>BDUI01000006.1:1106955-1139656 GCA_002335545.1 Apodemus speciosus
TTCTCTGTGTAGCCCTGGCTGTCCTGGAACTCACTCTGTAGACCAGGCTGGCCTCGAACTCAGAAATCCGCCTGTCTCTGCCTCCCAAGTGCTGGGATTACAGGCGTGCGCCACCACGCCCGGCTTTCTTTATCGTTTTATAAACATATCACCACCTACTTTGGTTCTCATGGGATCCCTTACAAGTTAGAGTTTGCTGATTAGGAAGGACTAGCCCTTGCCAGCCAGGGCTGGGCTTACAATGAGTTCTACCACATGTAGCATCTTGGCACGGGGGCTGGGGTCACACTCAGGTCCCTGAGCAGCAGGCACGTCACCCACTGAACCCTCCACAGCTCCATGATAACCATATTAACCTTTCCTTTTGAATCTGGGAGCCAGATCTCACGCTTTATATTTAGATATCATAGCTCCTTAGTCTCCCTTAAGTTAAAAATTCGCCTGACTTTTGAAACCGCACCTTTCTTTTGTGCTGGGGATCACATTACAGTTTGTCACTCTAGGCAAGGGCTCTGCCACTGAGTGACCTCCCCAGTCTGCTTTTTCAATTGTGATTGAGACAGGGCGTCCCTGGCTACTGAACTCACTCCGTAGCCTAAACAGGTTTTGAACCTAGGCCCCAGCCTCTCAAGTACGTAGGCAGCCAGCCTGCTCCAGCAGGTCAGGTTCCCATTTCGTCTTTCATGGTGCTGACAGTTTTGAAGAGTCCAGCCTAGTCTCCTGTCCCACGTCCCACCATAGTTGATTCCTGTTTTAGATAAGAAGCCAAAATGCACTTCCTAATGCATCCACCAGGGGGCGAACAGAGCCGGTAGTCCCATATTGATGTCACTAAATTCAATCCCTTGGTTAGATGGAGTCACTGGGCAGAAGTGTGAGGGGGAGACTTCAATGACGTCGAGGATCTAAAGGGCTGGGTTCATAACTGAACTTGTCCATTCCCCTTCAGTGTTGTCTCCGGGCAGACACAAGCCCTCCATCTTCCTGACCTGGCTAGTGCCCTAAGTATCCGAGGCAGCTGTTCCTCCCCAGAGCTGTATGCCAGCCCTCCACAGCGTTCCAGACTTCGCCATTTACCATCTCTAGTATCAGTTGGTGAAACTAACTTAGGGATGCTTTTATGAAAATGTGAGTGGGGACTTTAAAACATACAGAACTAGAAGCAGTAGCATCACGAATGAGTCTCCGTATATGTATTCATCCACCATGAGCAACTATCACTGTGTGACCAGGAACTTTATATTTTTCTGGTGTGTTTTTAAAGCAAATTTAAATCTCACATAGTTTATCCCATGTACATTCTTTTAAATGCAACATAGTTTTTTTTCCTTAAATGTGTTTCTTTGATATGTTCTTGGAAAAATTCTGTACATAGAAGAGACAGAGCGGGTCACAATTGACTCATGCCCACTTAATAAGAGTCAGGGCCTGTCCATTACACTGAGACTCAGATTCTGGGTGTATGCATGCTGGGTGGCTGTAAGGAATTTAATACATAACAAGATACATATTTAATAACCCATTACTATTATTATATTTCTTATATGTAATATATGTATATACATACAAATAAAATATCTATTATTCTCCATCTCCATTACATAATAATATATTATGTGCTATATTTCTTATATATGTGTTTATATACATGTAATACATATAAACATATATGCATATATATATATATATATATAATCTCCATTATTCTCTATCTCTACTCTTTCCATCAAGAATTTCCACCCCTGCCTCCTTGTAATACTCTCTCAGGTAGCCATGTCCCAAAGGGTCTAAGGCTTCTTCTCCTCCTGCCACACCCTCACACACACATCATGGAACCCAGGCCTATTTGGAACACACTGAGTCCAGCTGTGTTTCAGAGGAGCCCAGGTCCCAACAGCTGTGGTGCTGAGCCTGCTCACCAGTTGCTGCCCCTTGTTCTGGTCTCCCCAGCTACCACAGTGAGAAGCTATAATTAACAACAACTTGGAAGTCAGAGGGATACCTGCAGAGAGCCTTACTGGGGTGCCATGCCACCTGGCAGGAACTTGACATCGACCAAGGTGAAGTTCCTCTCCCAGCCTTTGGATTATGGAGCGCTAAGACCAAGGTGAAGCCCATTGTTCTTCAAGGACCTGCAGTTTCCTGAGAGACACTAGCCACCTGCGGAGCAACTGATCGGGTTCTGCAGAGAGTTTCCAGCCTTTGGGGGAAGGGCTCCCCCATATTTGGAGTCCTCCATTAAACCTTGAGACTTTGAAGAGCAACTGTTGTCTTGGTCTCTTTTCACCGCCTTCCCGTACATCTCTGGCTTCCCTTCCAGGTAACCCGTTTACAGATACCAGTGCGCAAACTGGATGTTTGGCTTGGAGCTGACGGTGGTTATGGCAGCGTTGACGTCTCTGAGAGCTGTGTCACCAGAACAGGACAGGCAGTAAGCCAGGTGTTTGTCACAGTAAAGGTCAGAGGGAAGTGGTTGAAAACCAGGTTGCTCTGGAATTCTGGCAGACTAACATTCAAGGTTCCATCAAATGTAAGAGAAGCGCCAATAGAAGATATGGCCCAGTTAAGGAGGTAACGAAGCTCGCTATAGACTGATCTCTCAGTATTGTGACTTCTATAAGAGATGTCAAAGGTGGCCTACCATAGGAGGTACAGTCAGAGTGCTCTAGGGAGGTGTGGGTGGTGAGGATGAAGTTTTACAGATCACCTAGAACTGTAAAAATATGGAGGGGGGCAGGCTAAGTGGAGAACTCCATCTTGGACCTACTGTCATCAACAGATATTCTGTCACCGAGGAGGATAGCTGTTCCTTTAGCAAAGCTGCAGAAAGTCAAGATGCCCTGAAGAACTAACTTCACAGTGGTCCGAGAGGAAGACCTTAGTCTTCTTGCCTGTGGTAGAGTGCCCACACATGAATCAGCAGCAGCATCCTACTTGCCTGTGAGGCAGTCTGGATAGAAGAGCTGGTATAGGTATCAGTAGGAACCTCATTAATGATGATGGGTTCCAGGTCCACAAATGCTGCCTTGGTCACATGCTTGCCAGCCTCGTCTATGCTGGGGCTGTTTCAAAACCCACAGGAGGATGTGGAGAATAGGCAAGAGAAGACTGACTGAGAGGTACAGCTCCCGCACCCTGGCACTGAGACACCTCTGCCCCCCTTTAGTTATTTACATCCGTTTTCTCATTTTCTCACGTACAATCTCGTTGAAGAACTTCCCATGTCTAACAATGCGCACACTGTACTGTCCCCTTCCTTCTCCTCCTCAGTCTCCACGGTTTCCTGCTAACCCATCAACTGTGCCAAGGAAGAAGAAACAGCTTCAGCAAGCAGTTAATATCTAACCCAGCACACTGGTACTAACCAAGTGACTGTGCGGGTTACGGTATCGAGAGGTGACAGACTACATACCCAGGAAATCCTGGTTTAATTATTGGCACTAAGCATCTCCCCATATCCTAACCAGGAGATCTAATTCTCCTAATGCTAAATGCTTTCAGCAGATGAGTGACGGAGTCAGCTCCTCATCCTTGCTTGGCTCTCCTCTGAATGTCGGAACTAAGTTCCCATCAAGAGAAGAGGGTTGAGGGAGGGTGTGTCCAATCTGACAAGCATCTAATAGAATGACTCTAAGCCGACAGGTGGGTGCTCTGAAGTAAGACTATAGACAATCACAAACGGTCTGAAAGTGCATCTGAAACAATCAGAGTAGTCTTTGATTAACTGTTGCTAGGGTTAGGGTTAGGGTTAGGGTAGGGTTAGGGTTAGGGTTAGGGTTAGGGTTAGGGCATTAGCTGATTGTACCAAGCCAGGGCCTTGTGTTGACTCAACCACATCACCATTATTAACAAACAGAGAAGTAGGGAATCTATTTCCCTCCCATGATCATCAGAAACAGACAAGAATAAATTATAGTCTAAGCCTTTTTTTTGGGACTGGTTCTGGAGAAACATCTGTTACAGATAAAGTGAAAGTAAAGACTTCTACCAGCAATGCCAAGAATGCAAACACAAGGCAAAGGAGAAAGAGGTGTTGAGAGGCCAAACCTCCTCCATCTTGGGACTGGCCTTCATCTTAAAAAAAAAAAAAAAAAGAAAAAAGAAAAAAGAAAAGAAAAGAAAAAGCCTGAGAACTTGACCGGCAGCTGAACCCAGTCTACACCCAAGTACTGGAAAGGATCTCACGGCTTTTCGTTGGCCAGTTACTCCCTAGCTACCGCCTAGCAACAGTTAATCAAAGACTACTCTGATTGTTTCAGATGCACTTTCAGACCGTTTGTGATTGTCTATAGTCTTACTTCAGAGCACCCACCTGTCGGCTTAGAGTCATTCTATTAGATGCTTGTCAGATTGGACACACCCTCCCTCAACCCTCAATTGCTCCAATTTTCTATAAAACCCTGTCCTGTTGAGAGTTCAGTTTGTTCATCCCCCCTCCTCTGTGGGTCAGCAGTGGGTAAGCCCGAACTCGAGTTTAGAATAGACCCTGATGTGATTGCGTCGGAGTCAGCCCCTTGGTGGTCTTTTGGGGTTCATGAATGCTTCCTGGCGCACCAGTTTCCTCAGGAAAGGCTAGGTGATTCTGCATGAATATCCCCACAGGTCCTGGCCGTGTAAACCTAAGGCTCAGGCCTTGCTGTAAGGAGGGCAGTCTGCATGACACAGGGTGGTGGTGCATTCAGGTGCAGATGGATTTCTGTGAGTTTGAGGCCAGCCTGATCTACATAGTGAGACACTGTTTAAAACAACAACAACAACAACAGCATCATCAACAACAACAACAGCAGCAGCAGCAGCAACAGCAGCAACAACAGCAAAAGAAGCAACTGCTACAGCAGCAGCAACAGCAACAGCAACAGCAACAACAGCAACAGCAAAAGCAACAACAGCAACAGCAAAAGCAACAACAGCAACAGAAAAAGCAACAACAGCAGCAGCAACAACAGCAGCAACAGCAGCAGCAACAGCAACAGCAAAAGCAACAACAGCAACAGCAAAAGCAACAACAGCAGCAACAACAGCAGCAACAGCAAAAGCAGCAGCAACAACAACAGCAGCAACAGCAGCAGCAGCAACAACAGCAGCAGCAACAACAACAGCAGCAGCAGCAGCAACAGCAAAAGCAACAACAGCAACAACAGCATCAACAACAACAGCAGCAGCAACAACAGCAGCAGCAACAACAGCAGCAGCAGCAGCAACAACAGCAGCAGCAGCAGCAGCAGCAGCAGCAGCAACAACAGCAATAACAACAACCATAGAAACAGCTGCACCAGCAACAACAATCAAGCCATTATTCTTTTTCATAACACTTTTGGCTATCCTAGTCCCTTGCATCTCAACATGAATTTTTGGATCCATTTTTCAGTTTTTGCGAAGAAGCCAGGTGGGGAAGGACTGCTCACATTCTGCAGATCAGCGTGGGAGTATGACCATCCTGACAGCAAAGGCCTTCTGTACTCTGCACTTGGCTTTATCTTTTCATTGGTTTTGATCCTTCACTTCTTCAATTTCCTATGCATGTCAGCGTAGAAGTTTTGTGCTGCTCTTTAAAATTTTATTCCTGGACCTAGAGCAGTGGTTCAGTTGTTACAAGCACTGACTGCTCTTCCAGAGCACCCAGGCTGCATTCCCAGCACCTACACAGTCGTCTGTAACTTCAGCCCGGGGATCATACACTTTCTTCTGGCCCCCTCAGGCACTGCATGCAGGCGGTGCACAGACAAATACATGCAGGCAAAGCACCCATAAAATAAAATAAAAAGCACCCACACATAAAATAAAAAGTGAAAGAAACACGTTTACAAAATATCTCTGAGTCTGAGGCCAGCCTGGTCTACAGAGCAAGTTTCGGAACAGCCAGGGCTACACAACAATTACTCCTATGTCCTTTATTTTGGTGCAACCATATATTAAAAAAAATGGCTTTTTTTTGAGACATGGTCTTGCTATGTAGCTCAGATGGCTTTAATTTAAGGCTATCTACCTGTCGCAGGTTCCCAAGTGTTGGGATTACAGATGTGTACCACCACTCCTGGTCTAGAACATTGCTTGTGTAGTATTTTGGATTATTGTAAGCAATCCCTTATATTTTATATACACTTATTTGTTTGTATACACATGCCATGGTGGAGGTCAGAAGACAACACGTGGGAGCAAGTTCTCTTCTCCTGCCACGTGGGTCCCAGGAATCAAACTCAGGTCCTCGGGTTGGTAGTAGGCACCTTCACCCACTGAGGCATCTCACCCAATTCTTTTTTAGGTTTTTAAATTAAATCAGAATTGGTTTCTGTTTCTTGATCTGCTATTCTGTAATCTTGCTAACTTCTTAAATTATTTAAAAAATTTTTAGGTTCCTCAGGATGTCTTATAGGTACTGAGCCACATGCAAATAGACATGATTGACTTCTTTTCCCCCAATTAGTACATCTTCTATCCCTTGCCCGGTTGTTCCCGAGAGGAACTGCTAGTGTCGAGTGTGCTTGTGAGTTGACACCTTTGCGGTGTTTCTGATGTTGGGGAACGATTACTTCCTTCACCAGTAAGTGTGATGTTCGCTGTGGGTTTTCACTGGTGTCAGTTTGAGAAAGTTCCCTTCTGTTTTTAATTTGTTGGGTTTTTTTTAAATATTATAAAAGATTGTTGGACTCACGTGTTAGTCTACTGGAATACTCAACTGGTTTTTACCCTTCATTTTATTAGCATGAGCTAACTGGGAATGACATGGGCTTTTCAAACTCAAAGCCCATCCCCCAGTGACACACCTCCTAATCCTTCCAAAACGGTTCCACCAACTTGGGACCGAGTGTTCAAATATCTGAACCTCTAGAGGTTATTCTCATTCAAACCAGCACACAGGGTTGGTCTCTCCATCAAACCCAGAACTTGCTTACACGGCTGGTTTCCCTGGTCACCTTGCTCTGGGCACCCCCATCTCTGTTGCTGGATTTACAGTCTGCCCATTCCTGTCTGGCCTTTACACGAGGACTGATCTGAACCCTGGTTCTTAAAGTCATGTGTCAAATGTTCTAACCACTGGACTGTGTCCCGAGCCCCAGACTTTTCTGTTTTGAATATTGATCACTTAAAGTTGAGGCCGTACCTCTAAGCTCTGTGTTAACTCTACCTTGGAAGTTTTGGCATGCTGTGATTGTACTCTATTTCTGCTTAAATCTTTCTATTAATATTTTCTATTATACTGTTGCTATATACTTTCCTGTATTTTTTAGGTCCTTTTTTTTAAAAAGATATTTTCTTTATTCACATTTCAAATGTTATTCCCTTTCCTCATTTCCCCTCTGAAAACCCTCTATCCCATCCCCTCTCCCCGCTCACCATCCCACCCACTCCCGCTTCCCTGTCCTGGCATTCCTCTACACTGGGGCTTTGAACCATTACAGGACTAATGGCCTCTCCTCTCATTGATGCTAACAAGGCCATCCTCTGCTACATATGTTGCTGGAGCCATGGGTCCCTCCATGTGTACTCTTTGGTTGGTGGTTTAGTCCCTGGGAGCTCTGGGGGCACTGTTTGGTTTATATTGTTGTTCCTTCTATGGGGCTGCAAATCTTTTCAGCTCCTTGGGTCTTTTCTCTAGTTCCTCCATTGGGAACCCTGTGCTCAGCCCATTGGTTGGTTGTGAGTATCCACTTTTTTATTTGTCAGGCACTGGCAGAGCCTCTCAGGAGACAGCTATATCAGGTTCCTGTCAGCATACACTTCTTGGCATCCACAATAGTGTCTGGGTTTGGTGACTGTATATCAGATGGACACCCCGCCCCCCCGGGAGGTAGTCTCTGAATGACCTTTCCTTCAGACTCTGCTCCATATTTTGTCTTTGTATCTCCTCCCATGGATATTTTGATCCCCTTTCTAAGAAGGACCGTAGCACCCACACTTTGGTCTTCCTTCTTCTTGAGCTTCATATGGTCTGTGAATTGTATCTTGAGTATTCTGAACTTTTGGGCTAATATCCCTTATCAGAGAGTGCATGTCATGTGTGTTCTTTTGTGATTGGCTTCCTGTACTTTTTAAGCTTGGTATCCTTTGTGTCTTAGAACAAGTATAAGAACTTTAGCCTTTTTGTTACGTTAAGGTCAGCATCTGGGCCCTCAGAGTTAGGTTCTTCTGGCTAATTTTTTTCTTTCTTGTTTTGGAAAAGCTTTCGTATTTTTTTCCCCACAAATCTCTTCTTCCTCCCCACAACCCCTGCATTATCGTACATTTCAGATAAGATTTTATAGAAATTCTGGATATTAGCTCCTCTCTTTTCTGGGGCCTGTTGTTATTTGTTTTTCCGGTGACTTGGCTAGACTAGGTTACAGAAGCATATATCCCCAGCGCTGTGTGCAGACTCTGATGTTGCCACTTAGGAAGTGTCCCTGTCCTTAGGGAGGGAAACCCTGTCAGCCACTGTCCCTGGAGATCTGAGATGAATGATGCTTTAATGTTTTCTTTACCTCCCCTTCTTCTTTTGTCTCTTTTGTCTTTTTTGTCTCTTTTGTCTCTGAGTTCCTAGAGACCTCTCCTAACCTCTCCTGACTTATTCAATAGCATATCCAGGTGTTAGCTCTAGCAACCAAGAACTGATTGCTTTATTGTTTTTGATAACGGCTGGATACAGGCAGTCTTAGATACTGACTGGGATCCCAGGAAGGATTCTCTTAGTTCTTTCTTCCCCTGGTTCCTTTAAGCTAAGCCAACTGCAGACAAACATTTCTGCATTATTATGTTTCAGGTACTTTCAGACACATCCAGTCTGATCAAAATGGAGTGGGCTTTTGAAATGGGAAAAGCTTTATTAGAAAGGAAGACTTGGTTTTCTGCGGTAAGTGACGATGTTTTGAAAAATTTCATTGTTGCTACTAATTTACTTGGCATCAAGACCCTCCTCCTAACTGCTTCCTGTCAGTATGTCCATTTATGTTATCTTTTTAAATTTTGTGTGCACATGTATATGTTCATATACGTGTGCACGAGGCGCACCTGCATAAGGCCAGGGGCTGATAGCAGTGTCTTCCATTGCTCTCTGTGTCTTCAGTTGCTATCCACCTTATTTACTTATTTAGATTTAAGCTTGGCATGGTGGTTCGTGCCTTTAATCCCAGCAGTCCAGTGGCAGAGGCAGGTGGATCGCTGTGAGTTGGAGGCCAGCCTGATCTACTTAGTGACTTCCAGGGCAATTAGGGATATGTAGTGAGACCCTGCCTCAAAAAGTATATATATACATATATATATGTATATATATAAATATAAAATGTATGTGTATGTTTATATGCCTGCTCGTCTGTATATTTGCAATGTGTGTGAGGCCAGAAGGGAGCTCCAAAAGCCCTGGAACCTGACTTACAGGTGGTTGTGAGCTGCCACGTGAGTCCTAAGAACAGATCTGAGGTCCTCTGGAA
This sequence comes from Apodemus speciosus, assembly GCA_002335545.1. NCBI lineage: Eukaryota > Metazoa > Chordata > Mammalia > Rodentia > Muridae > Apodemus > Apodemus speciosus. The sequence goes on from BDUI01000006.1 coordinate 1,116,360, forward strand.
TAACACCAGCACCCTTGGCCATGAAGCTGTCTCTCCAAACCTTCCACCTTAAGTTTGAGACAGAGTCTCTCGTGTTTACACCTGGAGCTCACCAGTGTAGCATGACTAACAGGGTAGCAGGTCCCAGGGAATCCTCCTGTCTCCACAGAGGTAGCCTTGGGTTACAGGCATACGCTGTGCTGAGATTTTTTTTATATAGGTGGCGGGGATCTCAGCTCAGGTTCCAGCTTGTGTAGCAAGTGCTTGACCACCTGAGCCCTCTCCCTGGATCCTGCTACTGCTTCTGACGACACATTGAGTCACAATGTTTTCTTTTAACTACATTATTTTAGGAAGAGCTGCTGAACCCCCTCTTTTTCAGGCCTCCCCATCTCACTGAACAGAATCTTTGCCACTATGCCATAATGGGGTGCTCCTCTGAAGTGACACACGGCCTCTGGTCTCTCCATTTTGCTTCTCCTGGTGTGGAGCCTCGGAGCGCACCAAGTAGAAGCATTTGGGACCCAGCACCCTTGGTCTTCTCTGGCTAAGTTGGGCTTCTAATCCAGAAGCGAGACCCAGGTCCTGGAAGGAGTTTCAGTCTTGTCTCTTGCCTGTGGAAGAGCTGGGAAGAGCCTGAAAGGATGAGAATTACAGGCTAAAAATCCCCCATGCCTAACTCTTAAATGACCCCCAAAAGCCTGCTCTTTGTTAGAAACTAGGAGAACGGTCACATTCCTTGAGCCGCCCAGGAGTGCACATGTCACACCCGCCTGTGCTGTCCAGCTACGAGCCGCAGACCTGGGAAGGTCCCCGGCGTCCTTTCCAGTTTTGCCTCCTCAGAGCAGCTGGGGTGAGGGCGAGCGCAGCTGGGCCAGCGGGGTCACCGCACGGGGCTGCGGGGCTCTCGCGCCAGGCAGGTACTCAGGTCCCCAAGCGCCTAATACGTGATCCTGGCCCCGTAACAGGAAATGTGTACGTGGCCCTGGCCCTGAAACAGGAAATGCGTACCTGGCCCTGGCCCCGTAAGAAGAAATGAGCTAACTAGTTGCTATCTGGCTTCTATAGAAAACTGATTGGTTCTCAGAGCGTGGGCTTGGATAATTTAAACTGATTGGCTTAGAAGCTATGGAGTGGTACAAATCAATTGGCTCGCACTGCTCGGGCTCTCGATGCTAAAGAATGATTGGCTGTGATGCGCAGGTTTTGTTGTAAACCTATAAAAGCTATCCCGATTCTGCACTCGGGGCTCACAGTCCCCTACCCCTGCATGGTGTATGGCTGTGAGCCCTGGAGCCTCTGGAATAAAAATCCTCTTGCTGTTGCATCAAGACCGTTTCTCGCGAGTGATTTGGATGTCGCCTTCCGAGGCATGGGGTACTGGGCACCCCGTGTTGTTTTTTTCGGGTCTTACAAGCCCTGAGAGATACTGGCCACATGTCCCCTCATAGAGTGAAACCTTAATTTTAGACTAGGAGCTGGGAGGAGTAGGAGCCCCATCTTCCTGGTTACCCTGCCTAGATTAGAATTTCCCTCTCACTCAACTGGGTTGGAGACTAAGATCAGGTCATGGGTCAAATGCCAGATTTTTTTTTTCTGTTCTTACAGGATTGAGTAGTTCTTGAACAAACATTTCTCTAGTTGTTGCATTAGGCTATTATCCAGAGGCTTAAGGCTTTATGGTATCCATTTAAAGTTTAAGAATTTGTCATGGAGCTGGAGAGATAGCTCAGAGGTTAGGAGCACTGATTGCTCTTCCAGAGGTCCTGAGTTCAATTCCCAGAAACCACATGGTGGCTCACAGCCATCTCTAATAGTATCAGATGCCATCTTCTGGGGTGTCTGAAGACAGTGACAGTGTACTCAGATAAATAAAGTAAATACTTCTTTAAAAAAGAAAATAATTTGTCATAATGAAGAATTGTCATAAGTATTCCTAGCTAAATGCTTGTTTCAGTCAGATAAGTTCTTCACAGTGGTTTTCAAAAGTGTGGACATCCTAGAGGCCTTTTATTCCTCCCCTTCCCCATCATTTTATCTTGTTTATTTTATTTTAATTTTTGGGACAGTCCTAATATGTGGTTGAGGTTAGCCTTGACCCTCTTGCCTCTGACTCCTGACTGGATCAGTGGAGCTCCTGCTTTGTTTGACTCTTCTCAATTTTGCACTCAATGGAATCAAGGGACACTTGTAAAATGGAGTCTCTCGGGGCAAGGCACAGCCTGAAAAACCACTGTCTAACTTAGAGTGGGGCTCAGCTCAGTGCCAATGGAGAACCAAGAAAACAACACAGCAACCAGGCTGGAAAATTTCTGCTAGATTTGGCAAGAACCAGGGACTTGTCGAACTCATGTGAGCAACGCTTTAGTAATTCACATTTTCGGAAAATGTAGGAACTCTGAGCCTTTGGGGCCGCGATCCTATCGCCATTAAAAATATACGTCAACTCAGTGTTTGAATCTGTTATGTTAGGAGCCCACCCCATTCCACTTGACCCATGACTTTCTAAGCCATTAGCTTTAAGATCCAATTTCCTTTATTTCTATCAAACAGGAAGCACGTTAAGTGTTGGCTCTTTATTTTCTGAAATTGATTACATGTGCTTTCCCTTCCCTAAATGGTCCACGGAGAACGAGCCGTTTGAGACATAATACGACGGAAGTTGGATTCAGAAGGGTGGGCGTTCTAGAGACCCTGCTTACTTCATGTTTTATTTTCCTTTTCATCTTAATCTTTGAGATAAGGTCTTAATAGGTAGCCACAGTTAGCCTTGAACTAGCCTTAGATACTCTCGCTGAGTGTGTGTCTCTTGAGCGTATTAAACAAGTATTTATTGAGTGCTTGGTATGCATCCCTTTCCTCGAAGGATTCAAAGCTCACCTGACCTGGATAGTTTTACTACAGAGAATGATCCCTGTGACGGGGGAAAGTTCATGGCACTGGCACACAACAAGGACATGTGGGTGCAGTGGCTAATACTGTCAGTTTGACAGGATCTAGAGTCACCTAGGAGACAATCTTCTGGGTGTGCTTGTGAGGAATTAGCTCCGCCTTTAGGTACTCCTGTAAAGGCTTTTGCTTAGCTGGGGTAGGAAGATGCATTTTAACTGGGGGGCAGCAGCATCCTGTGGACTGCGGGATCTCCTCCCTGAATCAGCAAGGGCGGTAACTAATGAAGAGGGCCAAGATGGTGAAGCTTCGGGGGGGGGGGGGGCGTCCCTCGGAACCTTAAGGAAATCAATAACGAAAAAGCCACAGAAGGGGGCGGTTGAAAACAGTGGCTTATTCCAGGTGGGAGAAAGAAAGTGAAATGACAGCCATTGGATGATGTTTTTATGTGGCACAAATATCATGGTCCAAAACTGGAAGGAAGATACTTATGTATGTGACTTACTGGATGAGCCACAGATTTAAGAGTGAAGGGTAAGTCGGGCAGTAGTGGCACATGTCTTTAGTCCCAGCACTTGGGAGGCAGAGGCAGGCAGATTTCTGAGTTCGAGGCCAGCCTCATCTACAGAGTGAGTTCCAGGACAGCCAGGGCTACACAGAGAAACCCTGTCTTGAAAAACAAAACAAAACAAAACAAAACAAAACAAAGGGGTAAAAGCTGAGAACCTGTGAGGGAAGACACTCCTAAGGATCAGTCTGTGAGGCTTTCTAACTTTTCTAACTACAACCCCCCCCCCCCCCGCCCATCCCATGGAACAGTTATTGGATCGTACAGATCTAGGGCTATGGGGTGTCTGGGCCGGAGCTGGATATGTGTAAGTCACCTACAGTTTTCTGGCGGAGGTGAGGTAGATTGCAAGTCTCTCGTGAGAATGAGCCTAGGGACTCCAATGTTTAGCAGCCAGGAAAAGAGAGCATTACTCAGAAAGCTGAGAGGAAGCAGAGAGGCGGAGAGGTGTCTAGAGCAGGTTTTTAAAGGGAGGCAAAGAGACAGGCACCAAACCGCATGGCTTGGAGTGACGGAACAGCATGGAATTTGATGTTTTGGAGTCAGTGAAAGCTGGGTCCGTGGAGGGAAGGCAGTGAATCTAGATTGTATCTGGATAAGGAACAAGCAGAAACTAAGGAACATGGATATTACCTCAGGGCAGTGCGGCCAGGCAGGTGAGGAGCCCCGCTAGTCTTTAGACATGAAAACAAGGGGCAGGGTGTTTTGTTTTGTTTTTTAAATTTTTTTATTTTTTTCCCAAGAAGGGAGAGCATTGTGGACACTGAACCAAAGAGGAGGATTCAGTTGAAGAGAATTTGATGTTTAGAAAAGAGGGAGTAAACTTGAAGAACAGACAGTTCTTTGGACTATGGGAGGGGCTAGGATCGTAGGATCGGAAGGTGGGAGGGGCTAGGATTGGCATCTCCAAGCGTGGGAGTGGCTTTGGAAGGGAAAGGAGAGGGATGCTCAGATACTTGGCGTGGGAGAGAGAGTTGAGGAGTTCATTGGCCCATGGTTTTTCTTTGGGGAGGAAGGGAAGGTGTAGCATCAGTCAGAGGCGGGGTGTGACAGTTTTATCGAGCAGGGGAGGGAGTTCTGGCAATCTTGCGCTGAAACAGACTGTTAACTGCACATAAGGCAGCTATGTGATTTTTCTCCACTTGGCACTTGCTGGCAAGGCGAAATCAGGGTGTGGGCCCATCCTGGCTTGTCATGGCTGAAGACATTCTGCACTTTCCAGCCTGGCCGTTCTCCAAACACTCTCCTGATAGACATGATGTTCTGACAAAATGCAATTTTCCCCGGTCAGATGAGTTTGTGTGACTATATATAAATGTGTGTGTGTGTGTGTGTGTGTGTGTGTGTGTGTGTGTGCGTGTGTGTTCTTTTCTTTCTGTGCACACAGGCATAATTGAGGTTCCCATAGAGAGACTCCAGTTACATTCAGCATAATCGAAATTTCAGGCTAATTGTTTCCAGAATGTTTTTTAAAAAGATTTATTTATTTATTATATGTAAGTACACTGTAGCACACCAGAAGAGGGCATCGGATTTCATTACAGATGGTTGTGAGCCACCATGTGGTTGCTGGGACTTGAACTCAGGACCTTTGGAAGAGCAGTCAGTGCTCTCAACCGCTGAGCCATCTCTCCGGACCTCCAGAATGTTCTTGTTCATTCTCCATCCCACCCCGTCACATCGGTAAAACTCTCATTGTTTGGTTCCCTCCCCGGAACCCAGCCCCAGGTAAAAGAACAGCCATCTATTGTGTTCCGTCCAGTGTTTACCTTCCCTGCAGGTACCTGTCTCAGTTATCGATTAGGGGTGGAGCAAGCCTAATTCTGGGGTGACCTTGGATTTAATGAATTGTAGCTCCAAATGCTCATGGCGGCTGCTGTTTCCTGTCATAAACCTGAAACACAAACAATGACGCAGTTTCCTTATGGTTTTCTCAGGATTGGTGAGAAGCTGACTTGGAAACTGGCAGCGAGGTTAGTATGACCAGCCCAGAGGGTTAGCGCTCAGCTCTGTAGGGCCTAGGTAGGGGGAAGGCACCGTTAGAGTTCTTTATTTATTGCATTCATGTGTGTACTTGTGTGCATGTGTGTGTGCATATGTGTGCACTTGTGTGCATGTGTGTGCATATGTGTACATGTGTGTGCATGTGTGTGCTCGTGTGCCCGTGTGTATGCATATGTGTGTACACGTACACGTGTGTGCATGTATGTGTGCATACATGTGCACATGTGAAAGCCAGGGGTTGTCATCATTCTAAGCCATTACCAACAATCAACATGTTCGTAGTTTTATTTCTACATTAAAATTGCTCTCGTTCCTGGGTTTATCTCATCACATTTAACTGATATTGACTAGGGGATACGATTTGGGCAGGTGACAAGTGAAAGGAAAGGCGAGGGCTGGGAAGGATGGAGAAAGGATTGAGGGTAGGGGGGTAAGCATGCATTGTCAGTAAAGCTGATGTCACAGCCAAGGGGGTGGCAATGGATTCTGGGAAGGGAACCAGACATTTAGAAACAACAGTAGCCTGTGTGCTGCAAGGAGCTGCGGTGGAACATGGCAGATAGATGAATTTGAGAGCTAGGCATTTCATAGGGGGGTGAAGAGTAGGAGAAACATATTTAAAAGGTTGCCAATGGGCCGGCAAAATCACTCAGTGAGCAAGGGTGCTTGTGGCCAAGCCTGGTGATCCACATTCAATCCCTGGAGTCCACGTGGTGGGAGGTGAGAACCAGCTGACGTCCGCAAGTCTCTCTCTGACCTCCACGTGCTGTGCCACGGGTGTCCCCACACTCCCTGATCTACACGCATGCACACACACACACACACACACACACAGACACACACACACACACAAATCAGTGCATGTAAGAATGGCATTTTAAAGTTCAAGCTCTAAAGGTTGCTGACAGTGTCAGTGAAGGGGGCTGGCAGTGGACAAAGAAGCTGAAACACAGAAGGATGAGCCCAGGTCCTGTGGTGCCCGGAGAGCCTTGCTGGCACCCGGGACCGAGCCCCTTGTCCCCAGCACGCCTGCTAGTCTCCTGAGCCACCTGCTTCTGTCTATTTAACTCAGTGCTCTTAATGGCCATGTTCCGCCCTCCAACCCTTTTCCTCTTCTGGTCGAGGCTCCTGAATTAATATGGGCATGAGCCTTGGTTAGGGACTGAGCTACTTGTGAGTGTTGGGTCCCAGGGAGTGTGCCTGTGTACCTCTCTTAAATTCCTTTCTCTTTACTTCCCAAGTCACAGGTCTGTACTTGAAATAGAGAAAACTCATCCTTTGAGAATTCCAAACACACACACACACACACACACACACACACACACACACACACACACACTATATATATATATATATATATATATATATATATATATATATATATATATATATTATACGTATAATATATATATATTAACCACCCCAACTTCGTCTTCACCCCATAGTCTCCCTGACCTACTCCTATCACAGGGTTCATGAGACAGGATTTCTCTACATAGCCCTGGCTGTCCTGGAACTCTCTGTAGATCAGGTTGGCCTCAAGCTCAAAGATCTGCCTGCGTCAGCTTCCCTGGGACTAAAAGTGTGCATCATCATTCCAAGCCCGATCTCTCTTTCTCTTTAAGAACCCACTGAGCTTATAATTAATGGCACCCAAATGTTTATGGGTGTGAAGCCACCACATAGAACATGTAACTTGTTAGGATCCATAGTTCAGAAGAAAACTGACTTTTCCTCCCCCAACCTACTCCACCACTGATTAAGAAAGGATTCAAAGCCTCCAGCATGGCCTCTCCCCAGATGAGAGCTGCAGGCTGGTAGCATGTCCATTTGGATGGGAGTGAAGAGAACAAGAGAAGCCTTTGTGGGAGAGAGTTTCTCAGTGGTTGCATGCTACATTGGATGGGATGATTCTGCTTTGGAAGCTTCCCTGACCACTGTTTTTAGTGTCCCACGAATGCCAGCAGCTCCCCAACCTAACTGTGACCACTCCAAATTTCCCAGAGAAAAATGCACAATCACTATAAGCCACCTAAAAAATACTAAAACATAGCCAGGTATGGTGGTGCACACCTTTAATCCAAGCACAGGGGAGGCAGAGGCAGAGGCAGAGGCAGAGGCAGAGTTCAAGGCCAGCCTGGTGTAGAAAGTGAGTTCCAGGACAGCCAGGGCACAGAGAAATCCTGACTCAAAAACAAAACAAAACAAAACAAAACAAAAAAACAAAACAACCCCAACCCTCCAAACAATCCCCCAAACAAAAACAATAAACACCCAAACAATAAACAAAAACAAAATCATCTGAAACACATGGCAGGGGAGGCTACTATCACGTCCTGTCATGAGCCACTAAGGCCGAAGACCCAGGGAGCCAGCATCAGTTTCCTTGTCCTGTGCCCTGTGCGAGTGATTGGCAGCACTAGGAAGGGATGCTGATGCAGCAATCGGCAGGGATGTAGAATTACCTGAGCTGCCTGGCGCTGCTAGTCACATGACAGTCCCAGTCTCAGTTAGGGCTGGAGAGATGGCTCAGCGGTTAAGAGCACTGACTGCTCTTCCAGAGGTCCTGAATTCAATTCCCAGAAACCACATGGTGGCTTGCAGCCATCTGTAATGGGATCCGATGCCCTCTGTGTTTGCCCACCAATCTTCCCATTGACTTCTGGGAGCTGGGATGTGGGTGTGCTACCCACTCCATGCTTATGAACGAGAACATGGAGACATGAGGAAACCCAGCTGGCAGTAGCAGAGTCAGTTCCATGGGTTCATGACCTCTTGGTTTGTTGTCCCACCCCATGCCCGTGCCTTTTGTCTTTTGTGTGACCTTCGTGAGAGCATCCTAGCCATCCTGGACTCTGGCTTTGTCTCTGCTGACTCTGGCATTTGTCTGGGCATCTGTTTCCAGGTCTCTCAACGGCATGCTCCCTTATTTCTAGAGAGAGTCTCCCTCAGAGATAACGACCCTCTGACCTCTGTAACACAGCACCCTCCTCGTTCCCTGACCTTATACCCTGTTGTATTACAGACTCACAAACAAGCTGACGTGTCAGCCTCCAGCACGTTCCTTGACAGATTATAAAGCCTGTTAAACACGTGGAATGAATAAGGACAAACTTGACAGAAAGTCATATCCAGACTCGGGTTATTGGCGACTACTTTTCTACCACGCTATGTTTAGAAAACATTCTTCCTCTGGTGGGCCAGAGATGTCTGTGAAGAGAGCAGTACAATCCCGAACCTGTCTGCTGGCAGAAGGGCCAGCACACCAGGCCTTCCTGACCAACGGCTCTCAGAGATTCATCGCGAGTGTCCCACMTCACTCACTCATAGTCCTTCAACAAACTTTGCTTTCTTAGCCTGTGAAAGTAATTCAATAGAATTATAATAATACACATAGACACTATGTTTAGGATTAGCTACAACAAACCATAGAGTAAATCCTTAGCTTTAACTCGGAAAAAAAAAAAAAAAAAACAAGAAAAACAAGACTACAGATTAACATCAAGTCAGATTTTTTTCAATCACCAGAAATTGATTCTACCTTTCTATAGCTACTATTCACAGGCTTAAAAAACATAGTTGTAATAAAACTATGTTAGATTGTTAGCAACTGCTGTCATTACACAGAAAGCGACACCACACCGGAATTACAGAGAGAAATAGTTAAATTGTAGTTGAAGTTCCCATTGCTCTCTGCATACATGTTTGTGTACCACATGCTTGCCCTGGAGTTCAGAAGAAGGAATTGGAGTTTCAGACAGTTGCGGCCCATCATGTGGGGGTTAGGAAGTAAACCCAGGTCTTTTGGAAAACCAGCCATCTCTCCAGCCCCTGTGCATTAATTTTTGAGGTGACGTCTCTCTTTAGCTAGGGTGCATACATTTGGCCAGGTCAGCTGGCCAGTGAGCATCAGGAATCTTACCATTCCCCTCCTGTACAGCCTCGCTGAGATCTTAGGTGCACACCACCACGCCCCTCTTTTAACACGGGTTCTGGCCCATGTGGTGGTCAGTTTCCCAGCTAAGCCATCTCTCCAGCTCCAGGTCATTAGCCCTTGAGGAGTTCTGAGAGTTGCTTGGGTTTGGCATTCGAATAAATGTTCTCCGTGGCAGCAGTATATACATTAACCTTATCCAATCCTGCTGGCAAAGGCAGTCAGCTGCTCACGTCTCTCAGAAGACTGGGCACTTGGTTGCTGCTCAGAATAATGGAGCGGGGGGGGGGGGGGAATTCTGACCTGACACTGAGGAAGCTTTATGAAGCAAGGAACAATAACAAGTGGAAAGGAAATTCAAAATGGTGGAACCTGCCAGATTTGGACTAAATGAGTTTTTTAAAGATAACGTCATAGCTCGGAGATTCATAAAATTCCAGACCCCCCCCCCCCGTATGTGTGTGTGTGTGTGTGTGTGTGTGTGTGTGTTGGTCTAGTCTGTCTGTGTACATGTGCAATGTATGCGCACGTGCCTGTGGATGCCAGAAGAGAGGGTCAGCTCCTCATGTTGGAGCTACAGGCGACTGTGAACCATAAGACATAGGTGCTGGGAACTGAATTTGGGTCCTCTCCCAGAGAAGTACATTCTCTTAACCATGGCCACCTCTCCAGATCCTTAAGTAAACACCTATCTTTGTTCTTTTTACCCCAGTGGTAGTAGTGGAAGCAAGACGTGTTTAGCATGTCTTGGGGCTAGGAGGTGAATTTCGTTGCTGCCTTACATAGGTGACACTTTGTGCCAGGGGACGTCACTAGGCCCCAGAGAGCCCGCTGAGCAGTGTGGCTAGCATCCGTAATCCCACAGAAAGACTCTGATCCCACTGGACTCGAGGAAGCACCTGGCAGTGTACATTTGTACCGGCGGGTCTCGAAGCACAGCTACAGAGACTGGGGCAAACGACCTTCCTTACTAGGGGAGGCATCTACTAGAAACAGGAGGAGGTAACTACTAGAGCTGGCCGAGGAAGTAGAATAAAAGAATTATATTCAGAGACCCCAGAGTGGTGCACACACTTTTACAATGTGTGCATTGCGCATGAAAGGGCTGATTTGCCGGTTGACAGCTGTCGTAGTCTGAACGTACAACATCACACGTAGGCTTGTGCATTTCAACACATTGTCCCAGTCGGCGGTGTGTTTGGGAAAGTTATGGGACTTTTAGAAGGTGAGGCCTCGCTGGAGAAGTATGTCACTGGGGGGAGGGGGGGTTCAGTTTTTACAGCCTGGCCCGACTTCCTGTTTTTTCTCTCTGCTTTCTGCATGTGGGTGAAATGTGATCTGCCAGGTTCACACCCTTGCCTTTCCCGCCACGGTGGGCTGTAACCTGGCTAGGATTGTAAGTTAAAATAAACCTGTTCTCCCGCAAACTGCTTTCTGCAATGGCGTTCTGTGGCAGGCAAGTCGCTGAGGCATCTGCCTTCCATCAGCTCTGAAGACGATTGAGACTCAGTTAATCATCTGACTCCAAAAGGGCCAGTGGTATTTATACATGTGTTAGATAATAGTAAAAGACAGTAACAAGCTCTACAAAGATGATTCTGTCCGTTGTTAGAACCCCGTGAGAATGAGCATCAGCGTTGGGTGGTTAGAAAACATACATGGGGAAGTCAAACCAGAAGTTGAGGGTCTAATTTTCATATTACTGGTGGGCGGTCCAGCAGGTCAGAGTCCCATATGCCCGGAGACACAGAGGAGGACAGATGCCCTCCATACCGGACACACCTTGAACTTGAGCGCTGGCTCCGTTGTTCCAGGACTTTGCTTCCTGATCCTGATTACTGATACTGCAATGGGCAGATTCACAGATAAGCACCCACCCCAGCTCCTCATTCCTTGAATCCTCTGGAAACCTTGAGGGTCCATGTCTCTGTGGAAGTTGCTGGGGGCTCTTCCGTGAGAGCCCCGTTTCCCTGGTTTTTATTCTCCCCTTTCTCATCGGGAAGATGTGGACAGGGAGGTTTACGGACTCAGTCCACGGATGCTGCTTGCTCTGTTCAGTAGGGTCTCCAGACTCTCTGATGAATGCACAGGCAGGAAGGCCGAGGATACGGGAAAGGCGGTAGTCTTGCTTGATGGGTCAAAGGGGCTGCTTAAGGTTCCTAAGTATTTTCAAGATAGAAAGATACTGTTTCTTGGCTTTTTAGACTCCACTGTAGGGTAGACCTGAGTATCGACACAAAGACTCCTCTGCTTGGGGCTGAGGAGAATTGGACACTCAGTTTGTTCATACCTTGAGGCTTCTGTGTGTTTAATGGTGACTGAGGCTGGAACCCAGGGGCGCAGACAGACCTCCTTTAACCTTCTCGAAAGACCTACCCCAAGATACGGGAGGAGGACAGCAGATCCAGGGACAGGTTGCCTTGTTCTTGTTGGGATCTGACCTGGAGGTATCCCAGCAAATCCATAGCCTCACCACAGGCATCTTGAAGCTGAGAAACCTTTTCGTATGGTAAGGACCAACGCCACGCCTGAGAGACGTTGAGGGCATTCCTGGCATTAGTATGGAAGGCATGCTTACCCATGCCCTTGCCGCTGGTGACATTGTGAACCCAGGTTTGGAGATGGGGCAAAAAATTCAACCCCACAAATTTATATAGCCTGGAAGTCTGGGCCAGGGGAGCCCGAACCAGGTCCTCATACCTCAGGAGCAGGTAGCGCTGCTGTAGAGCTTCAGGAAGGGTTTGGATGGCCTTGGCTATGTCTATGTGGCTTTTGCAGATGATCTTCATGGCATAATAGGGCTGGTCTTCCTCCTTGGTCGTTTTCAAATGCTGCCCTAGCACAATATGGCTGTCAATCATGAGTTCTGTCGTGGTGTGTTCCCGGGATCGGAACACAGCCCGGGGGTCTCGGACCAGGTGCACAACGTGCAGGTTGAGGGAAGGGTCTGTGAGCAGTGGGTAGAGGGCCTGCAGGCTGAGGAAACGCACCTCCTTGAGCACCACATAGCTGTGAGAGCGGCAGGCCTTCTCCACCATATCAAAGGGCTGCTGGCTGCAGACCACTTTGCAATGCTTGGGCGAGCTGATCTGGTCAGCAGAGAAGAAGTCACAAACGGGCGATGAGCACAGGGCCCGGCTTTGCTCCCACTGGAAGAGGCTGGACTGTTTGCGGGGGCCTGGGTTCATGTAGGCGTCAAAGACGCTCATGTCACACAGGAAGACGGAGCGCAGAAGGTCCCGCACAGCCATGTGTAGCTTCCAGGCCGTGCTGCCCGTGAATGACATCCACACGTGCCAGGCAGGCTCCATCAGGTAGAACACATCCGGGTGCTGCCCAAAAAGCTGTCCCACAAAAGAGGATCCCGACCGCCAGGAAGACAGGACAAGCACATGGACAGGCCTCCTGGACTCCTCCTCCCTCTGGAACAAGTGTCTATGGCCGGACATATGGACGAAGAGGGCTACAACTAGCACCTGGGAACACAGGAACATCACCAGTCTCCCTTTCTTAAACAGCATCATCCTGCAGAAGTAGAAGACCTTTAAGGGGCAAGCAGAGGAGATGGGGCTGAGTTAGGTTGTTAGAGCATCTACGTTCTGGCTTCTCCTGGACCTGCTCCAAGGAGCAACGTAAAACAACAACAACAACAACAACAAACTCAGAAACATCCTGCAAGTACTTGTCCAGATCCCTCTGCAGAGTAATTCTGTCTCTTAATTGGGTCACTGCGTTCTATTTTACAGTCTTTAAAACTCCCCCTTCTGGTCTTTCTCATCCACTGGACCACCAAGAATACCCCTATTCAGCTATATTTAATCAATATAGGGGGTACTGCCACACCCCACACCTTCTACACTCTTGACATAGTGTGGTCTTGTAGGCAAAGCTTGGCTGACCAAATGCTGGTTAGATGCCTTGTGGTCCACCCCAAACCAAGGGAAGTGAGACGCTTAGCCACTGGCCCCTCACCCATTCCTTCATTTGAAGAGGAGTCCCACAAGACCCTTCCTCATCCCTTCCCCATTTTGATGAGGCCCAGGACCTTCCCACTGTAATCTCCTGAAGCCCAAGGCTGTAGGCTGCCAAACTACCTGGCTTTAGAGTTGTCTCCTTAGCGGACGAGTCGCCTACTGCATTTGGCGCTGGGTTCCTTCTGACTTAACCTCACCTCGTGGGACTAAGAACAAGGGGAAGCCAGTCCAAACCTAACCTTGTGTCTACGCAGGAGATAAATGCTCTGAGCACACATCAGCCAAACCATTGTCTCTACAGAAGTGTGAGGAGCCAGCCTAGGACCCGTGTTAGCGAAAGCTGTGGCTGTTTGGTTGCAGAGCTTCAAATTGGGAAATGCCTGGCTGCTTTGATAACCTATTCGGGGTGACTTAGCATTGGTTGGGCAAGTTGTACTGCACAATACTGGAGAATGTCACCTCATCATAATTCAGGTGTTCGTTACACAAAGTGACAGTAGAGGAGGGTGTTTGGAGGGTGTCCCAGGATGGAGACATTCAATAGTTAAAGAGCATATTTCCATTTCTAATTCGTGTTTTAAAAACAAATCACAAAGACTGGTGGAATGGCTGACCTTACTCTTTATAATGCAGGCTTATTTCATATAAAAAAAGACCCACAGGTGGAGACTCTGGTAGCTCAGCCATGCTCCTGGGGATGACCTTATACTCCTGAGTTTGCGGGTAGCACACCTTGGACTTGGTGGGTTAGAAAGAAGAAAAGGAGGAGGAGGAGGAAGAGGAGGAAGAGGAAGAAGAGGAAGAGGAGGAAGAAAATGAAGGAGAACAGGAAGAAGAAGACATGAAATAGGGTACGTGTGGGGAGCGGTAAGGACATGAGGGTGGATCTGAGAAAAGTTGAGGGAAGATTGTATACATGTATGAAATTCTCAAAGAATTAATAAAATATATTAAAACCATATGATAATGAAAAGTAGATGTTTCAATGCAGAGAGGGTGAAAGAGAAAGAGGGAGAATGAAAGAGAGAGAGAGGGAGAGGGAAAGAGAGAGGGAGAGGGAAAGAGAGCACACCCCTAGATCAGCAAGAGGGCTTAGCAGGTGACAGTACTTGCTGGTAAACCTGAGGTTGATCACCAGGATCAACATAGTTGCAGGAGAAAACCAGCCCCGGCAAGCTGTCTTCTGACCCCTATAGATGCATGTACACATATATAATCACATTCATATGCACACACACACACATGCACACACACTCACACACACACAAACATGCTTGCACACACACACACACACACACACACACACACGAACAAATATAATTAAAAAAAAATAAAAACAGTCAGGTACCAACTGCCATGCTAGTGTATCCCTATTAGTTTTTTAAAAAAATATATTTTATGTGAATGTTTGCTTGCATATATATATATATATATGTAGTAAACCATATACATGTAGTGCCCTTGGAGACTGGAATTGGGTGTTGAGTGCCTGGGACTAGAGTTACAGGTGGCTGTGAGCCGCCATGTAGGTGCTGAGAACTGACTCTTAGAGCTCTGTATCAGCAGCCAGTGCTTAGAACTGGAGAGGCTGCTCCCTGACCCCTTTTTTCTGCATCATTCGGGCCTGAGGGACGTAAAGAACCGAGAGATGCTCTAGCTATTACACAGAGCATAAATCTGAACAGCAAGAAGGTGCTAACTTGCATGTATCACCATATATCTTAGAACGCCTTCCTTAGGAAAGAAGAGGAGGGGCTTGCTCTTTTGTTTTTGACATGTCTTATCGGCAATTACAAGTCTCCCCCCCCTCCCCCGCCCAGGGGTGAGAGCATCCCTGTAACCCCATCTACAAGGGAGGCAAGGGTAGCATTGCAAGTTTGAGACCTGCTCCAGCAACTTAGTAAGGTCCTTTCTCAAGTGTGTGTGTGTGTGTGTGTGTGTGTGTGTGTGTGTGTGTGTGTGTGTGTGTGTGTGTAGGAGGGCGCATGTGTAGTTCTTTGGTGGAGTGGGAGGAGTAGGCAGCCCCGAACAGGTGTGTATTGTTGACAGGAGTACAGCCATGTCAAGAGACCCAGTGCCTCGGACCCGTGGAAATGGCGAAAGAGTCCTCTGGTCCTATTGTGAATGTTGACAGTATGTGCAGAAAGCAGCAACCCTCTTCTGGCGGTGTTTACAGCCTGAGATTGCTCTCTTGCAGAGACATCCCCCCCCCCCCCCGGCTGAGACTAGCTAACCGTTCTTCTTTGTGTAGTACACAATGAACATGCTCAGTTTGGGGGTTATGCTGTAGATGCTCCCCCCAAATGAGGGTGAGCATAGCCCACCCAATCACAGCTTTGGTGTGCCGTTTATTCATTCCCATGTCACCCCAGCTGGGTGTCCCAGGTCGAGCCGTGCAGGACACCTGCCTAGCGCACACCCAGCGAAAACTTAAGCATTGTTACCGTGACTTTTATTTCAGTCTTTAAAATGGCTTTTGCTAGTGAGCTGATTAGTTTTCTATTTTCAACTTTCTAGAACCTAAAAGCACCCAGGGGGACAGCCTTAACGGAGGAGTTGTGTAGATCGGGTTGGCCTGTGGGCATGTCTGTGGAGGACTGTCTTCATTGTTAAGCTGGAGGACCCACCATGCCTGTGGTTTCCCTGCAATAACAGACTGTGAATGGGGCTGACAACCAGATAAACCCTTTCCTCCCTTAAATTGTTTCACAAGGATTGTCTTTTTCACAGCAACAGACATGAAACTAGAACAAGAATGGATATTTTGTCTGTGTTCTTAACTCTAAGGAGGATATTTTTGGTCCCTGTCATTAGATTCCCTTTATAAAGGTGTTGTATTTTTGTTGTAATTTCCAGATAGGCTGGCCTGGATCTTTCTACATAGCCCTTAACTCCTGAAGATTCTTCTGCCTCAGTGTCCTATGTGCTGGGATCACGGGAATGAGCCACTAAGCCCAGCTTTTTAAATAGTGATTTTTGTTAGGATATTTTCATTATACAAAACGAGTCTCACAATGTCATTTCTACATACATGTATGATATACTTAGATAATATTCACCCCCGTACTCTCTTGTCCTCCATCACCCACCCAACCCTTCATATATATATGAAATTGTCAAAGGATAAAAAAATTAATAAATAAATGTCCTGTCTACTCAAATGGGATATTTTTGATAGGAAATGTTTACACGGTTTTCAAATTGCTTTGAAAAGACTTGTTCTCATGGACCTGAAGCCCACAGAGGAAGAAGGGAAAGTGTGGCTCTCCTAAGACACTGCTTGTGGGAGGGAGTGGTGCGTGCTGTAGCCTGCCCTGCCAGGACCTGGGTCTCTGCGAGCAAGGGGAGATCTTGCTGCCAGCAGTTGGGTCTGCAGTGGAAGTCACACCAGTCCTAGAGTGAACTGTAGGCAGGGCGCCTGACATATCTTCAAATAGGTCACAGTGCTTTCCTAGGGGAAAGAAAACAGAATCCTCCTCGTTGGTGACTTGGTAAGCTTGTCTCTCTTTGTAAGTAAGAGCAGTGTTGACTGTCACGGGTGCCCCCCTCCCAGCCTGTCTAGTTACCAACTCTCCTCCATACAATGGCGATTCAGTCTCTTATGTCATTTCAGTTACTTTCTGTACACACAGGAGGTTCAAGTGTTTTCCCTCTTAAAAAGGGAAACATAGTAAAGTCTCTTGACCCAGAGCTCTTTGTCTTCTTCTTTTTATTTCTTTTTTTCCTCTTGTAAGCATGTTTTGGGAGATGCAGAACACACAAAGCGTTTCCTTGTTTCTTTTTACCACACAGAATTCTATTGTATGGACATACAGCAATTTATCTAACCAAGGGCTCCTGGCTTGTCCCCAAGCTCCCTTACTTCAAAGGCTGCAGCTTCCAGCTTCTTGTCTACGCACTTGTAAGATTAAATGCATGGAAACGAATTGTTGAGTCAAAAAGTATGTATTTGTGTGAGTGTGTCATGTGTATACATGTGTGTGTACATGTGCATGTGTGTGTATGTGAGTGCTTGTGAGTGTGTGTGCATATGCATATATGTGTATGTGTGTACTTGTGTGTGCACATGTGTATGTGTGATGTGTATGAATGTGTGTAAGTGCCTGTATATGTGTGTGGGCACATGTGTGTGTATATTGTGTGCTTGTGTGTATATGTGTGTACATGTGTGTATGTGTGTGAGTGCTTATGTATGTGTGTGCACATGCATGTGTGTGTATATGTGTGAGTGCTTGTGTATGTGTGTGGGCACGTGTGTGTGTTGTGTGCTTGTGTGTATATGTGTGTACATGCGTGTATATGTGAGTGCTTGTGTATGTGTGTGTGCACGTGCATGTGTGTGTACACATGTGTGTATGTGTGAGTGCTTGAGTATGTGTGTGCACGTGCATGTGTGTGTGCACACACATGTGTGTGTATGTGTTTGGGCACGTGTGTGTGTTGTGTGCTTGTGTGTATATGTGTGTACATGTGTGTATATGTGAGTGCTTGTGTATGTGTGTGTGCACGTGCATGTGTGTGTACACATGTGTGTATGTGTGAGTGCTTGAGTATGTGTGTGCACATGCATGTGTGTGTGCACACATGTGTGTGTATGTGTTTGGGCACGTGTGTGTATTGTGTGCTTGTGTATATATGTGTGTGAGTGCTTGTGTATGTGTGTGCACATGCGTGTGTGTGTGTGTGTGTGTGTGTGAGACTTAGTCATTGCTAGGAAGCTCTCATGCTTCCTGTGAACATGGAGGGAGGTATTAGAGGGTGGGTTGAGGAGGAGGCAGCCACAGAGGTGATTCTTGGAGTCTGTAACTTGTTTCCTCAAGAGGTAGGGCATGCTTTGCTAGCTCTGGAACTTCCTTTGGAAATCCCCTTGAACATTCTGGAAGTGTGTCATGACCCTCACCAGACTTTGTGTGGAAGAGGCACCTCACCCCCACCCTACCCCACCCCTTCCATCTCTCTCACTCACTGCCAGTCTTGCTTTTCCTTTGGATGACCAAAAGGATCAGATGAGGATCACTCTTCTCTCTTACTTACTTTTTGTGTATGTGTATGTGTATGTGTATGTGTATGTGTATGTGTATGTGTATGTGTATGTGTATGTGTGACCTGGAGCTGGCCTAACAGGCTAGGCTGACTGGTCAACGAGCCTCTGGGATCTCTAGTTCTGGGATTCCAAGTGTGTGCTGCCATGCCTGGCTTTTTAAAATGTGAGTTCTGACAACCAAACTCAGGTCTTGGTGCTTTCAAAGTAAGTGGACCCGTGGATGTTTCTCTCTAGCCCTCATCTCTTCTTTGTGGCCAAAATATTCCAGCATTTTGCCAGGCTCAGCAGTTAGGAGCCCTTGTTGCCCAAGCATGGGAACATGAGTCCATATCCCCAGTACCCACAGAAAAGCAAGACGTGGCCATCTAGGTGCATGTATCCTGTGTTGTGGGACAATGCTTTGGGCTTGCTGACCCCAAGGTCCAGTGAGAAGTCCTATCTGCAGGGAATACTGCAAAGGGTGATGGACTCACATGTGCACATACAGTCTTCATAGACTCACACGTGCACATACAGTATCCATAGACTCACATATAGCTCATGATGCTAGCACAGGAGACTGAGCCAGTGAATGGTACTTCCTGTCTTGTTGCCTGAGCCCCATGGCTTAGGAGACGACCAGTTTCTAAAACCGAGGTCCAAGAGGGAATAATTAGAAACTGTGTCATTTAATGACTGTGGTTTAAGTGTGGTTGTTTCTGCTCCCTTACCCCAAGACAGAGAGCTTCTCCACGAGACAATCTGAGAAATGCTGTAGAAGAAGATAGGGAGCAATAGGGTATTGGAGAGAGGAAAACCGGAAGAGAACTCCACCCGTGGTCATCTGGAGACTGGACTAGACTTTTATAGGCAGGTCCTGTAACTGTTTCAGCCTAAAGCTAACATCCCTTGGCACTAGGAAAGCAGGATTTTCCTTCCATCTCAGCCTTGGACCAACTGTCCTGCAGGGATTGATGGCTCTGTGCCCTCCTTATGTGCCAGCTGCCCCTGGCCTCAAGCCAGGCCCTTTCTGTGTTTTCTTTCCCTTTTATTTTCAGGGCGCTAGGGTGGGTGTTGTGGAGTGTCCTGGCTTATTCCTGCCGTTTATCAGGAAGCCCTGTCTCCGGGCCTCTGTTTTCCTTTTGCACGAACCCTGAGCAGAACGAGCAGGCTTTTGTGAAGCTTGTGCAGTCCCTGGTCACCAGGCTCTGGGCAGCACATGCTGGCGCTGCCCAGCCCACTAGGAAGCTCTCCAGTGCACAGCTCGGGCAATGTATCTTAACACTCATCAGTAGAGGCAGGGGACACTCCTGAGCTGGTGGTCATGAGGGTGCTGGTTACCTGGTGTGCAAGGAGGCTCACTGGGGAGAAGAAAACCCCCCAGGTCCAGCCTGCTGCTGGAATTCCTCTCTGCTTGAGGCCTTGGCGTTTCCCTCCTGTCCCTCAGCCTTCCCCATCACCCAGTCACAACTCTTTCTAAAGCACCTCCTGTTACTCTCTTGGTCTAAAATCTCTTGGATTAACATACTAACATGCACAGGATGAAACCCAAATCCCCAGACCTTGTGCCCAGGGCGCCACTCTGCCTGCCCTGCTCGTCCTTTAATTCCCTGCTTCTCTTTGTTTTTTGTTTTTTGTTTTTTGTTTTTTTAATAACGCCATTAGCCTTAGATTCAACTTCCAGGTCTTCCCAACCTGTCTTGTTGCCGAGGAGCCCAGAGACGTTAGGAGACTGCTATTCTTCCTTCAAGAGAGTACCTACAGGCCTTCTTTCTCCCCCAAAGAATGCTATCACCCTGTCTCCCAAATGTACATGAGCAACCCGCCAATTGCACAGGGCACATCTGCAGACTTCCCACTGAGCTGCAGTCATTGAAGAGGTAGCCATGTCTTATCCGGCTCGCTGTGTGCAATACTTCCACAGCTGATTAGGACTCCTTGAGCCTCCTGGACCAACGAAGTCCGTGGCTAGTGGATGAAATGAGGAAGAGTCCCATTGATAGGCCTTTGAGCTTTGTTTGATACAAGATTTCATGTGGCTCAGACTGACCTCCAAACTGATCAGTTTTCTGGAAATGGCCCCGAACTTCTGATCCTCCCCCCTTGACCCCTTGAACGTTGAGATTATAGGTGTGCACTAAAGGTCGCAGTGACAGGTGCCTAGCATCTCCTTGGGAATGAAACGGCATGAAAACACTCAGGTCTTGAGAACCATCATCAGAGGTGTGTTGCTGAGGGGGACCTGTGCCAGGTGCAGGGACCATGGAGGCTCCCTTCCACAGCCTGACTACAGGGGCCTGGATTACAGATCCTTCCCCCACCAATCAAGAGCACATATGCTTTTGGAAGCGAAATGGGAAATCCTGACCAAAGTCAGCTAAACAAACAGACAAATAGTCAGACAGACAAAAACCTGGGTTGCAATCTAAGAGGCCAAGTATTCTAAATACTTGTACAACTCCACTATAGATTCTTTAGGGAAACAATGTCCAAGCAAGCAGAAGGTCCCAGGCAGCAGGAAGTCGCTGTGCACGGGGAATGGAGGTGGGTCGGGGACACTGCCGTCACCATAGATAGCCTACAGACCTGAGAAACTCTTGGGGTTAAGTTCCCAGATAAAAGCAACCACAAAACAAACTTTGTTTAAGACAGTGGCTCACACTGCATCCAAAGCTGGCCCCGAGCTCAATCAAACAGCAATTCCTGTTTCTCCTCCCAGGATAACACACTTAGCTACCACATGCGACAAACAAACTCAACAAGTTGGACTGATGGAGGGGCTGTACCCACCTGCATGCTGGGCACGCAGCTAAGGGAAACACCTGTCCTTGTATGTCTGAGTGAACCAATATCTGTGGGGACAGTCTTGCCACTTGGAGTGCCCTTGTTGACTCGAGGGGAGTGGGCAAGATGTCGTACTTATTTTATACATATAAAATGATTCTGGCCCTAATGAAACAGAATTATCCAGGGCCATTTGAGGCAGAGGTCCCCTCCACCTCAGCCGACATGCTTGCTCCATAAACACCATTATACTTCACATCTACAATACACTTCT
The DNA here is from genome assembly GCA_002335545.1 of Apodemus speciosus. Taxonomy (NCBI): domain Eukaryota; kingdom Metazoa; phylum Chordata; class Mammalia; order Rodentia; family Muridae; genus Apodemus; species Apodemus speciosus. Next base: position 1,137,789 of record BDUI01000006.1, read on the forward strand.
GGACTTCCAAAGCCCTTTGTGGTGGCCGTTATAAAATGCAATCCAATTAGACACAATGAGACTGTCAAAACAGTGCTGGCCACGTCCCTCATTCTTAAATTTTACGTTTTGGGTATGTACCGTCTAGGTCTTGTCATGTGTGTGGAGGTCAGAGGAAAACTGTGGAAACCGATTTGCTTCCACCAATGGGTCTCGGGAATGGAACTCAGATCATCAGGCTTGGTGGCAAGCACCCTTAGCCACGGGGCCACCTCACTGTACCTCGCTTCCTTACTTTTCAAAAGGAACAACGGACATTTGGCTGATTGGTGGTTAGTTGCACTGGCTCTGCCCATTTGATCTGATTGATGCCTTACTCCTCTCTGCTTGCGCTGGACAAAGCCTGCAGTTCCCTGCTCCAATCCCTCATTCAGCAGAGAACAGGAGATGTGGACAGTCAGATAGACGAAGGCTATGTTACAACATTCCCACCCACATTTGAGTCTCTTTCCCATCCTTTATGGGTAGAGCTGATAGGGTTCAGCTTCCGGTAAGCAGCTTGAGGTATTTTTCTTTTCTAGCAGATTCCCTTGGTGATCCAGAGCCCCCCCCCCCCCCCCCCCCGCCCAACACCACTCCTTTTCCTAGCCCTCTTCCTCCAGCCACCAAAATCCCCAGCTTAGATGTCAGGGCTACCCGATACTCTGATCCTGTAGTTGGGATAATGCCCTTCGTGGAAGCTGCTCCCCGAGGAATTCTCTTCTTACCTTAGGCTTCCCCTGCGCCCAGGATGACTGAGCAGCTCCCTGCCTGCCAGGCTGAGCACCGTTCTCTCTCTGACTCATGAACTCCTCCTCCTTGCGTTTTGCATACCTAACCATTTTGCTTGCCCTCTCCCTTATGTTGAAACAATACCCCATCTTGCAAGACAGGATCCAGAAGGCTCTGGCTCCAGGAGAGCTGTGGTACAGACAGCTAGAATACCTTGAGGGTTGAGGGGTGAGGGGTCAGGGTGAGGAGCCTCCCTCTAGGGGGACTAAGCCAAGAAGGATGACAGATAATATTAAATATTAGCTAACACTTACCTTCTTAGGCAGTCAGAAGGTCGGGTTCCTTTAAGGCATCATGGAAGGAGAGGGGACCCCTGGAGTGCCAGAGGTGAGGTTGGAAGGCGTGTGGCCAGACACACAGCCCAGAAGGTTCTGTAAACCTTGTTCCCTCCTGCATTTTGCTCTTATCTCTAAGGAGACTGTATAAAGAATACGTTCCAGGCATCGCACCTGTTTCTTCACCCCACCCTAGGGAGGTAACATTTCTTAGCTCCTATGTCATGTCCAATATCCTTACTCTCTTTGCAAGAGGTAACAAACACGCTCTCGGGGAGGAGAATATGGATTTACTGGTGTCTGGTTTGATTAAGCGGGGGAAGAATTTGCCTTTTATGACAAAAAGCAAGTTATGGAAAAGCATAATTTCTTAATCATTGTGTGTCCGGGGGCAAGTCATATACCCACTCTGGGCAACTTTATCTGGCTGTCCACAGTGGATACAATGTAGAAACAATGTATCCATCTAAAACAATGGATATATCTGGAAAACCATAAACTGTCGTGGAGTACAAAGGCTAAAGTCTGACTGGAAAATATATAAAATAGGGATGACAGTACCTACCTTACATATTGTGAATATTGGGATTAGTGTGCACAGAGCCCCTTGTCCAATTTTATGTAATAATAAGAATTTAAAGGTGTTAGTTACAGGGGCTCCAGAGATGGCTCTGTGGTCAGGAGCAATACTGTTTTTGAAGTTTTCCTAGGTCAGTTCTTGCCCCCAAATCAGGTGTAATTCCAGCTCCAGTGGACCTGAAGCCTCTGGCCTCTATAGGCACT
>BDUI01000006.1:1139707-1161549 GCA_002335545.1 Apodemus speciosus
GTGTGCGCGCGCGCACACACACACACACACACACACACACACACACACACACACACTTATAAATAAAATAAATCCAGAGAAAGTGTTAGCTTTTATTTAATAATGACCTACCTCTTCTTAATCAGCTGCTGAGGTATTTTCCAGGCTTCACAAAAGAGCAGGCAGGCCGTGTGGGAGTGAGTCACACCCAGGTCTAGCAGATTCCCATCAGTGGTGTCTCCGAAGGTCTTATCATTGCACAAATGAAAAGGACTTGAGGAAACCCTCTGGTATTGCTTTCTATTGGGTCCCTTCCTCCCTTCCTGTTTCCTCCTGGCACCGAGGAGACAAAGTTCTCTTCTTCTAAGTGGCTGCTGAGAGATGAATGCTGAAGACCTAGGAATGGGCAGCTGTGTGCTGGTCTCGTTCTCAGTTTAGGAGTGGTCCTTGCTAAGTGTCAAAGAACCGAAGGGTCCGGTATGTGTAAGGAAGGGGGCGCAACCCTCAGTCACGCCGCCGCCTGGAGAAAGTCATTTACCTTTCCTCCCAGGCATGTACAAGTCTGTAAAATTAGCCAGCCAAGGTTCGTGCCTCATCCCAGCATACGGAGGTTTGTATATTGTTCTCTCTCCCCCCCCATCCCCTCTCTCTCTGTGTGTCTCTGCCTCTGTCTCTGTGTGTCTCTGCCTTTGTCTCTGACTCTGTCTCTCTGCCCCTGTCTCTCTGTGTGTCTCTGTCTCTGTGACTCTGTCTCTCTGTCCCTGTCTCTCTGTCTCTGTCTCTCTCTGTATGTCTGTTTCTTTGTCTCTCTGTCTCTGTCTGTCTCTTTCTCTCTCTGTTTCTTTCTGTGTGTCTGTCTCTGTCTCTCTGTATTTCTTTCTCTTTGTGTGTTTCTGTCTCTGTTTCTGTCTCTGTGCCTCTGTCTCTGTGTCTCTGTCTCTCTCTCTCTCCCCACACTTGTGTGTAGGCCAAGGGTGGATGTCTGGTCTTCTATTGTCCTCCACTTATTTATTTTTTGAAACAAGGTCTCTCACTGAGCTCAGAACTCGTGATTTTGGCTAACAAGCCCCAGGAATCTCCCTGTCTCTGCATCTCCAGCACCAGAATTAAGGACATTTGCCACCATGCTCAGTTTGTGGAAGCTGGGGACCAGACTCTGCCCATCTCAGGCTTGCAAATCAAGCACTTCCCTAAATCATCTCAGCCCCTTGTTTTTGCTTTAAGATAATTTGAGTTCCAAAGTACAATTCAGACACAAAGCATCCTTGTAAGATTCATTGGAGCTGTTTCATGCCTTGTTTTCTTGCTATGTGATGTTCTCTGTGTAACTGTGCTGGTGCTGTCTTGTGGACTCTAGAGCTCTTTATGGTTGACTCCAGAGGATTGGCATACACACTGGCAGGGGATGATTCCAGAGTCTCCTTCACTTTATGTCATGAATATTTACTCCTGTCAGCTAATCCTTATTTCTTCAAGATGGGGGCCTCATTCTTTAGTCCAGGCTGGCCTGAGAATCCACTATGTAGCCAAGGCTAGCCTGGAGTTGCGATGGCCCTGCTTGCCTCACCCTTTCAAGTGCTAGGATCACAGGCTTGAACTGCTATACCTGGCTACGGTTAATGCATTTTGGGTGATGTCTTTTTAAATTAAAGCTAGGCAGGTATCCCCAGTTTTTTTTAATTAAAAATTTGATGCTAGCTGGGACTCCTTAGATTCTCTTCATAGGAACATATGAGGAGAATGAATTCAGTTGATTTTTCTCTACCTGTAGTGTTATCTGTAGGAATGAGTCAGGGCACTGTTGAACATGTAGCCTCCTTAGGAAGCACACAGAACATGTCCTCTGTTAACGCTTTGYCCTGTAGGATGTATACTGGTAATAGTTTAGTGACTGTCTTTGGAGAGCAAGTGACTTAACAGAGGCATCCCATCATGCCCTGGCTCTCAGGTGATCATGTATGACAAGGTCTACAACATTGCCAGTGCTTTATGGTCCTCTCATCTGTGGTAGGGAGGTCATCAGACTTTGGCTGTTGAGCACGCAAAAGCATGGTGTTACCAATCTTGTAATTTTAACTTCTGCGTAACATTTAGATTTATTTTAGACAACAAAACCAAACACTTTTTTTTAAAAAGAAATTCTTTCAAGACTCAGTTTTCCCAAGTGGTTGAAGCTTTAAAAAGTTAGTAAAACAAGCAATTATATTAATCATACACGTTTGTTTTTAAAATAATTCTTTGTAAACAAGTAAATCATTATCTTAAGAGCACCTTCAATTGGCTTATCAGTCAGTAAGAATTATCTCCTTGAACTCTGAACTTTTTATAATCTTTTATCAAGAAGCATATATCATCCTTAAGTCTCATCTGCCACAATTGTTCTATGACTCAGATTGAAACTTTCTATGTTTCATTTTATTTTATCTTATTATTCTAAAAGAATTATTTACTTATTTCATTTATATGAGTACACCGTAGCTGTCTTCTGACACACCAGAAGGGGGAACTAGATCTCATTACGGATGGTTGTGAGCCATCATGCGGTTGCTGGGAATTGAACTCAGGACCTCTAGAAGAGCAGCCAGTGCTTTTAACTGCTGAGTCATCTCTCCAGCTCCTTGTTTTCTTTTATGTTTTATTCTCGGGATGAAATCTCATTTTATCACTGTGTCACGAGTAACTGTCCCCTGACCCAAGCAACTATGATCTGGGGAAGTTTAGCTGTATCCTTGGAAAAGATCATTCAGTAGCAATGGTGGGTGACTACTCCCCCCATTCCAATCAAGGCACAAGATTCTCACCAGAGTATCCGATGGTTCCCTAGTATCTGACAACTCTGAGAGTAGCCCTGGGAGAAGCTAAAGTACACAGAGCCTGGGGAAGATGGAGGGGGCTCCATCTAAGTGGCGATGAAGAAGGTCTCATAGGTGAAGGATAAGGCTTTCAGGTGTGGTCAGTTGGGAGGGGATTGCCCATACACCTGTGAGTAACACCTTACGTAGGCTCTGTAAGGAAGTTAAAAAAAAGTGAACTTTAATGGAATTGAACTTCAGTTTGTCATTGAAGACTTGTGTGTGTTGTATAAATGTTTACTGCTCTCTGGGACAAGAATCTTGGCAACAATTACAGATAGTTTGTTGTGGTTTGAATAAGAACGGTCCCTATAGTCTTGCATATTCGAATGTTTATTCATTGGGAAGTAGAATTGTTTGGGAAGGATTAGGAGGTGTGGCCTTTTTGTAGCAGGTATGGTTTTGTTGGAGAAGATGTGTCACTGAGGGGTAGGCATCTCTCTCTCTCTTTCTCTCTCTCTCTCTCTCTCTCTCTCTCTCTCTCTCTCTCTCTCTCTCTCCCCTCCCCCGTCTCTCGGCCAGCTGCCTGTGCCATGCCTGTCTGCCTCTCACCATGATGACCAAAGACTAGCCCTCTAAAACTGTAAGCAAGCCCCAGATTAAATGCTTTCATTATAAGATCATGGTGTCCTTACAGTAATAGACTAGTAACTAAGACATAACTGGTCTTTAAAAATATTTAACTATGTTTATCAAAAGTAAACCTTTAACCCTTTTAAAGATGTCTTACCTACTTGACTTTTCTCATTTTATTTTTGTAAAAAGAGTTGAATACAAATTACATACAACACACAGCATGGTAAATTAAGATTACCTGTGTACATGTCGATAATTACCAAGCTTTTTGTTTTTGTTGCAAGTCTTAGACAAACCTTCTTGCCATTTGGATTTTATACCTTTTCTTTCCTTCCTTCCTTCCTTCCTTCCTTCCTTCCTTCCTTCCTTCCTTCCTTCCTTCTCTTCCCTTCCTTCCTTCTTTCCTTCCTTCCTTCCTTCCTTCNTCCTTCCTTCCTTCCTTCCTTCCTTCCTTCCCTTCCTTCCCTCTTTCCCTTCCCTTCCCTTCCCTTCCCTTGCCTTCCCTCCTTCCTTCCATCTCACAGAATTTAAGATTTAGAGGAAACTTTACATCAGTTTACATTTCCAGCATTGCCTGTAGAGTTATCAATGATCTTATGTAGTTTTGAATAGTTGTGTTAATCACAAAAAGGATACGGAAGAAATGATATGCAGAAAGCCCAAAATCTTTACATGTTAGGCCTGTAAGTTTGGTATTTTTAGATGCAGAAGGCATTTATTCCCCTTATTCCAGCAGGGATGCATGGGAGGGCCAGTTTCTGTGGGGATCTAGCGCCATTCTTATTATTATCCCATATCCCCCCTCCTTCTTTTTGAAAGAGTCACTCCTTCAAAGAAGAAATGGCATCTGGTGCATTCATCTTAGGACAGCAGTTATATTCTGTGTGATCAAGAGGACAATCTTCAGTGGATAAACTTTTGTTTTTACATGAGTGAGCTTAATATATGTATATATTGGTATATATAATTAATACATGAATATATATTAATATTCCATTACTTTGGAAATATATAATATGTAGTGATTATATAATACATATTAATAATTGCTAATATATTAATATATTATTGTATACATAAGAATAGAGATATAGATGATAGGTGAGATAGATAGATAGATAGATAGATAGATAGATAGATAGATAGATAGCAGCCAGCTGGAATTCCCAATAGTACAAGTAGTAGCAGAAAAATGTGACATTAGATAGGGTGCTCATGGCATCCAGCAGAAACCAAATGAAGTGAAGGGGGCTGGCTGGAGCTCACAGTAGAGAGTGTCCTGGGCAGAACACAGCATCCCCTTGGGCGAAGCGTCCAAGTAAGAGAGCAAACATCAGAATGGTAACACCGTGAAGTCAGACACTCACGACCTCTAGCAGAAACCCTCGGGGAAAGTTGAGGCAGTCAACTTGAGTTCCCAACCAAGCTTTCTCTCCACAGATGTGCTTCCTGTGGCTGAACATTGGGTTTCATTTTCCTACTGTAGGTACTCTTATATCACGGAATAAACAATAGTAACCCCTGTTGGAAATAGTTTACCTTTAAATTATTTTAAAGAGCACAATAGCTTTAAAATTTTATTAGTATTTTACTTAATGTGTGTGGTATTTTGCCTGCATAAAAGTCTATGCATCACATATATTTCCAATGCCTACAGAGGCCAGAGGTGGACACTGGATCCCTGGAACTGGAGTTACAGATGTTTTGAGCCACTATGTGGGTGCTGGGAGCTCAACTCAGGTCCTCCGTAAAAGAGCAGCCAGTGCTCTTAACCACTGAGCTACCTCTCTAGCCCCAAGGCCACACTGTTTATACTCTTGAGCTGTTTGTCAGTTCTCTTCCCTCTCTGTCAGAGGTGTGTGTGTGTGTGTGTGTGTGTGTGTGTGTGTGTGTGTGTGTGTGTGATAGCATGTCAATATCATGATTGGATCTGAAAGGGTGTATGTATGAATCTTGGTTTCAGAGCCAGCTTCTCCACAAGTTTAAACAGACATGACAATTGCTAATATTAATATATACACTACTTACAGGATCCCACTCCTGCCTTTCCCCAGACTATCCCTCCTTGGGACTTGAGCCTAGAGTGTCTTCAAGGGTCTTCTTGACTGCATTGACTTTTCTGACCACAATGCCACTAAAAGAACAAGTATCTCCTTGAGTTTCTTTTATTCGAGGGCTCTGGCCCTCCTCATCCTACTCAGTTTTCATCAGCCCACAATGTGGATGGCAGGTCTGACAGGTCCGAGGGCTCCGATGCTCTCTTACATGGGCCACCAACCTGCATTGTTTACCAAGCCCAAAGCATTGGGTAAGTAGCTGTGTTTAGAGAAAGGAACCAGAAGGACAGCATCTTTCGAGTTTGGCTAACCTTCTCTAAGTTTGACCTTAGCATTTCAGGATGTACCTGCGGCTTAGGAGGCGTGATGCTAGTTGCTAGAGACATTCCTATCAAATGGACAGTTGCCCTAAGCAGAGCCTGTTTCTTTAATAAGGTGGGATCCCGCAGTGGACATCTGTAGGAATTCCGTGGCAGAGAGACAGCCCTAATCTCTGTGTTTGAAGTGTTTCAACAGTGGGAGAACAGGTTAGATTAGGGTAAACCAGAGTTAGGGGGAAAGAGAACGCAGTCTTAAATTTCTCCTTGGTTGTTGCTTTCTTGAGGTCCCTTAACAGGGAAGGGAGGATGCTAAAGTAAGGGAACAAAGAGTCAGGAGTTCCCAGTAAGGCCCAGGTGCCATCATATGCCCTGACAGACCCAGGCGCTTGAATTGCCAGGCAGCATCCAGCTTCTAGAATTCTACCTGTGCTTCAAGACCAACTATGATTGCCTGACGGGGTGGAGTTTGGTAAGGACATTAGTGGTTCTTGTGGTGGGTTGTAACCCCGTGCTTTATGCTAATAGCTAAGGTCTGTATATTCTAACCCTGAGTAGTCACTGACCGTGTCCCCCTTAGGCTGGGAGCTACCATCTTTGCTCAGGCTTTCAATCTTTCTTGATTGGAGATATGTCAGTGACCCCTCAACTCTTCTTTCATCTCCCATCCCATCTTTTCTAGTCACCACTCAGCCGTTGGTGTGATCACTTCCTACACAATTCTAATCTCTAGTGCTTCCTAGATTCAAACGCTGCATTGGAACACAGTACAGACAAGACTCTAACTCCGTAGCTTGCCATGAAGTACCTTTCAGAGCTGGCATCTCTATGATCTATCATAGCCTCTTTCGTGTTATATGGTCCAAAATGTCTGTTATAGTCCAGGATCTGCTTTGGGTATGGAAAACACCCAAGAGGCAAAACACAGGTAAAGCCCTCTGTGATGGTTTGTATGTGCTTGGCCCAGGGAGTGGCACCATTAGGTGGTATGGCCTTGTTGGAGGAAGTGTGTCACTGTGGGCATGGTCTTAGAGACCCTCATCCTAGCTCCCTGGAAGCCAGTCTTCTCTGTTAGCCTTCAGAACAAGATGTAGAACTCTCAGCTCCTACACCAGGCCTGTCTGGATGCTGCCATGCTTCTGCCTTGATGATGATAATGGACTGGACTTCTGAACCTGTAAGCCAGCCCCAATTAAATGTTGTCTTCATAAGAGTTGTCTTTGTCATGGTGTCTGTTCACAGCAGTAAAACCCTAACTAAGACACCTTCTTTGTAGAGTGTTGTCAGATAATATTGCTGTTATATTTCTTACCCACCCAACATGAAAGCTATAAGAGAAGACAGACTGTGTTTTGGGGGTCTGCTTTCTGGACCCCCAAAAGGAAGGTAGAGGAAAATAACATTTGAGTGGAGAGACAAAGAAAGTGAAGGCTAAGAAAATATCTGTCCAATTACTTTAGTACAGAGGAGGTCTGTGATTGGACGGGGGGAAGGGGGTGGAGCTAAGGGTGGCAGAGAGAGGGAGCATCCCAGAGGGTAAGGAGGAAGAACCAAGATGGCTTCGGACGTGTACCTGCATGGCATTTACCAGCCACAAGTAGCTATGTTTTCACAAGGTTAGAGATATTGGGATAAAGCTTTTATCATTATCGATTGACTCTAAAATTATTGTATTGACATCTTGTAAACTGTGATATTATTTATACATAAATCTGATTGATTAATTAAGCCTTAAGAGTCTTGGTTCTATCAGGTAATTAGGTGTTGAAGTGGCAGATCGTGGGGTGTGTGGACATTCAAGTAGAAATATCAAGTGGGCAGTTCTATACACCAAGCCAGAGATCGGAGGGGACCTGTAGCTGATGGTGCACATTAGAGAGTTAACACAGGGATGGTATGTAGGGCCAGTGTGGGGTCCTGCAAGCCAAGGAAAGAAGTCACGTCATGGAGAAAGAAATAGTCAACTGTGTTCAAAACCTCAAAAGGGGCCAGGTGTAGCAGTATACTCCGGTGATTCCTACATCCCAATACTGGGATTAAAGTTGTATGCCACCAAGCCTGGTTATGTGACAGAAGGACTGAGCTGCAGGCATGGACTACATAGTAAGACTCTTTCTCCTCAGCCCCTCCAAAAATAGACAAAGGTTGCATATGAAAACATGATGCCATCAGTGGCCTTGACAAGATGTTAATGCTGTGAGATCCTGAGTATGAAGATATGGTCAGAGGACTGGGAGATTAGAAAGGCAGCCTGCTCTTATAATCTACCTACTATGTATATGTACCAATGTATGTTTATATATCCCTATGTATGTAGGTAAGTAGATGGATAGATATCTTGTATTTTTTAATTTTCTCTAACTGGACATGTCAACAAACAACAGATAAGGCATTATCTCCCTATCTTTAGGAAAAACCAGGCATGGCAGCACACTGGGCAGGTGGAGGCAGTCAGGAGGATCAAGCTACACTATATTGTGAGTTTGAGGTGAGTCTGGCTCCAAGAGTCGTTATCTCAAAAGAACAAACAAAAAGAACAACAACAAGAAGAGAGGAAAGGGGAGAATGGATTAGTGATGCAGATAAGACAGACACGTAATGCTAAAGACCTTTTGGTGGTGAGGGGTCCCAAGCTTAAAATGACAGGAGTAATCGTGGGAGGTAGTCTTGTACAGCTGCTACCCTTGGGCAAAGTCGGCCTTATGCACAACTGGTTGTTTTTCAGAAGAGTGCAGTCAAGACACAGAGGAGCGAAGAGCCAAGAGAGCCGTGACTGGGGTGGCTGTAAGGATGACTGCAGAGCTGGAGCTGGGTTAGAGGACGAACAAACGGACAAGGGGGTTGCAGACCGACCATAGAGGACAAACTCTTAGAAGCAAAGATGCCAAAGATTTCAGACATGATGGGTCAAGAACAGTGGTTCTCAACCTGTGGGTCTCCATCCCTTTGTGGGTCGGATTACCCTTTCTCAGGGGTCACATCAGATATCTTGCCTGTCAGATATTTATATTATAATTCATAATAGTAGTAAAATTATGACCTGAAGTAGCAAGGGAATAATTTTATGGTTGGGGGTCATCACAACACGAGGAACTGTATTAAATGGCTACAGTGTTAGGAAGGTTGAGGACCACTGATCTAGAAAGATCGCTTATAGGACATTGAGTCCATGCAGAGTTGCCCCATGAGCAGGACTGAAGTGTGACAACAGTCGTATGGTCACAGTCAGGGTAAGAAGCCTGGTAAACACCAGGTTCAAAGCCAGGCATCTTTAGAAAAGGGGAGTCAGTTTTTCAGGTAGCCATGAAGAGCAGGGAGAACGACTGTCCCACCGTGGGTCTGTCACTCAAGATGAGGCAGAAGAAGCCATGTGACCCAGGTTTCCTTTAAGGCAGGAAGGTGATGTGGTGTGGTGTTCTCAACCGTGAGATGGCAAGCAAGGGGGAGAGAACCATTTATACATGAACTCTGTCTTCTTGTATGACTGGGATAAACCAAAAGAAGAAAGCAATGCAAACAGAAATCCATGATCTTGGGCCAATAAAAAATAAACCCTCATGTCATTTAGGGTTGGTGCAGTGTCTCAAGGATAGCATTTGTTGCCATCACTCCAAAGACCTTCAGTCACATGCTTATTGTTTTATGTTTGTAAGAAGGCTGCTCCACGCCTTTGTAAGTGGGCTCCACCCATGCTCAGGAAAGCAAGCCTGATTAAAATCACTGGTCACAACGGATGCAAAAATAGGAAAGGAGATTTTTTGGGGGGAAGAGGGGGGTTTAGAGGGAGTGAGGGCAGGGGTAAAGGGGAGTAAATGTATAAAAGTACATTATGTACATGAATGAAACTGTCAAAAAAAAAGATTGCTTGTGCAACAGCTGGGTGTGTGACACATGTCTATAATCCTAAGACTGGGTGGACAGAGACAGGAGGATCACTGCTGAGTTCAAGGTCAACCTGGGCTACAGAGTAAGAGCCTGTCTCAAATAAAAACAAAGAAAAATCACGTATACAGTCAGGCCTGTGTCTAAGCTGCTTCCATGAGAATCTGCCAGCTAGAATAATAAGCATGAAAGGCAGATCCAAATTATCATGGCTGTCCTAGCTAAGGCCATCCTTGCTTAGCCAATAGCAGCCAGGAGGATCACAACCACATCACTCCCGACGCATGGGCAATTATGGTTATTATATACCACTGAAGTCACTGGTTGGTCGTTACTCATCATTATTGTAGCATCGGATCCCTGGCACAGTCTCCCATACAGAGAGCTCTGACACAAGCAGGACCTCTGTGTTCCCAGCTCATCTAGAGAGAGAGACTCCTCTCATCTGCAAATGTCCAGCACTCAGTATAGTGCCTGCCCTCTAGAAGATGTTCATCAAAAGCCCAGAAAAGAATGATTGAGTGAACCTTTGTTCAACCCTGAGAAAGGACCGTGTGCACCACAGGTGCCATTTCCAATGACCAAACAGTGTAATCAAATGAATGTACCTGAAGCAAACCCAGTTCAATAAGTTCTGTGAAGCACCCATCACAGATAAGTACCCTTTCACCTCAAGCACAGCGGTTATGTTTCCAACACTGGTCACTTCATTTTACATTTTATTACACTGCGTGGATTAATTTAAAGATAACCCAAATCCCATAACACCCTTTAAAGGACTGAGTGCAAATAAGTGGATATGACTCAGTCTAAATATCCTTACCATTATCTTCAGTACACACTGCCAAACCATTGTGACGACTGACATTTCCTAAATTATATCAAGAGGCTTGCGTTTCTGAAAAGGAAAACATTATTTGCGTTGATATAGGAAAAAAATGGAGAAAGAGAAAAGCATTATGCAGTAGAGGGGTGGGGGTGAGTTGAGTGTGCCAATTGTGGATGTCTTCCAGGGTGTACTTAGGGGATTTCTGAGTCCTGTACTCACCATGAAGTAAGAGGAATGAATGAATCCATGGGTCAGCTTAGATGCCAGATCCAAGGAATGCACCATAAGAAAGACTTTTGTCAAACATGTGTAACAATTCTAGCAAACAATGGAATTCTAAATACTGTGAATACTGTGTTCACTTCTTTTTGAACCCTCAGGGAAGATGCTGATAAGCAAGGCGCTGTCCTGAGAGCAGTGATGGGCGACAGCTTTCTGACAGTCAGTTTGCTCTATAGAGCATCCATGAATTATTTTCCTGTGGATATCTGACCTTCTTTTCTTTCGTTTTGCTTTTGAAACTTCCTCGTCCAGTTCTGTCCAAAAAAGTAAGTCAGGAGTACAAATCGGATATAAGCATGAATGAGACTCGATGTACCGAAATCGGAACCAACACCGGGGATAAGCCATGCTAAGCTCCTTTTCCAAGAACATGGTTCACCCGAGTTGTGGCAATATTTACCTTCTGGGTGTGAGTGTATCACTTTACATAATCCACTGGCTGGCCATCAGCGGGCGGGGGGTGGTGGTGGTGGTCACCATTTCTTTGATCTATAAGTAGCTTTGCGACAAGAAAGGTAACCAAGTTCTTATGTCATAGTAACAAGCATTTGTTTTTTTTTAATTGTTCTGTTTTGTCCCTATTAAAATTAATTATATTTTATGTGCATGAATGGTATACGTATGTATATGTGCCACATGTGTGTCTGGTACCCAGAGAAGTCAGAAGCTGGCTTTGGGTCCCCTGGAACTAGAGTTCTGAATGGTTGTGAGCCACCACCACATGGGTGCTGCACAGCACTGAACCCGGATCCTCTGCAAAAGTGCAAGTGTTCTTAACCAATTAACCATTGACTCAGTCCTAAGCATTTTCACACAGCACGTCTCTGCTTGCTGCTTCCTCCAGACTCTTCTCCTTCCTCACTCCCATTCTATGCGATAAACTCCTGTTTCGATATCTAAGCCCTGTATAAACACGCCTATTCTATGAGACCCTTACCCGCACACCCTGTTGTCTCCGTCCCACCTATGCTGGCGAGCTTTCTGTCAGCTTGACACAAGATGGAGTCACCTGAGAGGAGGAAACTCAGTTGAAAAATGCTTCTCAAAGATCAGACTTTAGGTAAGCCTATAGGACGCTTCCTTCTTTTCTTCCCCTCCCCCACCATAATACTTTTATTGATGATTTGGGAATTTCACAGAATGCACCCCAATCACACTCATCTCCCATTCTCCTAACTTTCACCCTCCCATTGCTGTGTCCTTCCCAACACACACACACACACACACACACACACACACACACACACACACACGTAGATATAAACACTAAGTATAATTCCGAGTTGTCCATATACTCGCTAAAGCATGGTCAACCTTCCACTGACCAACTCTTCAAGGATAACTGAGCCCTTTACCACCCCCACCTCCTCCTCCAGAAGCCATCAGCTACGAAGAGCTACACTTTAGAGTTCTTAAGGACTCTCTTCAATAGCTCTCTGTCTAAACTGTTTCTTTGGGGAGGTTGTTGTAGAAGCCTTTGATGTCCCTCGCTCTCCATCATGAGTCTGGAATAATTGATACCACTACAACAGAAGTTTCCTTGCCCATAACAGCCTGTAGCAGCATGGATCATGGCTCTCCACATGGTTTCCAGCACCTGAACAACCACGGGCCTCCACATGATTTCTGGTGGCAGCAAGGATCGAGTATATCAGCATAGCCTCTGGCAGTTAGTATTGGTCATGACCATCAACCCCCCCCCAAGGCATCTTGGACCCTGGATGCTAAGGTGACCTCAGGGGCCAGCATGACTCTACAGACTCCAGCAAGGCTCCAAACTGTAGCACAGACCACATGCAGCAACATGGCCTTTGGCAGCGGCATGGACCATGGAGGTTTTTCAAGGAAGCCCAATTTAGAAAACGGACCATTCCCCATCTTGAGCATCCTGCCATCGCCTGCTTGAGCTCCAGGCTGGGGCTCACCATCCTGCCAGCCCTACCTAGCAGTGACATGCCATCCAGTCCACAACCACTGAGTTTCTACATCTGTCACCACCCCATGCCTCTAGCTCTGCCTCTTTGCCATATGCAGGACATTTGTTCCACAGTCCTTCCCACTTCTCTGAAAACTGCAGTGTGTCACACAGTATACATATATACATACATACATATATACACACACACACATATGCCACACAGTATACATATGTGTGTATGTTTATATATGTGTGTGTGTATATACATATACATATACATACATACATATATACACACACACACATATGCCACACAGTATACATATGTGTGTATGTTTATATATGTGTGTGTGTATATACATATACATATACATACATATATGTGTATATATATATTATATATATATATATAATTTGGATATATGTATATATCCAAATAACTTTACATGCAAATACTTATTGCAACAAGTCATTGGTCTGGTTCAAGGTCTCTGGTTTCCGAAGCACTATAAATATTGGACTACAGCTGAGACTCATCTCAGATATCCTGTTGTTGCCTAGAGTCAGGCTAGGCAGGGCGTCAGGGTGTCCAGGGACAGGATTCAAAAGCGCTCCAGGCTGCTGCCCGCCTCTCTGCCCCAGTGAAGGCTGGCCCACCTGCTCACTGAATAAGACATTCCGAGGCCCCTGGGCAGCCATGTTAGCCAGAGCTCTCCTCTCCCAGTAGGCGGAGTGGCCACAGTCAGAGCAGGGGCAGCCCCAAGCTGTGTGCTGGGTCTGTTGCCCAAGCCTCAAGAGGGACTCAGGGTCGCCCAATGAGCTGTTCTGTGGTCTTGCAAGTGAAGGCCGGTGGCTTCTGCCATCTTGAATTGATCTTTTTTTTTTATTTAAAGGTTCTGATTACGGAAATTACAGATGTTTCAGGGCACATTTACAGGCGACCCAGCCATTTTCTCTGATGCTCTTCTCTGAGTTTCTTGCACCAGTTTTGGCAGCTGCGGATCCTCCATGGCACTGCAGGGGATATGGGGAAGGTGAAAGGGGGAACCTGGGTGGCATAGTGGCGGTGGCGTCTCTCATCTGTGTACTAAGCCCTGCGTAGCCGAGGTGGGTTGTCAGCTGTGGCCTGGTGCTGGATGCCTGGAGCTTTGGAGTGTGGGAGAGACTCCACTCCGCCTCAGCTTGTAGCCCCATCTCGCCCTCGGCCCCGCCCCCGCCCCGCCCCGGCCCCGCCCCTGGCCTCTGCCCCTGCGCTGGGCCAACTTGACTCTGTCCTTTCTCTCCTTTCTTTCAGGGCATTTTCTTAGTGATTGATGTTTACCGTGATTGCACATCATCCTGCAAACTATATATGACTGCATCTTCCTCATCCGTTTATCTGGCCACTCTGGTTGGAGCCACAACTTCCATACTGGGAATACTGCTGCAGCAAACACCGATGGGCTGGCATCTCTGTGGTACGTTGGCATGGAGTCTTTCAGGTAAATAAACCCAGGAGTGCTATAGCTGGATCTCAGGGTAAAATCCATTCATAATATTTTTCTGAGTACTCTCCACACTACCTTAGCAATATCAGGGTCGTCAGGGCTCACAGCAGTCCCTTAAGGAGACCTGTGCTCACCAGTCTTCCCAAAGGCTCCTGCAGCATCCCGCATCTCTGCCCAGATGCTTGACAGAACTAACACAGTCCCACTGGCATCCAGTTGACCGTGAATTCCCCCCCCCCCATTCCTGTCTTTGCACACCGGATGGCTCAGGTCTCTGCTCCTCCTGCCCTTGTTTTCTTACAGGACACCGTTTTCTGGAAGATTTTCCTTCCTCCCCACATCCTTCTCCACCCACCACCAGGCATGGGGTCTCCACCCCTGGACACCAGATGAGAAGAAGACTCCTTTCAAAGTTTGTAGTCAGGTATGCAAAGCCCGCTGGAGATGAAGACAGAATGAACTGGAGCATGGCTCGGTTAGGAGGGCGTGGGAGGAAGTCGACCTGGCAGAACCTTGGGGTCCATCCAGAAGCCAGGCCTCAGGTGCCAAAGGATTAGGGTGCCAGGTGAACCTGGGGAAGGATCAGCTCCCAGACACTGGATGTGGTGATATACAGGGACAGGAAGGAGACAGGGAGATGAGTGAGCATAGCCGCTCCAGAAGCTGGTGTGGCCAGGCTATTTTAAAATCTTCAACAACGTGCGGTCCAAGCAGCCTGGTTTTCCTGCGTCAGGTCAGCTTAGTCAGCAAAGTGCTTGCCAGTAGAGCATGGACATGCATTTGGGCCACCACCAGCACCCAAATAAAAACCCACACTGTTGACTTACAGACAACAGCACAGTTCTGCTAGGTTCCTCCCAACAGTGACCTAGCAATACCTTATGTCATTGCCTGCTGCCATTACTACCCATGCTGCCGCCATGTCTAAGAGGATTTCCCACTACTCCATCCCATACTCCTCCTTCTTCTTCCTTCCTCCTTCCTCCTCTTCTTCCTCCTCTTCCTCCTCCTCTTCTTTTTCCTCTTCTTCCTCCTCCTCTTCTTCCTCTTATTTCTCTTCTTCTTCCTCCTCTTCTTCCTCCTCTTCTTCTTCCTCCTCCTCTTCTTCCTCCTCCTCTTCTTCCTCTTATTTCTCCTCTTCTTCCTCCTCCTCTTCTTCCTCCTCTTCTTCTTCCTCCTCCTCTTCTTCCTCCTTCTCTTCTTCCTCCTCCTCTCCCTCTCCTTTTTCCTCTTCTTTCTCTTCCTCCTCTTCCCCTTCTTCCTCCTCCTCCTTCTCTTCCTCCTCCCACTTTCTCTCCTTCTCACTCTCTTTCTCTGTTCCCACGTGTCCCTGGCTGGCCTCTCCTTCCCTTTCTGCCGTAAGGTGCCCGGATAGTCAGGTAAAAAAAAAAATAGACACACACACAGGTTTCTTTACATTATAAAAAAAAGTCTATATGTATTTTCTCTAGTAAGGAGCCCTCTTTTAGAGCCCCCTTCTTGAGCATCAAGTTCTGACAATTACATACTAAAAAATATGGCTAGCTAAGCAAGAACAACTAGCCATCCTTGGGTTTCACATAGCCTCATTAATATTTTTATGAGCTAAACTACGCCTGGGTAAGCCAAAGATGCTATTGTGGCTTTCCAGATGGCTGGCGAAGTCCAGCATTAGGAAGACAAGAGGCGGTAGCTCTGCCAGCCTCCATTGAGGAAGTTCTGAGCTTAGTGCCTACTCAGATGCAGATTTTCTAGTCTGAGCCCATTGTCTCAGACTAGATCGATCCTGAGTGTTCTACAAAGACTTATCAAAATAACAAAAAAGAAACTCCCGTACTCCTATGAATCCCGAAAGATTGTCCATTTGCAATGTCATACTTTTCAGGGAACTCCTGTCTCAAACTAAATATGGTTGAGGCAAAGCATTACGGTTCCAAAGAAGGTCATTGGCCAATAATAAAACTTTAG
The DNA here is from genome assembly GCA_002335545.1 of Apodemus speciosus. NCBI lineage: Eukaryota > Metazoa > Chordata > Mammalia > Rodentia > Muridae > Apodemus > Apodemus speciosus. The sequence goes on from BDUI01000006.1 coordinate 1,155,834, forward strand.
AGAATGAGTTACAAATTACTCTCTAGAATCTACATGGTCTTGGCTACCAAAAATCAAAGAGATTAAAAAGATGCCAAATGAAAGATTAAGGCTTCTATGTTGTGGGAGCTCTGCCAGCCCTGAGGCATTTTCCCCGCCTCCGTTCTGCAGAATATTATCTTACAGAAGCTATTAGGCCTATCGAAGCACCTTTCTGTCCTCTCTGTCCCCATCTTTCTCTGCCTCTACCCCTTTTCCAGGTCCCCACCCACCAGGTACCTCCTTACAACTGCCACACCATATTTCATTGCACATACCTTCAATTCACCCTGTTCCTATAACCCTAGTGCTGGCCAAAGTGGTGGTGGTGGTGGTGGTGATGGTGGTGATGGTGGTGATGGTGGAGATGGTGGTGATGGCGATGATGGTGGAGATGGCGGTGATGGCTGTGATGGGCAGGGATGGCAACAGGGGCTTACTGCCCAGCCAGTCTGCTAGAATCAGCAAGCTCCTAGGGAGGCAGGTCTGATTAATGTGAACCAGTGAAATCAAGCAGGTAGGATGAATTATCTCACAGGCCCGCTGAAGTAGCCTGTCATGGAACTTAGGAGGGACAATCAGCAGTAATGTGGGCAGCATGAAGAGAAGAAGAGACAGTCCCGGAGTCCAGAGCGGGAAGGAGTAGGAGAGACAAAACGTGATGAACCCCAGGGCAGCCTGAGAGAGAGGCTTGGCATGAGCTATTGGCATAGGAGACCTCTTTTTTCTCCTCCAGTCTCATGGATCCCTTCCTAGTTTCCTGTCCTTCTCATATTACTCCTGCATGGATATACATATTGAACAGTTAGCGGCTGGAGCCAAACCTGTTTTTCTGAGCCAGGTTTATCTTGCTTCATACACGGCTTTACAGTCCTATCTAGATCCTGCATATTTCTTTATTCTTTATAACTGGATAAAATTCTGTGGTATTCCAATTGCAAATATGATTCCCTTGTATTCCAATGTTCCACATTTTGGTTAATCACTCATCTTCCGCCTTTATATTTACATAACCCACACTTACAGGAACCTTCTTCATCATTAAACAGGGACTTTCTATTGTTAGTTCTATTTTAGTGCTGAGGAAATTAAGATTCCAGAGGAAGTTAATGAGCCCCGGTCACACTGATACTAAACGGCATTACAGGGAAGTACACTAAAATATGTGTGATTCATCCACCTCAGAGGATGGCTCAGTGCCTGCCGGGTGGCTCTACAAGTCTCTCAGGGGGCTCTGTACGTGCAGGGCCATTTTTATCAGTAATGTTTGCTCTTTTCCTTCTCTTGTGTATGCATTGTGTTTTCTTTTTCAGGTGTGTAGTATGATCTTGGAATACCTTGAAGACAGGAAAAGGATTGTAGCCCCCCTTCTATCAAGCCAGCCATGAAGCAACTTTTCAGGAATATAAAACGATGCCAATAGTTTCACTCGTTTTCTTTTCCTGTCTGGCAAATACTCTAAATGAGTGCCGCTCATATTGATATGTAACGTGCTTATTTACTGCTGCTTTCAAATAAGTTGACAAGTATGTGTTTTAAGCGGTCAGTTCTAATTCTGAATGTGGTGACAGATGGGAGCGCACAGACTCTTTAGGGTCTCAGTGCTGGAGAACAGATGTCTTAGGCAATATTTTATGAGGCTAACTTGTTTTTATTTTATGTCTACGATTTGTCTTCATACAGGTATATGCACTATATGCATGCCTGGTGCCCACAGAGGCCAGAGGTGGGTGATCGAGCCTCTGGGATTGGAGTTATAGGTAGTTCTAAGCTACCCTGTGGGTGCTAGAAACCCAACCCTAGCCCTCTGCAAGACCAGTAAGTGCTCTAAAACACTGCTTCATCTCTCCAGCCCTGTGTCTTAGGTGACATTTATGTTTTCTTCCAGGTCTATATTTTAGCTCTTCAGGCCATCTTGAACAGATGCTAAATTCTGGAAGGTCAAGAGAGGGTCTGAGAATCAAGCATCCATTCAAAATCAGGTCAGAAATGAATGCTATCCTTAGAACCTGCTTCTATGCCTGATCTTGGTTGCCTAGATTTGTCCTGGTCTCAACTGCTCTTTGAACTGGAAACTTCTATTCTTGTTTTGGGCACACACATAACTCTCAGTCATGACTCAGCTCTCGAAGACTCATTTCATTCTCCTGTCCCTTGTTCTCTTTCATGCCTGTGTGATGTGTCTGGAATTTTTTTGTGTTTGGTTGGTTGGTTTTTGGTTGTTTTGTTTTCCCTCAGACTCTGGTAGAGTTTCCCTCAATTTTTAATGCTAAATTTAGCAAAAGTGTTTGACAGTAGTTGAATACTTTCTGGAGAAGGGGTTATTATTATGATGGCACTGAGTTGGCTTATCACACAGCACCCACAGCATACTCAGGATCGTAAGATGTTTCGTGTGTTGAGTTCGTTGGCATTTGAATACTTCCAGGAAAAGAAACTGGGGAGGGGTGACAAGACAGGGAAAGCAGGAGGCTTCACACTTAGTAGCAGCTTCAGACTTAATAATTGGAAATTAGATAAAAAGCTCAGTGTGTCGGCTCAGGCCTTTAACCCCAGCACTCGGGAGGCAGAGGCAGGCGGAGCTCTTAAGTTTGAGGCCAGTCTGGTTTACAAAGCAAACACCAGGAGAGTTCAGTCAGTGCTACAAGGAGAAACTGTCTCAAAAATATCAAACAAACAACAAGAGAGAGAGAGAGAGAGAGAGAGAGAGAGAGAGAGAGAGAGAGAGACAGACAGACAGACAGACAGACAGACAAAGAGAGAGACAAAGAGAGAGACAAAGAGAAAAAATTAAGTAAAATTAAATTTTGTTTCAAATAAGACAAAAATAAAAGAAAGAAAGAAAGAAAGAAGGAAGGAAGGAAGGAAGGAAGGAAAGAAACTCCGCCCCCTCACTCCCCTTCTCTGGTGTGGCGGTTTCTGAGTACTTCCTGGCTGGCTGGCTTCTTCTTCCCCCAGGTTATTCCATCGTGTGGAATCCACAGAGAATCCCTCAGTTCCCTGGGTGTTGAGACACGAATATAGTTTAGGAGGGAGTATTCAGAAACACCAGTCATGGTTTGGTGGGTTAAAACTATCAAAGTGTTCATCAGCCATGAGCGTTTCTTTCGAGGACACTGTTTACTTCCACTGTTTAGTTCAGTCTGGCTGTTCGGTCTCTTGCTTGGTGTTTCCAAGCCTTTGGTTCCGGACACCTCCTCTCTGTCAGATGCTTATCTGATAACGTCTTGTTTTTCTCCTACATTTTTTTCGGGTTGCCCCTTCACTAGAATGATGGTATTTGGGGCCATACAGAAGCTTCGCATTTTCAGTTTCGTGGGGTCCCCTCTTGTCAGTTGCCGGTCTTTACGCCTGCATCACTGGAGTCCAGTTTAGAAAGTCCTTTCCTGTGCCTGTAAGCAGGACGGAATTCTCTTAACTGCTGCAAGCCGTAGACCCTCGCGGGAGCTTCGGTTGCAGGCGAGACCACAATTTTCTTTTCGGGGGGCCAGGAAGGTATGGGTCGGTGAAAATGAAGACACACACGCAGGATTCTTTACATTGTGAAAAAGGCGTATATTTTCTCTAGTAAGGGGCCCTATTTTAGAGCCCCCTACCTGAGTGTCTGGCTCTGACAATTATATACTAAAAAATGTGGCTAGCTAAACAAGCCTTACTAGCATCCTTAGGCTATGAGCTGAAATCTGCTATCTGCCTGCACCTGGATGAGCCAAAATTGTTATTCTGACTACCTGGATGGCTGGTGACTCCCAGGCGTTAGCAAGACAAAAGCAGCAGCTCTCATAGGCCTCTATAGAGGCTCTATAGAGCTCCAAGCTAGTGCTAATCCATATGTAGATATTCTAGCCTGAGTCCATAGTCTCAGACCAGACTCAGCCTAAGTATTTCGCAAGGACTTATCAAAATAACAAATGGAACTCCTACTCCTAGGAATCCTGGAAGAATTTGGTCTTGGCTACCAGGAATAAAAGAGATTAAAAAGATGCCAAAATGAAAGATTATGGCTTCTAAGTTTTGGGGGCTCTGCTAGTCCTAAGAGACATTTTTCTGCCTCCGTTCTGTAGAAGTATTATCTTACAGAAGCTATTAGGACTGATGCAGCACTTAACTCTCCTTTAGCTGATTCAGAGCACCCATCAGTCAGGTCGTATGCTGAGGTCCTTGATCCACTGGGAGCTGTGTTTTGTGCAGGGAGAGCTACGGGGATCTAGTTTCACTTTTCTGTGCATAGCTCTCCAGTTTGACCAGCTCCGTTTTTTGAAGGAGGGCTGGCAGGAGAGGCTTTGTATTTGAAAGATCCTGCCTTGAAATTTTAAGTCCATACTCTGTAGCCCCTACCCCACCCTTCCTGCTCTGACATCTATTCCAGGAAACAATCACAGAAGTTGTTCTATGTTTGCCCAATCCATCTTACGGAATACACTTACACCCTGTCCCCTGGGATGGGTTGCATTGCCCCATGATATAAAAACCCCTTCCACTGGACACTCTGGATCGAATTCCTCTGACCCTGCGTGGTTATGATTCGATCCCAGTATACTGGCTCCCCCCAATAAAAACCTCATGCGGTTGCATCGAGACCGTTTCTCGTGATCTGATGTGGGGTGTCACCTTCCGAGGGATGGGGTGCAGGGTGCACCCCCGTGTTTTCTTCAGGTCTTACATCTTGGTGCATTGGCCGGGAAGTGCAAACACTCCTCACACCCGAGAACTGACTTGGAGGTAAAGGGGATCCCCACTATGTGTGTGTGCTGGCCAGTGTCTTTGTTCTAAGTGTCCTGAGTGTTTGTCTTTGAGGTAAGATTCTGTATTCTGTCGTGTTCTATCTGTCTGCTGTGTTTGTCTGAATTTCTGAGGCGCCGAATCTGGTATTTTCGGTTTGCAGTCATCTGCGCTCATGAGAGCAAAGAGCCCCCCATCCGGGACGAGGGGATATTAACTGGCAGATGTACTTGGAAAAAGTTACTGACTGCTCCTGGCCAGGAAATTGGAGGGAGACCCAAGGATGCTCGGAATTCTCCCGTCGGGGTGCTGATGCGGATTTTGAAACTCTTGTAGAACCGAGAGACTTCAGTTTCCCTCAGCCATCGGATTCTGTTTCTTTTTCTGATGTGGAGGTCCCGCAGGAGGCGGGCCGTCGGATTCTGCTTCTTTTTCTGGTGTGGAGGTTCCGCAGGAGGTGGGTCCTAGTTTCTGTTTCTGAAATTTCGGTTTTGCTTGCAAGCATCTGGGGCGGTAAGTTCCGACTGGCAGCCGTGCTACAGTCGAGACCGTGGGGGTCTGGAGGACCCTGGAGAAGGCCGGTTAAGGCTCTTCTCTGTCTGTAACCTGTTTCTGAAATTTCTGTTTTGCTTGCAAGCACGTTCCTGCAACGGGCAGGAACGTTTGGTATCTGAAAACTGGGCTCATCTGGAAATTGTATGTTCATTTTCCTTGTTTTGTGTTCTCGGATGTAGAGGCCTGACGGTGGCAGGGTCAGACTGTCTATATGATGTTGTGATGTGTTCTTGGATTTAGAGGCCTGACGGTGGCAGGGTCAGGCTGTCTATGTGATGTTGTGTTGTAACTTGTTTTGTGTTCTCAGACTTGGACGACTGATGATATTGTTTGGACTTTAGACTGACTGAAAAGCAACTTTCTCTGTGGCGCCAAAATCAGGTCACGAGACTCAAGCCCGCCATGTTAGACCAAAAAGAGA
>BDUI01000006.1:1164364-1207735 GCA_002335545.1 Apodemus speciosus
CACAAGAAGGGAGAATTATACTCCCCAGAAAGTAAGCCAAGGACTCGCTAGGCCAAATGCACAGATGAACTCATTTAAGGGATTAATAGAACAGTGTAAGTTATGCCAGCAAGTGAATGCTTATGCAGCAAAGAGTAAACATGGCAAAAGACCTAGAAGAGAACAGCCTAGAATATGTAGAGATTTTATAAAAGCTAAGGCAGGAAAATATGGTTAGGAATACCTTCTAGCATTTATAGATACTTCTAGATGGGTTGAGACTTTCCCCAGCAAGCAGGAAACAGCAGCCAGGGTTAGAAGAAATTTTCCGGAGTTTCAGAGTGTCCAAGGTAATTGGATCAGACAATGGTTCTGTTTTTGTTTGTAAGGTAAGTCAGAAATTGACAGAAATATTGGGGGCTGATTGGAAACACTATTGGAATACTGTCCCCAGGGCTCAAGACAGCTAGAGAAAATAAAACCCTATGAGAGACCTTAACTAAATTGACCTTGGAGACTGGCTTATCCTGGGTGGTGCCTCTCCCCTTGTTTCTGAATAGTCCCTGCCATTTTAATCTGACCCCCCTGGAGATCCTCTTTGTTACCCCAATTCCTTTGTTATCCACTGGGTCTTCCCAGGAAGTGTACCACAGCATGAGATTTGGCTCAAACTGTCTCCAGGCATGTCAGAGATTCCTCACTGCTTCCAGGCAGGTTACTGGACCTGTGTAAGAAGGCTTCAGGAACAGTTGCTGGAACCCTAACGGAAGAGACCCTCACCAAACTGACCACAGACACTGGAGTTAATAATTAGATAGCTCTCCTACCCTTTGTGCTCTTCAGCATTGGGAACACCCCTGGACAGTTTGGGCTGGCCCCTATAAATGGCTCTATGGGTGGCCCCATATACTGGTAGAAACTGCCTCTATACATAGTGTTGATGTGCTGCTTTCCCAGCCTTTGTTCTCTAGGCTTCAGGCACTCAAGCGGGCAAGGCATCGAGATCGAGGTCCTGGAGGCCTACTCAGGAGAAGGAGATCCTCAAGTCCCACATCGCTTCCAAGTTGAAGATATGGTCTACGTTAGATGCCACCATGCAGGAAACCTGAGGACTCGGTGGAAAGGCCCTTATCTTGTATTCTTGACTGCCCTATTTTCTGTTTTGATAGGACCCCTAATGATACTGTCCTTGTTGCTTACAGTTGGATCTTGTATAATCAATAGGTTAGTGCCTTCTGTCAGGGAAAGGGTGAGCACAATCCAGATTATGGTACTTAGGCAGCGGTACAAGAGCTCTCCAAGCCAAGAAGAGGCTAAACTTTAATTCTAGTTCTAAGATTAGAACTCCCTCCTAGAGAGAGTGGGGAATGAAAGATCCTGCCTTGAAATTTTAAGTCTATACTCTGTAGCCCCTACCCCACCCTTCCTGCTCTGACCTCTATTCCAGGAAATAATCACAGAGGTTGTTCTATGTTTGCCCAACCCCATCTTGAGGAATGCAGTTATGCCCTGCCCCCTGGGATGGCCTGCGGAATACACTTACACCCTGTCCCCTGGGATGGGTTGCATTGCCCCATGATATAAAAACCCCTTCCACTGGACACTCTGGATCGAATTCCTCTGACCCTGCGTGGTTATGATTCGATCCCAGTATACTGGTCCCCCCCCCAATAAAAACTTCATGCGGTTGCATCCAGACCATTTCTTGTGAGTGATGTGGGGTGTCGCCTTCCGAGGGATGGGGTGCAGGGTGCACCCCTGTGTTTTCTTCAGGTCTTACATATTCACTTCAAGTGACTTGTTTTTCCTAAAGAAAGGTTCTTTTGATGACAACTTAGAAGAGAATATAAAATTTTTTTTAAAAAAGAAGAGGAATGTAAAGATATGGAACTAGTATAAAAATATGTATTACTGTAAACTCAGACACACTAGAAATGTTATCCATGCTGGTGTCTCATACTTTTTTCATATTTGATGATATTTGTTGGATGGGATTGGGGAGTGTGGAGGGGGCAGTGGGGAGCTGGGTATAAATGAAGCTGCTATTCCCACCCAGGCCACTTGTCTGCTATGTGATTTTCTTTTGTTAAGTGACTGTCTTGGCTTTGGTCTTCTTGGCACAAATCTATTACACAGATACATTTGGTAGGAAAATGCAAGATCTACACACCAGCACAGTTGGAAAAATAAGAAAAACTGAATTCAGGATCTAAGTTATTATTAACTGTATTCCTCGGGCTGATTGCTCTGGATGCCAAGGGATTTTTTTTATTTATATCTTTTATGTTTATTTTATATGTTCTAGATCAGAGTAAGACTGAAGAATGTTCTTGGTGTTGCAAAGTAAAGATGTGGTTGAGCCAGCTGCCCCCTCTGAGGCGAAACTTCCCATTCTGAAGTAAAACCTCATCTTCCCACTCTGAGGTAAAACCTTCAGCACTTTCTAAGCCTGAACAGCAGGGCAGTTTTAAAGACGGTTTTGTTTGTTTAACAATATTGTCGTCATTTGTTTTGTTCCTTCTTACTGTGTGTACACATGTGTGTGTACGCCATGGCAGGGGTGTGGCGGTCAGAGGACAACTTGCAGGAGATGGTTCTCTCCTTCCATTACATGGGTTCTAAGGACATAACTTGGTGAGCACCTTTATCCACTCAGCCACCTCACTGGGCTAGTTCAGATAGCTCCAGCTAAGGGAGTTAATGTTTAGATCCTCACTCACGCCATCTTCTGAGCGTGTGCTGGATCGCATGTTCCCTTGCTTTCCCAAGCCCCCTGTCACCTGCCTTTCTCTCATTGTATAGGAAGAATGTACACTCAGTCCTCTTGAATGGCCACACATTTAAATGCCAAACAAAGGGGCGCTTTGCAACAGGGAATTCTAAAATGGTTCCTTTAATAATTAATCAAAGAGGGAGGGATAAAATTGTACGACCATCTTCCATGGCGTGCACATACCAGCATGGGAGTATTTGGGATTGGATACTATGAAGCAGCGTACTGCAGAAGACGTCATTCTCTCTCCGGTCTAGTTTATTGTGTCAGAAATCTTTGCTGTTAGCAAGAGCTACCCCCAGAGAACAAAGCTAGCATCAATGTTCAAACAACAACAACAACAACAACAACAACAAACCAAAAAACGTAAACCAAACCCAAACATAACAAGTCTTTTTCTCTACACATTTGAGACAAACAATTCTGTTCAGTACATTCTGCTTACATGGTAAGACTTTGGGAGAGAAAAGGGTCCCCAAAGAGAAGTAGGAAAAGTCTTTTCTCTTTTTAATTTTAAGTCAGGTGCACACCTTTAATTGCATCACTCAGGAGGTAGAGGCAGACAGATCTCTGTGAGCTGGAGACTCTGGGCTACAGAGCAAGTTCCAGGACAGTCAGGGCTGTTACACAGAGAAACCCTGTCTCAAAAAAAAAAAAAAAAAACAGAAAAACAAACAAACAAAAAATTTTAAAGATAGGATTTTATGTAGCCCGGGCTAGCCTGGAACTCACTATGTAGCACAGGCTAGCCTTCAACTCCTATCTCAGCCTCCTGAAAGCTGCAATTAAAGGTATGAGTTTGATGAACACTTGCATTCTCTTCAAAGAAACTTGAAAGCCTGATTGAGATCCATGGAATAAACTCACTAACAAAAGTTTTACAGTTTAATTATTTTACTGTTCCTTTACCTAAAGAAACTCAACTCACAATGACTGCTCCCAGTAATCAACCACCTGTGTCTCATGGTGAATAACTGGATAGGAGAAAGTGTAGAGTTTAAGGTTTAGGTGAGATCTGAGGTTATGAAAGCTTCTAAGAAAATGTTTGAGGATCTATGAAAGTGTTGGGTGAGGGTCTAAGAAAGTGTTAAGGACATAAAACCTTAATTGGTGACAAGAAAATGATTTAAAGTATATACAAAGTATATAAAAGGAATGAAAAAATGCTTCAGATTTCTTCCCCTTGATATACTATTGTTGGGCTAAGACTTCTAAGTTTAGAGATTTAATATTAAACAGTGGTTATATTAACATATCTAAAATTTATCTCTTTTGGCGTAAGTCTCAGAGACTCCACTTGAACCTACCTATCACAGGTCAAATGGACTCCAGGTAAGTACTGTCAATCAATAGCCTGTTTCCCTACCTACCTATTCCTGAGGGTGGGATTTATTGCCCTTTCCCTGGTCCTGCCTCCCACACTCCCATCCAATTACCAAGACCAGGGGCCTAAAAGTTTCAAATGTAAACTCAAGAAATTTTTTCTCCCTAAAGTCCTTAATTGTAGACTTAGATTTTTCAAAACTTATATTAATAAGGGTTCTTAAACACTTTAACCTCCCTTCTAGCCCACCACCCACCAGAGGTAGTAGAAAGGAAAGGTTTATAAGGTAAAGGGGGTGTGGACCTGTTTGGAAACAGTTCTTTGGGGGGAGATTCCAGTCTTTGTTGCCAGGATATCAGCAGTTCAGTTCACATGAATCAGCAGTGGCAGCTTGATCCATTCGCAAAACCCCATTCATGAATCAGTAACAGCAGTTCAATCCAGAAGAAACCTCAAGGCTTTGCCAATCAGCAGGAATATCACGAGAAGTTCTTTGGTGCATTTTTCTCTATGAATTCACAGCAAGCGATGCTTCAGGGCAAAGTGAACCAATGCCACAGAGTTGTCTTTAATGACTAGCAAAACAAAGCAAGACAAACCAGGGGTAGAATATCATCTACTGTCTGTTGAGTTATACTTAATACCCTTTCCAAACATCATGTGTCCTCTCAAGTGTCTGCTCCAGCAAAACATCACATACCCTTTCTCCAGGCAGCTTCCAGAAAAACACCACGTATCTGTTCTCTGCAAAGCATCCTCTCACAAGACAGTTTCCTGAAAAAACATCACATGACACAACTGAGTCTCCAAAAGAAACCAGAAATTTCCACTTCACTTATTAATCTTCTGCGCCTAATATAAATATCTGTTACAGCATCCTGACTAGTCTAGGTGTTTCCTGCATCCAGGACAGCTCTGAGTGGCTCCCCACAGGTACAGCCTCACAGACTACTTCAACTGGGCCTTCATGTCTCTAGCCCCAGATGGTTGTGCAGGGCTTGGACAGCAGTCTCCTTTTCCCAGACCAGGCCAACATTCCAGCTTTGGGACCCTCAATAAAGATGCCTTAACACCATCAGGAAGTAGTCATAGATGATTATGTCACCCCTTATTCATTTATTATCAACAGAAGGCTGGCATGTTGAGTTTCAGACCTGGCCCAAGCAGCTAAGGTACATATTTAACATACCAAAGTGGACCTTGCCTCCAGATTCTCCATCATCCTTCAGTCCCTACCTGTTACAGAGCATGGCTGGCAGATCCCACCCTCTATGCTGAACTTTCCAGCCCAGGGGCTGGCTTTCCCTCCCCCACAGTCTCTTCCCTATCTGATGCAGACATTTTGTTCTTCTCTCTCCTGGGATGCATGTGATCTTTCTCTCCTTCCCTTCTCCCTCCCTGTCTCCCTTCCCATGGCAACTTCTCTGGCCCTGTTCCTTGGATCCAGCAGAACCCTTCCAAGAGAAGCTTCCCAATAAACTTGCCTTTATGTTTTCATTTGGCTCGAATGGGCTCATTTCACCATTGGAGAATAACTTATCAGATATGTAGTCAAGTGTCTTTTGAGTATGGATAATTTTGAAAAATTGTTTCATATTGTTATACACTGAGAAAACTGGATCTGTTGGAATTTGGCTGCCCCCAACCCAAGCATGTTTCTTTAAAAGTTTCCTCCAAAGTCTCTGTCCTGAGTCAGGCCAGCCACCTGAGTCTGTGACAGGAAATAGGAGAGAAAAACAGAACAGCCAGGAAAAGATACTACTACTGTTATTTCAATATTGATTTTGTTTACTATCTTCAGAAATGACAAAGTGAACCAGTTGATAGTGCTACACACCTTTAATCCCAGCACTCAGGTGGCAGAAGCAGGTAGATCTCTTTGACCAGCCTAGTCTACAGAGTCAGTTCCAGTACAGCCAGGGCTACATAGAAAATCCCTGTATTGGGGAGGAAAGGGAAGAAAAAAATGGCATTTATGTAATCACAGATGTTTCACTCTCTAAATACTGCTCCCTCTTCTGTCTCTAAAACTTTTGCTAAAGTATGAATTTTATCTCAGAACCTGTAAGTGTGGTTTCAAAAAGGCTGTGAAATTCCAAGCAATAGGATCTTGTTTTGTAGCTCAGGCTAGCCCTGTCCTCTTAGTCCTCTTGTGTCTGCCCACCAAGTGCTGGCGGATCACCACCCAGTACCACCCCAGCTGGCTGGAAGTGTCCAGTATACTAATTTCTAGGAATTAAGGGACCAAACGACTCTAGCAAATAGGCAGCAGAATAGTTTACAGGTTTCTAATTATCGATTTCTATCAACATTGAAGGAGAGTCAAGTCATCAGGCTTGGCGACAAATGTCTTTATTTACTGAGTAATCTCTCTGGCCATATGTTTTAAAATATGTGATCAGTTAGTTATAAGTAACTAGGTTAAGATTGAGTGTATTTAGAAGATAGACATAACAGTTTTTTTCAATGTATATCTTTTCTTTTTCTTTTTCTTTTTTTTTTTTTTTTTTGGTTTTTCGAGACAGGGTTTCTCTGTATAGCCCTGGCTGTCCTGGAACTCACTCTGTAGACCAGGCTGGCCTCGAACTCAGAAATCCGCCTGCCTCTGCCTCCCAAGTGCTGGGATTAMAGGCGTGYGCCACCACCGCCCGGCAATGTGTATCTTTATAATTACTTTTATGTTAGTAATATTAAATATTAGCTAAAATAATAAAAACTTTCTTTTGCATATTTTTCATATACTATTAAATGAGCCACTATTTCAAAGAATACTATTCAGTGGTATTTCATACATTCATTATGCTGTTCAACCATCTATTTATTTCCAAGATGTTTTTATCACCCTAACAGGACATGCTGTACCCATTAAATATCCTCTCTTGATTTTCTTTTTCCCATGTGGCCCCTCTGGGAGACACTGGACTGGCTCTCACCCCTAAAGACTTATTTTTAAATTATTATACATTTGTGTGTCTGTATGGGTGTACATACACAGGAGTTCAGGTGCCTCCCAGAGGCCAGAAGATGGTGTTAGATCTCCTGGAGATGGAGTTCCAGGTGGTTTTGCGCTCCCTTGGGGGGCTGGGAGCTAAACCTAGGCACTCAGTGAAAGCTAAGGTCATGCTCTTAAGCACTGAGTCATCTCTCCAGCCCCCTCCTTAATTGCTGTTGGTTTACTTATTTTAGACCCCTTTTAAAATGGAAGATAACACACAAATGGCAGCCATTTGTACCTGGCTTCTCTTACTTCCCATGTTTTCAAGGTTCCCAGGGATAGCTTTGTTTGACTGTGGTTAATGATCTTCCTAGATTGTGGCAGGAAGGCCAACTCACAAGGCAAGTGATAAGCTGCAGAACTTTCATTGGAGGAGATATCATGCATGTTGTGGGACACCTTGGCTTGATTACAAAGAACAACAAACTAGTCTCTTTTCAAGCACCTTTAACTCCCGACCGGATCTCCAATGGAATGCTCCCCAGTTCAAAACTCAGTGACACTAGGTGGAAGTTAGCTACATACTAGAATATTCTCAGGCACTAGATGTTAGCCATGGAGTCTCAAGCTTGGCTGTATGTTAAAATCACCTGGGGCAGTATCTAGGCTGATTCACAGCTAACTAGATGGGGTTTGGGGCCACTTTTCTTAATCAGGGAACTATTGACATTTGGGTCTGTATAAAACAGCTGTCCTAGGTGCAGCCAGTTTGAGAACCAATGTTTCGACAGCATTTCCTTTGGGAAATGGATCTTCCCGAAAGTCTCAGGTGTTTTCGAGTTGTTCTTACTGAGCATAATTTAGCAGACTAGGAAGCATGGAAAGGGGCTGGGCCAGACGAGCACTCCCCATCCTACCTCAGTCACCCTTTGTTCCTCTAGATCCAGGAAACTGGAAATCAGACTGTGAACAACTTCAGAGGCCAGCAAACAGGCTGAGCCTGTCACTTACCAACCTTCATCCTTGTGATGACCAAGGGACTTGAGCTAATGAAAGAGCTAAGCAAGGTGGATGATTTCAAGGTTTATGAAGTTGATATAATAGGACCTTGCTTGGTGGTGTCATGTGGGTCAAGCCCCTGTGCTGGAGGATCTCTTTACATGTCGTTAGCAGACATTTTAGTCAGTAATAATAGTAATAGTAATAATGATAATGATAATAAATTTAGATATACGATTGTGTTATGACTTGGTTAGGAAATGGACTCCAGGACTCATGTTCTTGGACACCTGCCCTTCCAGATGGTCGTGCTGTTATGAGGGGATGTAGGGCCCAGCTGCTCTCTGTGGATCTCAAGAGCTGAGTCTCTGAGGATGATAGTTTGCCCTGCTTCGTTCCCCGGTTTCTCTGCATCTACCTTCTGCTTCCTGATTTGCCAAACTGTGAGGAGCTTCACCAACATGCTCTCTCTGGCGTGCCTTCATCAGCCCTTTTAGAGTAGCCATGAAGGGTAAGTTTGTGTTAAGAATAAAGCTCATGGCTGGCCCTGCCACTTACCTACATGAGGTGGCTGTGTGCAGGGGCTGTGTGCTGATGCCCTTTACCCCTTCGCCACCTGAGGCAGTTGGGAGAGCTGGCCCTGCACCTCACATGGGCAACACTGTAGAACTGGCCTTTATGGTGAAGGTAGAGGTGAGCCAGACCCAAGGGTGTGAGAGCAGGAGAGCTAGCTGGGACGCTGCGGGAGAGCTCGATCTGGTGGTGCCCGTGCAAGAGAGCTGTCGGGCTGACCAGCTCAGCTACCTCCCAGGCCCGGGTCCAGGGCTTTGAGTTGGTCCACCTCACCATCTGCCTCCTCTATGGAGTGCTGGGGTGTGTGAAAGGGCCAGTCTTGCAGAACCAAAGCTTCAGGATCCCCATGACCCAGGGCAAGAACAGGGTAACTGAGAGGCGTCCTGGTGAGGGTCTGGTATTGGTGGTGTAGCAGAAGTCAGAGGCCTTGAACCAGACCAATGACTCCTTGTAATGAACGTTTGCAAGTAAAGATGTGTGGGCGAAAGGGTGTACTGTGTGACACACTACTATTTTCATGAAAAAAATGTTTTCTATGCTTTGTTTTGTTTGTTTTTAAATTTTTGTTTTTTATTTTCTTTTGGGAAGGAGGTTGGAAGGGCAGAGGGCAGATATGAAGGGGAGATGAGTGGGTTTGGGGTGCGTGATGTGAAACTCACAAAGAATCAATAAAACAGTAAAAAAAAAAAAAAAAAGACTAGAGCTCATGGTAGGCCTTGGTGGCAGATGCCTGTAACCCTAGTACTCTGGAAGTAAGACAAGAGGTTCAGAAGTTCAAGGCCAGCCTCAGCTATATAGTGAGTTAGGGGCTCACCTGGACTACAATAAGCCCTGTCTCAAAAATTAAAAAAGAGGGGAGACTCCAGGCAGACAGAAGTTTGTTTGTTTTGTTCTCTGCTAGTCCAAACTCACTGGTTTCTGCATCGTAAGGAGTGTCCAGCTTATTGGACGTTTAGCTTTAGATTGACAATGGGAAAGGTTAGCAGTGGAAAAAACAGCACCTTCTCATCTCTGGAAGAAGCCAAGGTAAGGATCCTGAGGCCTAAACCTTCAGGTTAATAGGAAACTAACTGAAATTTCTCAATCTAGATGACCTCACTGAACACCATAAAAGTAACTGTGCTTTTCAGAGGCGCCGATCAGAATTGGAAGGCTGTTGATTCTATCCCTGTACATAATACAGTCTGATTTGACAGTGACAAGTGTTGTGGTCATAAAAAGGGAAAGAGGTGTGAGAATATGTTGTATGGCGGTGTGGGGGAAGGGGGTGCCTCAGGGAGCCCATGCCAGGGCATCCCTTCCCCCTGAAGGACCAGACACACAACAGTATATACAGAATAGAGTTAATTCAGGGCATGGGAGGGGAGTTAAGAGAGTAGTAAGGCAGAGAAAAGCTGGAAGAGAGAGCAGAGAAGTAGAGGCCGGCCATGACCATGTGGAGAGATGGGGGAGAGGAGGGAGAAGGGAAGAGCCCAAGAGGGCAAGAGAGGCAAGAGAGGGAGGAGGGGGCACACAGCCCCTTTTATAGTTGCCAGGTAACTGTGGGGAGGTCATACCTAGCTGTTTCTGGTAACTGTGGGGTGGAGCTTAGACAGAATCCCAACATTCTCCAATTTTGGTTTAATTAAAAAGGAAAAAGAAAAAAATTAGAAAGAGGTGATGGGGCAGCAGGAATCGGGTCGTTGTGATATCTGACTGCTTCATGCTGACATTGGGGGTGATGTATCTCTGGGGAACCTAGAGAAATGGGTACGGGGGATGTTTGTCCAGTCTTAGGAGAATTGGCTGCTTCCTTGATGTCCAGCATCTGTAGAGCCATCTGAGGATAGGTTAGAACAGGTCCAGTAGAAGCTGTCTCTGTCTGAGAGGAGATTGAAGCATCCGAAGATTGCTTCTCTGGAGCTGTCCTGGGTGTGGTAAGCGCCTGAACTTGGCAAGATGTTGAAAGGCATTAGTATAGGTAGGGAATAAGATTAAGTACATTTGAGAGAAAGAAAAAACATTTCTCTTAAGATGTACATTTGAAACCCAGGAGAATCCCACCCTTTGGAATAGGTAGGAAGTAGAAACTTTTGGCAGATGTACTTATCTGGATGGAGACTTTGGTCCATGAGGGGCATATCTGGGAAGGTTTCCTGTAGCTAACAAGTTTACTAAAGAGATAACACCATGAGTTAACCACATGAACAGTCTTTAAGATGAGTTTTTTGTGGAGCAGAAGGAACAAGATTAAAAAGTTGGATTGTATAGTGGAATATTTATTATTGGAGTTAGGCAAATTTATAGGAACTCATAATGTTAGGACAGTGACGTAGCAAGAAGAGGAAATATGAAACATTTAATTAATGGAAATAGAGTTTAGGTAAGGAGACAACTGTCGAGCTGTCAATGTAGTCAGAAGTCTGAGCAATAAACAATAATTTAGCAGTTAATATTAAAAATGGCAGATTCCAGTAGCCAGCAGTTCTCTGTGGTCTCTATGGTCTCCACGGCAACTTGGGCCGTCAGTCTGTCTTTCAAGCACAGGAGACGCAGGGCTTTTTCTCTGTGGAATGAATACATGTAACATGAGAAATGGCTTACCTTGGTTTAGCTAGGTCATTTGACTCAAGCGTATCCAGTCTTGTCCACTGTGTTCTTCAGTGGTTATCATACCACACACAATCTAGGCAGTATCCTGTAGCTGTTTGGAGCATCTTAATTGACTAAAAACTTAAGAAAATTGCTCACTCTGGTTCTGGAAAGTACAACCCCAGCCAGGGGTTCTTGTTTGTCCCGTGTTAAGTCCTTTCAAACTAATGTTTTTGTGTGTTCTAGTAGGGCCTGAAGTTACTCACAAACTGCTGGGCATGGTGGTGTGTATGCTTGTTGTGTGAGTGTGGTAAGGCAGAGAGACTGGCAATCCAGGAGTTTCGTGGTCAGACAGCCTAACTCCATCAGTGAGCCCAAGGTCCTGGGAAAGAGAGCCCTGTCTCAAAAAGTGAGGTGGATGGTTGCTGTGGAGTGACACCTAAGCTTGGACACACACACACACACACACACACACACACACACACACACACACACAATCTTAAGGATTAGAGAAGAGAAACTGGCTCTGTTCACTGGAGGAGCTTCAAAGAGCTGCCAAGCCCCAAAGGCCAAGGGTCTCATGCGCCAGGCCTGTGATCTGGCTGCTGCCAAAAGTTGGGGAGGCCAACGTACCCAGGAAGCTGCTGTGCCAGCCGCTGCTAAGAGCTAAGGAATGTTGACTTTCTATCTCTGCACAAGAGAAGAGCTCTGAAAGCCTGTAGAACTGGGGTAGACGTAACACTGGAGGGCGCTGCCTGCTGCTGATACCTTCTGCCTGTGGCTGTCACTCAGGGCTATCAAAGCCTAAGAAATACAGCAAGATGCCAAAAACTTGCATTTGAGATTTCTTTTTTCTCTTTTAAAAGATTTATTTATTTTATATCTATGAGCACACTGTTGCTGTCTTCAGACACACTAGAAGAGGGCATCAGATGTCCATCACAGATGGTTGTGAGCCACCACGTGGCTGCTGGGAATTGAACTAAGGACCTCTGGAAGAGCAGTCACTACTCTTAATCACTGAGCCATCTCTCCAGCCCAGCGTTTGAGATTTCGATTTCAACAGAGCCGAAGGCCTAGCTGGCCAACTGGCCACAGATAAAAAGTGAAAGTGAAATGTACAGGACTAGGATCTCAAAATGTAGTGGTTTGAATAAGAGTGGCCCCCATAGGCACATATATTCAAGCACTTAGTTATCAGGGAGTGGCACTACTTGAGAAGCATTAGGAGGCGTGGCCTTGTTGGAGGAGGCGTGTCACTGGGGTGGGCTTTGAGGTTTCAAAAGGCCAAGCCCAGCCCAGTGTTGCTGTCTCTTCCTGCTGCCTGTGGATCCAGATGGAGAACTCTCAGCTATTTCTCCAGAATCATGTCTGTCTGCATGCTGCCATGCTCCCTGATATGCTGATAATGGACTAACCCTCTGAAACCGTAATCGAGGCCCAATCAAGTGCTTTCTTTTATAAGAGTTTCCCTTGGTCGTGATGTCTCTTCGCAGCAATGGGACAGTGACGAAGACRTAACAAACTCAAAAGCCCCGAGGCTAGGGATTTAGCTCAGTTTGCAGAACAGACACCAAGTGTGCATGGACCGCATCGTCAGTCCTCAGCAGTGTGTAAACTGGGAGCATGCCTGTAGTCTCTGAATCCCAGAGGCGGATGCAGGAGGATTAGTTCCATGTTATCCTTTTTTTTTTCCCCGAGGGCCATGTGTATGGCTCATTCCTGTGGAGTTCAGACAGAGACAGATCCTCTGGAGTCACAGCCAGTGTGAACCACAGTCTGGGTACCGGGAATAGAACTCAGAACCATAGTCTGGGTACCGGGAATAGAACTCAGGTTCTCTGGAAGAGCAGCTAGTGCTCTTAACCACTGAGCTGTCTCTTTATTTGTATTCGCTAATGCTTCTATATATGTGTGTGTATGTGTGTGTGTGTATCTATATATTTGTATCGTGTGTGTATATATATATGTATATATATATATATTCCAGTTTCTTAATTCCTATAGCCCTAATGCTCAATTTTTGCTATGCTAATGTAGATTCCACCAAGAAGTCTGTCTAGTTCCATGTTATCCTTGGTTATATAGCTTTGAGGGCCTCTGCACCACCACAGCCAGTAGAGAAGAGATCTGAGAGAGGCAGAAGGTAGCTTGGCTCATAACTAAGGGGCTGGAGTTGGTTCAACTTCAGGAGTCTGACTGTGAGTGGGTTATTTTACTCATATTTAAGCGCAACACAATTTGGTGAAAACTTTCCGGTGATAAGTCAATCCTACATGAGCAGCAAAGCTTGAGACATAACTAACTCTCATGTTAGTCAAAGAGACATCAAAACTCTTTGTAAAGTACCTGTGACATTCCCAGGATGAACGGGTTTTACAGATTGAAACTCTCACAACAAGGATCTGGAGAAGGATCCATAATGGTCTTGATCACACAGTGCAAAGATCACTAGGCTGTTAACCACATCTGCTCCCAGCTTTCTGGGTGGATAACAGGCCATACCTCTCTTCCTTTGAAGAAATAACATTAACATGTTTAACATGGTTCCCTTGTCTGTGAGCACAAGAACCTTCATACTCCCCATATCCCACCCATAGCAAGTTCAAGGCCAGCCTGGGCTATGTGGGAACTTAACCACCAGTTCAGACGAGTTTTCAATGAAAAAAAATTAGCTTTTTGGGATGTAATAAATAAATAAATAAACCCTCCACTTCCATGTTAGCTTTAGAAGATAACCGTCAATTTTATATGGGCTTACTAGAAATTGTGTTTTCAACATCTAACTAAAATCTCAAGTTAATCAAAGGCTTAAAAGTAAAAAAAAAATGAAGTGAGATAGTACTAGAAGAATTATTTGCTCTTTCTAATGAATAAGCTCCCAATCGTCTCCTATGGGCTGGAGCAAAGGCTCCATTGTTAAGGCACACACTGCTCTTGCAGAGGACCTGAGTTCCTTTTCCAGCACCCATGTTAGGTGGTTCACAACTGCCCATAACTCCAGCTTCAGGGGATCCAGTGACTCTGCCCACTACAGGCGCCTGCATTCACATACACATCACCACCACACACAGTACACACATAAGAAAAATCAACTATGTGAAATCCTCTACAATGACTGGAATGATGGCTCAGTAGGGAAAGGTGCTTGCCAGCTAATCTAACTGCCTGAGTTTGATCCCCAGGTCTCCATTGGGTAAACCTACCCCCGGGAATTGCTAACAGGCATGCTGGACCACCCATCTATTCTTGTGGAAATCACTGACAACATTGTCTCCTCATCAGACAGTTTCGAGACTGCTAATTGATGCCTCTCTTCTCCCTGGAGGGAGACCACCACCACCACCACCCTTCCCAAATCTCCCACCCCATATGTAGGGTTATTCCTTTTGTAGGACTTTGTGTGCAGATTTCTCTCAGGTTGCATCTCTGTATGTAAGCTTGTGGCCTTTTTTTTTCTGTCTGCTTACCATCTGACACAATAGTTTCCTGGCCCCAGGTTTTAGCCTGTAATCCAGGTTTCTTATACATCACTATGCACCAAGGGTCACCTGGAGGGCTCTGAAAAACTTTGCAAATTCCTTTCTCACATGCTTCTAACAAGAATCACAGATTTTAGTGTTGATTCACTCAAGAATCTTTTTTAAAAAGACTTGACAGGGCAGCTAGGCAGAAGACACATTCAGAGTAACACTACATTAGAGCTGGTAAGTGTTGAACCAGATGATGTTATCAACAATTTGAGTAGTGATGTTTGTCATAAGTGGACACTGACTGGGACAAGCTGTTCCAGTGTGAACTTTATGTTTCTAGCGCTGGGGATTGGGCTGAAATTGAGTCTACTAGCAGAGAGTCCCTGCCAGTTGATTAGATGAATGAAAAAGAACCAGTTTGTTGGGAAGCAGAAAAGGATGGAAGGTCTGCTCTGCCACATCAACCAAGTCCAGGGCAGTGAAGAAGTGCAGAGCCCACGGGTGGGAAGGTCCGAGGATACCCTTCTCACACTCATGACTGACCAGAGCCTGAGCAACGACTAGACTAATCTAGACGCTAGAGTTTGTGAGAAGATGAAGTTGGGATGCTTAAAAGGTAGGAAAGGGTCATTACTACAAAAGTTTGAGGTTTGATGGGCAAAAGTTACTGTGGATTGTCGGGAGGTATAAAAGATGGGCCACCCAAGGAGCTATGCAGCCACAACCATCAAATTCTAGGCGAGTCCTTTCTCTGGAAGAATATCAAGAAGCAGAATGTATTGCTTGAGTCACAGGTAGTGAGCGCCCTCTGCTGGGCATCCTTAAACACAAGCAGCATGGATGGTGCTTAGCCTTGGTGTCCTGTGGAGGGTTGGATCAACCTAGACAACAGTGTCTATGCAATGTCGGCTGGGGTACGGGGCAGTGTGAGCCTGTATGTGTAGTGGCTTTGCTGGACACCTGCGGCAGCAAAATGGGAGCCAGGGAGTGTCTAAACGGATTGAGGCCCGTTGTCCCCTTGTACGGACAGTAATGAAAGACGAGAGTGGTATCTACAGAACCATAGAGGTTTCGTTCTAGAAGGCTAACTAATAAGAGAGCTTGGTCTGAAGTGGCAGTTCATTTTGTTCCCTGATGAAAGCTCTCTTGGTGGTGAAGAAAGTTCTAGACTCTTGGTTGGCGGACAGTCGGTTAATGACTAATGCCCAGCTTTGATGGATGACACCAAACAACCCAGCAAGCACAGACCACAGGGTCTCGAAGGCCTTGGCTGCTCCTTTTTAGACTGTTGCTTACTAGGCTGGATCTTTTTCTCCACCCTGACCTACCTTCTGAGGTCCTGGACTCATTCATGTACCCTCAAAGTAAGAAGCTGATTAACATCAGAGGAGTCTTAGATAACCTGGATGCTGAGATTAAGTCAATCTAACACTGTATAAATAATGAGTGTAAGCCAATGAAAGCCTTTCTTACCCAGTTTGCTTTTGGCTGTGGTGTTTCATCACAGCATGAGTAACCAGAACTAAGGCACAAGGTCAATTTTTAGGAACACAGAAGCCATTTTTTGCAGGCTGTCATTTGTCTCCAGTATTAAATAAGGAAGGGCAGACACCACATAGCAGAATCAGAACAGTATGTTCTCAGCACAGCAGGTGTTCAGAGTTTGAGAGTCTGATAACAAGACATTGCGGTTGTCACGATTTTCATGGATTTAACTCATCTTTAGGAGCCCACCTGTGGACTGGAGGCTAGGACCCACGCAGTAGGCAGTTGTGTGGCATTTGAGGGTATTGTTCTTTAAGCACCTTTGTAATTTCCTTTCTCTCTGTCTTGCCACAGCTAAGTGCCCTTCATGTAGTGTCCCTAACCTTTAGGGACATCTTCAGGGTGTGGAATTTTAAAATCCAAGAGCTCATCTATTGCTTTTTTGCTCTTTTAGTCTAATATTTTATTTCATGACTCTGAGTCTTAATGATCCCATTGCCACCACTTAAAGCATAGGCCCTCTTCGACATTCTGTATGTAAGTTCTGTATCATTTGGCTCACTGGTAGCATATATTCAAAAGGCTCTAGAATGTAGGGAAAATGAGCAGGGCCCGTGTAGGGATGGTGGGCTCCCAAGTACCTGCAGAGGGGAGGCTGCCCAGCTAGGGGAGAAGGTCCTTTGCCAGAAGGTGGGGCCATTCTGGCATGGGCCCCGTGTACCTGTAGAGGAAGCCTGGCTGGGCAAAACAGTCTTTGGTTCTTTCTGGCGRCTGGAGAYRCTGAGSCCTGCTCCATTGCTCCTACACGGCAGGTTTTGATAAGAAGAGGCAGCTCATGGTTTCAAAGCTTTATTATAGAGAAGTAGGAAAAGAAAAAGAGATAGAGAAGTAAAGAGAGAAAGAAAAGATAGAGGGGTGAGAGCTGGCCATGACCACGTGGAAAGAGGGGAGAAGAATGGGGAGAGAGGGGCAACAGGGGTACAAGAGTGTACGAGCAAGAGAGAAAAAGCAAGAGAGCTAGGAGGGGCCTGGCATCCCCTTTTATAGTGGGCTGGGTAACCTGGCTGTTGCCAGGTAACTGTAAGGGTGGAGTCCAGCCAGAACTATGGCCACAGGGTTATGTCCAACACTAGAACATGCTAGGAATACTAGACTGTGGAAGCCACACCGTCCAAGCACCCGATCCAAGGAAAGCCTGGGCAACTGTGCGATGTGTACACTGAGGTTCTATTCATCTTAACTCTTCTCTGCCTCAGTGGGATTTAGAACTTCCATTTTAACAGCATCTTCTTCTCTGTAGTCTGATGTAGATGTCGGTACGGTGCCATTCAAAGCCCTATAGTTTGTGTGTGTGTGTGTGTGTGTGTGTGTGTGTGTGTGTGTGTTCTTTCAATTTTTAGAATTAGCATTTGCGTTTTCCATTTCTCATGTCAGATGTTAAGACCAGTGCCTTAGGATTTATCTTGTTGTGATGAAACACCATGACCAAAGACAAGCTGAGAAATAAAGGGGTTTATTTGGCTTGTGCTTCCGCATCACCGTTCACCACTGAAGGAAGCTGGAATAGGAACCCAAACAAGGCAGGACCCTGGAGGCCGGAGCTCGTGCAGAGGCCGTGGAGGGGTGCTGCTGATGAGCTTGCTCCTCGTGGCTTGCTCAGCCTGCTTTCTTATAGACTCAGGACCACCATCCGAGGGACATCCCCACTCACGAGAGGCCCTCCCCCATCAATTACTAATTAAGAAAAAGCCCTACAAGCTCGCCCGCAGCCCAGTCTTAAGGAGGCATTTTCTCAATTGAGGCTCCTTCCTCCCCAGTGACTCGAGCTTGTGTCAAGCTGACAAAAAACTAGCCAGCGCAACTGACATTGGTGGTGAGCCTTCATCAATATATGGAGTTTCTGAAAAGAACAGCACGTCATCCTGTGGATTTTCAAAGAGTGTTCTTCAGAGAACTGACCTCCTAGCAACTCGTGAACATGGGAAGGACCAGAAAATCCCTACCATGAAAAATCCAATAGTCAAGGAAACCCTTGAACGTGAGGAGTATAGACCAAGCTTTAGTTATTTTTCTTACTATGTTAGACACCAGAGAGTCCACACTGGAAAAAAAATCCTTTGTGTGTAAGGAATATGGAAAGGCCTTCGGTGGCAATCCATCATTAGTGCAGCATCAGAGAATCTGCACTGGAGAGAAGCCCAGCTGTGTGAGGCATATAGCCCTGCTCCCCGCACAATGGAGACAGATCCTATGCCTGTGCGGAGTGTGGAAACGATTTTACCAATAGTTCTGAGTTTGTTCTCGAACAGAGACTCCACACCGAGGAGAAACTCTATACGTATAACTAGTGTAGAAAGGCTCCTGTTAGCAATTATCCTCTGACATCAGAAAATTCACACTGGAGAGAGACCTTATGAGTGGACTGAGTGTGACTAAGCCTTTGGAAGGACTTTTCCTCCAGCCAATGGCGCTGCACTCACACAGATGAAAAGCCTCACTCTTACAAAGTATGGAGAAATGTCCCGAGCCGCAGGACAGGCAACAGGGTCCCCGAACCACCTAAGAGAAGGCGAGAGACAAGAGACACAAGAGATGGACAGCAAGACAGTATTCTGATCAAGCTGTCAAATTTTATTTTTTACACAAGGGTTTTTAAAGGGGAACAAGCAGGTGAGGGGAGGGGTGAAAGGGGGGAAGTCATTGTATTCGGGGGGAACAATCTCAGGGGGCTAGTATCATTTCTCAGGAACAGTTTCTCAGAATTGTCTCTCAGAATCTCAGGGAAGGTTGGCATCTACTGTAGGAACTTGGCATTAGAAATTGATCAAGGGGAGGTGAAGTGGAAAGGGGTTGCTATGGTAACCTAAACAACAGGTGAGCTTCGTTTGTTCTAATCCACTCGGGTGAACTCTGCATGTACTAACCATCTAGCTTACTTGGCTAAACCTTAAGCTAGTATTTTTCCTTCTAAAAGCATTCTAGAAGAAGCAGGCTAGAAATGGCTGAAAGGAGGTTTTGAGATCTATGTGAGAATGGCTCCTGGCAGAGAAAGCCCTTCGACTCTCTCATAGAGCTAACTCAGCACCAAAGAACTCACAGTAAAGAGGACCCTCTCACTATATGTCCTATGGGAAAGCCTCTACCGCTGAAGTGCATTAAACACACATCTAAAAACTCATCCCGCATGTGTGAAGAGTGTGGGAAAGTTTTCACTAGTAAAACTTCAGCATCAAAATCTTCATTCTGGGAAGAAACCTGATGATTATAGCAAATATGAAAACCCCTCCAGCGCGGGTCCCCCATCCCCATTGGCCATTGCCCAGTGGAGGGCTCAGGATGTGGGGGCGCTGGGGAGCAGAGTCTCCCGCAGCAGGGAACACAGCAGGTGTAAATGACCTGGGAGATTGTGTCAGAGGAATTATTGAATTTATTGAAATAGTGGGGCTAGT
The DNA here is from genome assembly GCA_002335545.1 of Apodemus speciosus. Lineage (NCBI taxonomy): Eukaryota > Metazoa > Chordata > Mammalia > Rodentia > Muridae > Apodemus > Apodemus speciosus. The sequence goes on from BDUI01000006.1 coordinate 1,183,926, forward strand.
TTATATAGCTGGAGTCGGGGGGGGGGAGGGCAGAATAAAAGGATAAGGGAGGAAGAGCAGCAGCTGGATTAGCAGACTGCAGGTCACGTGATTTCCGAGACGCCAGTTCTCTGGCAGGGAAACAGAAGTGGCACAGGCTTTATCATGGCATGACCTTTGTCTCTACGGAGTAGTCCCAAGCTTGATTTGGGTAGGGAACACCTCATTCCTGCCGTGCTCCCTGAGAACTGTCCCGGATCTAGGCATCGCTCTATCATCTCTCATCTGGCTTGGGAGCCCGCACTCCAGGGCCCTTTTGCAGCTAGGTCTTTGCAAGCATATCTGTTCTGTGGTGATGCTTGGGCTGAACACTTGTCATTTGGCCTCCCGAGTTGTTTCACTCCCCTTCACGGTAATAGTGTGCTCGGGTTTGGAGTCCACCTTCCACTCAGAAGCGGACTGTGCTTTGCGGCACTTTCCTTCCCATGAGCCATAGCTACCGGTTAAGCTAAGAGGACTCTTCTGGATGCCTTGGAGGATGAAGACAAAGAGCAGTCAGATCTTAGAGATAGCGTTGAACACCAACACCAAATCGTGTCTGAAGCTGTGTGTGCGTGTGCGTGTGCGTGTGTGTGTGTGTGTGTGTGTGTGTGTGTGTGCTTAAATCCCAGTAACGAATAACTTCTACTTCTGGGCTTGCTATGTTAAGGTAAATTATTCATGCTGATTTTTTTTCACCTTGAAACAGTATTTGACTTATGCAGAACCTTATCAGAGTAACAGAGTCTCTGTTTCCCTCTAAAGATGTCACCAAAGACAAATTTATATCTGGGCAAGCAGAGTGGAACATATCTGTTTAATACTTGGGAAGCCGAGACAGGAGGATTGTGAGTTCAAGGCTACCCTGTGCTGCATACAACAAGACACATAGTGTAGGAGTCACTGATGGTTTCCAGGGACTTTGGGCTTTGATGTGCCTAGGGATGGCAATCCCTTAAATCCAAGACTCTTTTCCAAGACCCTTTTCCGTGACCACATGGATTGGGGTTCTTTGGTTTTCTAGGGGAATTATAGGCATAATGTTACCATGCCTTGTGTAAAGATTGTCCTTGTATTATTCAAATGCTGATCTTTGTGCCCCCCTCCCCCTGTATCTGGTTACAATCCTTATTCTAAGAATCACCTGTCTCAGTGTTGCATAAACATTGTTCCCCAATGATTCCCTGATTGGTCAGTTGTGCCGGACCTACCAGCATTGAGTCGAATAGCCACAGAAGGGGGAGTGAGGATTAATGATAGGAAAGGCAGAAAAAATATTCAAAGCCAAGAGTTAAGTTTGGGAGGACTGCTGGTCAATACCACAGCAGCAGCAGCAGCAGCCAGCAGCCTGGAGTTTATTTTTCTTAAGCCTTTTTATGCCTCACAGTACTGTGGGAAGCAAAGCCACAAGCTAACAGAAACAATTGCTGAAATATACACAGGACATCTGTTCCCATCCAAAGGCTTCCTGGTTCCTTCCACAAAGGTAAATAGAATCTTTAGCCCCTCTTCTAGAGACTCAAGTGCTTCAGCAGGTCAAGGCATCTGCCAACAGATCCTGACCTGCTTTGATTCTGCCTAGCAGGCACACTGCTCTTTTCTCCCTCTCACTCTCTGCTTCAGAGAAACAGGCAAACAACTCTTGATAGTCAATAAAGCTAGTTGATGAGCAGGGGGAAGACTTTCTCACAGCCAGGGGAGGAGGAGAGAGAGGAACTGAGGATTAGCCACATGGAGAGCATTCAAGAGACACCTGGAGCAGAGAAATCCAGATAAGTACTAAGATGCATGTTTCTCAGGAATTTAGGCTGGGAGGTAGCCAGATTAGAGGATTAAAATAGAGTGATACTGCTCAGTTGTTGTGCTCTTAAAGCTTGATAAATATATTTAATAATCAAGTCTCAATTATTTGGGAGCTAGCTCGGTTAAGAGGAAAACAAAAACATACATATTAAAAATCCATTAATATGGAATGCACCATCTGATACTCAGACACTGTGGGACTGAGAGCTGGTACTCCTGTGGTATTCTGAAGGTCAGGGGGAATCTCACATCTGGGGTATTGTATCAACAGAGATATTCAGGGCCCACTTTAGATATGTGGAAGGAGAAAGTTACTAGGCCTATCATACCCATGAGCAAGAAAGTATGCTGTGCTCACTTAACCACCAGCTCTTTGTTTCATCATACTACTGTCTTGTTGTTTGGATAACTTTCAACCGCTTTCATGTCAGAAATCAACCATTGGGCCTGTCTGTCTTCCCCGTGGTTAAAAAAAAAAAAAAAAAAAAAAAAAAAAAAAAAAAAAAAAAAAAAAAGAATCTGAGTTTGATGTCTGTTAGGAAGTTTCTGAGAAGCTAGGCAGAACATGCACCTGAAACAGCCAGGCATGGCAACCTCTTCTCCTCCTCGTCACGTTAATGCCTTATCTGTAATGAACTCTAGTGTAACTCCGGAATCTAGCGCTGTTACTTTAGGTGGAACAATAGGCTGCATTCGGTATAAATCCATCCTGTCCCTTCATTTCTTCAGTTAAACGAATGGCATTCCAGAAAGGGTAACTAATGCCCACCCAAAGCCTCACAGGCGGTCAGTGGTGGGGCCAGGAGACCTCACCTCTGCATACAGGGTGTTCCCTCGTCTCTGTATTTCTTTTCTGAGTAGCGAGTCCTGCCATGTCTCCAAACTCACTACCTTTGCTCTCATCGCCTAATCCTCTCTTCACCCATGCATTGTATGGCTAGAAGTTTGATTTGGGTCCTTTAAAAAAAAAAACCTCTTACGTCTCCACCACTTTAAAACACCTTTCCTTCCTAGTTCTGCAATGACCATTTCAGCAGTCCACCAGGCTATATTTTCAGTTTAATTTCTTGAATTATGAATCACTAGCACAGGTAGGTATTATTGTTATAAGCTCCATACTCGGGGACTGTAGAGATGACTCAGTGGTTAAGAGCACTGACTGCTCTTCTGAAGGTCTTAAGTTCAAATCCCAGCAAACACATGGTGGCTCACAACCATCTGTAATGAAATCTGATGCCCTTTTCTGGGGTGTCTGAAGACAGCTACAGTGTACTTAAATATAATAAATAAATAAATCTTTAAAAAATAAGCTCTATACTCAGTGATATAAATTATGATTGTTTTTTTAATTTAATGTTTTTATGCAGTGTAGTTTGATCATGTTTTCCCCTAACTCTTCACAGATCTGCCCTCCCCCCAGCTCCCCTCTACCCAAGCTTCTCCTCCACCCCATATATTGTTAAGGGATAGTCCTACTGTAATTCCAATACTTAGACAAGGACCAAAGCTTCTTTATTTTTTAAACAAATCAAATCCCTGCTTTTCTTTCACCAAGCTCTTTTTTTAAAAAAGATTTATTTATTTATTATATGTAAGTAAGTACACTGTAGCTGTTTTCAGACACCCCAGAAGAGGGCATCAGATCTCATTACAGATAGCTGTGAGCCACCACGTGGTTGCTGGGAATTGAACTCAGAACCTTCGGAAGAGCAGTCAGTGTCCTTAACCGCTGAGCCATCTCTCCAGCCCCCCAAAGCTTCTTTATTATCTTTCTTTGTTCATAAGATGCTTATCCCAATTCATCTTTTCATGGGTCCAGGCATCACAGGGGGTGTCTGCGTAAGAGAGCAATTACTGTTTCCACTTCTTGTGTTCTAGCCTTCTGAATATTACAATTCAGCTTCCTCATATGACAAGACAAACATCTAGGTCTACGATTCTTTTGACTCCTTAAACCAAATCAACACCTCCGTCAGGTTTTAGTTCTTTATTCATTTTTCGGTATGTGCTTGTACTTTCCTGTCCTTAGAATGAGGTTGTGTGGTCTATCTTCTCCTGAGCTCCTAGGTGCTACTTTGCACCAATCACTTCATTATATAATCAATTTAACCTTTTTTTTTTTTTTTTTTTTTTTTTTTTTTTTTTNAACTCAGAAATCCGCCTGCCTCTGCCTCCCAAGTGCTGGGATTACAGGTGTGCACCACCACGCCCGGCTTTCAATTTAGCCTTAAAATCATTATTGCAAGATATTAACATGGACACATCACTTTCTTTAACTTAATTCTTGTCTCTGGAATATACTTCCATTTCTAAACTTTCAGTTCTTATGTGTTCCTAAACTTTAGGCACGCCTCATAACTGTCTAACATTTTCCCACAGGTGACCTTTAGAACCATCTTCAGAAGTTCCAAAATCAGTCCAGTTGGGTTTTGTTTGATACAGCATTGTATCCAACCAATCAAGAATACCTTTCCTACCAAAGTGATTTTACACCCATCCTTGTAAGTTTCTTTGTTTGGTTAATCCTGAGTAGTTAAAAACATACACACTGCACACTGCACACTACACTATACTACACACACACACACACACACACACACACACACACACACACACGCTTTAAACATTATTAAGCTTACTCTTTATATAGCTTTGCTTTGCGTATGACCTTGCCTGTTCTGGTATATATTTTTTCACCTCGTAGGTTGGCTAATCCAGTAAATTGATTAACACTATCAAGAAGTATAGGAGCAAGGTATAGTGCTGTATACCTGAAATCCTAGCACTCGGTAAGCCATGATAGGAAGATCATGGGTTCAAAACCAGCCTGAAGTACATAGTGAGACTAAGCAGTATGTGTGTATGACAAAACTTTTGCTAGGAGATGCAACACACGCATCTACTTACCTCAGATAGAGAATCCATGATACATCAAAATATTGATACCACCAAAGTCCAATTTGCTGAACCAATGCATTTTATTAGGGTTACTTAAGAAAGTTTGGTGTGATGGTTTGTATATGCTTGGCCCAGGGAGTCGCACTGTTAGGAAGTGTGGCCTTGTTGGAGTGGGTGTGGCACTGTGAGCATGGGCTTAAGACCCTCATCCCAGCTGCCTGGAAGTCCTAGCAGCCTTCAGATGGAGATGAAGAACTCTCAGCTCCTCCTGCATCATACCTGCCTGGATGCTGCCATGCTCCTGGCTTGATGATAATGGACTGAACCTCTGAACCTGTAAGCCAGCCCCAATTAAATGTCCTCATAAGAGTTGCCTTAGTCATGGTGCCTGTCCATCATGGAGACCAGTTTCCTATCTGAATGAGAGAAGCTACGTGTAGTGCCCATTCTGGAAAACAGTGAGAATTGAGGTCACTGCAATCCTTGGCAGCACAGAAATGAAAGAAGGTTGTATCTAGGTGTTGGGGTTGGAGGTTTGGAAGTCATGTTAACAAATGCTTCTTATTTCTCTTTTTCCAGCTTGGCTTTGTATCCAATTGAGGATAATGATGTTGAATTAAGGATGTGCATGTGCACACACTGTCTTTTACTGCTGTTTCCAAAAATCACAAGAGTGTGATCTAAAATGCTGAATGCTCTTTTGACAGAATTCTGAGCAAAACATGGGATGGTTTTTTAGTTAGATTCTTAGAATTACTACATGTTAAAACTGTGTGAGGATGTGTAAGATTCTGGTCAAGGTTTTCACATACGTGAATGATCAGCCATGCACTAGCAAGTCTTCTCTGTAGAATATATATGTGTATGTATGATCTCCGCTTTTTGGAACGACCAGAAAAGACAAATAGCTATGTAACTATGAACAATAACTAGGCAAAATGTGCCAAATGCTGAGAAGTACAGGGTGCTGTAATGGCATATTAGTTGGGGCTCCCGCCTTGTTCTGGGTGGTTAGAGAAGGCTCGCTTTCTGTGAATAGTAGGATTTCAGCTGACATTTCCTGTAGCAGCCAAGATGAAAGGTAGGGCTGGTAAGGGGAAAGCATTCTGTGAATGGTGTTCACTTAGAAAAAAGCATGTGTGCAAGAGCAGAAAGAGAGGGAAAAAAAGGGAAGGTGGTGAGAGCCAGGAGGGGTGGGTGAGGCCAACCCGAACACTCAGGTACAGCAGGATGAGGGTGAGCCAAGCTGGAAGGAATCAGACCAGAGTCAGGAAGGGGTTTCATTTTCAATACTTGAGAATTTCATGCACACATGTGATGGTTTTGACATCCCCATCTCCTTCCTTCCAGTTTCTCCCCCTCCTCTTCCTACCCCTTCCCCTCCAACTTCATGTGTTCTTTTTAGAACTCACAGAGTTCTCTTAGTGTCGCTAGTCCTGGAGCATGGGTAGCCTCTCAGGGACCACATCCCACTCCCTGAAGATCATCTCCTCATCCCCAATAGCTCCTCACTGAGAGGTGGGATTCTGTGAGCAACTCCAGGAAGGTGAATTTGTAAAGAGGGTCTGACCCAGGAGCTTTTAATACTGTCTACTCTCCCCCAGGGTTCATTCTGGGACTTTGTGTGGGGTAATTTTTTTTTTTTTTTTTTTTTTACTTTTGATGGTGATGGGTAGCATTGTGCATGAAAGTCAGAAGTGCCACAAAGCCTGAAATGTAGGACAGTCTTGGCTACAGAGGTAGACGTGCTGGTGCGTGGCTGGTCATTCATGTATGTGAAAACCTTGACCTGATTCTAGGACTTACACAACGCATCTTCACACAGTTTTGACATGTAGTAATTCTAGGAATCTAACTACAGCATCACAAAGAGAGAAACCATCCCGTGTTTCACTCAGAACTTTGTCAAAGCTCAGCACTTTAGATCACACTCTTGTGATTTTTGGAAACACCAGCCTAAGCCAGCAGCTCTGTGGCTGTGACATCTGAATTCCATGTGTGACAATGGCAAATGTGTATGTCATTAGATCAAAGTGGTATTGTTATTATATATCATATTCATGTATCCTTTATGATGTATGGCATTATTTGTGGGTCTGTAGGCAGCGCCAACTTTCAATTCCTGAACAGAAGCTGTGTCTACAAAGACTGACGTATTAGAACTGTAGCTGTGCTGAGATGTTGGGATGCTACAGGTACAGAAGCAAATTATCTTATTTCAGGCTAGTGTTACCAACTCTGAATAACCCCTCTTTGCTCATTTTTCTGTAAGAACTAATATCCCCTAGTAATAGATTAATCACCTGTTGGGATCTTGCAACAGGCCACCAACTTCCACCAACACAAAAGCCACAAAGGTTATCATATAGCATCCATCTGACCTATAGAAAGGTGTCCCCGATCTTGCTGTAACCACTTCTCTGATGCACCCAACCAATGTATTTTAAACTTTGATTTAGGACATTTTTGATCTGTAAAACTATTAAATTGGCTTCCGCATTGGAACGTGAAATTTGGGGTAACCTAAATCTATGCTCCTGGGCTATGATCACTCAGGTTTGGTTTGAGAACAAACTACCTACCTTTTAAGGCAAGAGTTGTTTTCTTGTGCCAACAGCAGGCAGTTATGAATTTCATGGTAGGAATAAGGTAGTTATTGTTATTATTTGCCCTGGTTTTTGAATTCAGAGTGCTGGACAAGCAGTGTGTCATTAAGTTCCCTCCCCAGCCCGAGCTTCCAGAACAGCTGCAATCAAGGCCCAGCAGGCCTGCATGACATTACGTAACATTTATTTTTAACGTGGACCCTGGGTCCTCCAGCCTGTGGTGCACTGGCACAGTCCACCTGCTGGCACCTGCAGCTTTACCAAGACACACGCTCGGGAGGCCTTTCTCCTGTGGGCCTTTTCAGGTCCTGGGAGTAAAGGTCATAGGGCGTCAGATCCCACCGCCTGCGACAAAGGGATAGAGCCCTAGGCGACAGAAGAGAACCACAGAGGCCCAGCGGGGTACCCCGACAGGGAGGGCAGCGCTCCTAGGGGGCGGGGGCGGGCCGGTGACGCACTTCCGGTCGCGCCGCGGACCGCGCTGCGCAGGTGAGTGCGGACCCGTTGCGGTTCGCGGTGTCCCGGCGGCGGTCAGCACGCAGGGGCTCCCGCAGCCAGCCTCGCGACCCACTTGAGTGGCGACCGCCGTCAGACCCAGGGAGCTTAGCAGGTGGCGAGTCGGGCAAGCTGTGTCACTTCACCGAGGGTGACTGCGTGCGGGGGGCAAAGCGGCTCGAGGCGACATCGCAGGTCTTTTGACGCGCTGCGGCCCTGCAGGTGCTTCAGGTGTGTACGTACAGCTTGCCCCGGGCTCCAGACAGGGCGTGGGGCGCGGGGCACGGCTGGAAAAGCAGGGCCACTTCTCAGCCATTGGGGACAGACGGCCTGAGGCCTGCTCTGCTGCATCGACGTCAGGCCCCACACATGCACACATGATTACGACACTGCTAGAGAACACACAGAATAGTTTCAGAATTGCTATTTCGTACCCGGTAGAAGACAGTACGACATCTGGGATGGATGCAGGTCTCTTTGGTTGTAGCTTTTCCATAATCAAAAGCACTATTTTCCCAAGGAGGGGAAYGGGGAGAGACAGACAGACAGACAGACACAGAAAGAGTTTTAAGAAAAAGAAAAGTAACATGCTTACCAATGAACAGCCGGTTAAGAAAGAATGTGGTCCTTACTGTCGCATCCATCGGTATATTTGTACTTCATCTGACTCTGGGACTCTCCCACCCTCGGAGGTAACAAGTATTTTGAATTTTGTGTTAATCACAGTTAATCACAACTTTTTTTTTAAGTGTATCCATATACACTGATACGTAAACAGTTTAACTTTTTTTTTTTGATCATCTTAGTGCAGCTGGGTAATAGAAAGCTAAAAAAACAACACAGAAACTTGTATTGTCAGTGGATATGGGATGTATCAAACATAGTACTGATGATGAATGTTTGTGTGTCTCCTATACATGAGAATAGCCATAGGAACACATTTTTCAAGTTTTTTTTTTATTCATTGAGAATATCATATAAATATAAAATGCATTTGATTCATTTCACCCCTCTCCTGGTCACCCCCTTGGTAGACATTTTTAAAATTTGATTTGAGTATTGAGTTTCCCACACACCTTTGGCATCGAGGTGGGTCATAAGTTGACTTGCTATCCTCGAATTGAATTGCATATTCTTCTTAGAATGTTGTTTTTTTTTTAAAAAAAAATACCAAAGGATATTTTAAGAAAAGATAGGCATTAACACCACACACAAAACGAACAAACAAAAAGCAAAACGAAACTCTTAAAAAAATAAAACTCTGTAAAGAATAATAGGTCAGGGTATTTAAAGGTCCAGTACTGAAACCAGAGCTGCTTAGTAGGAACGCATGCATAGCACCAGTATATTTTAAACAGCTATCACGTCAGAGACAAGTCAGAGTTACTGAGCTCTAAAGTAGAAACTAAAATGTAGACCATGAGAACCTCTGAGCAGTCTTGGTTAATTCTGAGCCAGAGGAAAATGTATGGCCTGATAGTTTTTAGTTGCCAAATAAGACATAATGAATATAACTGAAAAAAAATTCCTGCAATTTGAAGAGGTAGAAAAATGTAAAAATCCTTTTGTAGTCTAGGTTTTTCCAGATGTAGAACATAGAACAAAGGGTTTTGTTTTGTTTGTTTGTTTGTTTGTTTGTTTGTGGGAATTTAACTATGAACGTAGTCACATGGAGAGAGCGAAGGACAAAGATAGCAAAATAGAAAAAAATATATAGTCAAATTAAATATAACAGTTCAGTTGAGCAAAAACTGATTTGACACCACAACAACTTGTGAGACCGGGATGCCATGGGGCTGGGTATTTATAGACAGGAAAAGGCATGTGCCCTGCTGGAGAGCCAGCTCAGTTGGTTTGTGCCCTGTGCTTGCCCTATTTGAACCTAGTTTGATCAGCCTGGGCACTATGATTGGCTGAGACTCAGTTTTGAAGTTCGGTTTTGAATTTATTTCTATACTGAGTTAGGTTGCAATTCTCTACTGGTAAGGACTCTGGTATTTGAGTAGGAAGGCTTTCTTAGGCCAATTTAGAGTGCTTTAATAAAAAACTTACAAGGTTGCCTTACCAGGTTTGGCCCTCCACAGGTTCTGTCTTGCAGGGTCTCTGAGGAGCCTTGGAATCTCAAAGATATCCTTCTAGGGCTAATGGGAAAAGCATTTACCTATCAAATTCTGCCCCCTGATGGTCAAGGGTGGCCTCACAGATGTTTATTGCCTGCAGTCTGCTGCAGCAGATATCTCATTCAGAAAATGGGAGAACCGGGACAGCTGCAATGAGGTATATATGGTACAAGTCCTTGTGAAAGTTGGTGACAGCTTTGTAAAGCTGCTCTCGGCCTAGGAGAACCGCAGAAAGCCTCCACTCGGCATGTTTTTGATCCACAAGTCAGCTGTTCAGATTGAGAACTGAAAGGCAGCCTGATAACTCACTCACTTTTAGCTCAGCTTTCTCTAGGTTAGCCTAGGCCATGGGAGAAGCCAGCCTGCTGAGACCTGCACAGAAGCCTTGGGTTCATCCGTCTGTGCACCACCTCCCTTCCCCTCATGGTTTGTTGAGACAGGATTCCTGTGTGGTTCAGGGTAGCCTTGAACTTTGAATTCAGGAGCTTTCTGCCTTGTCTTCCTGAGTGCTGGGATTGCCCGGGATTCATCGAGGTCCTTCTGTTATTTTGAGACAGGTTCTTTTGCAGCCCAGGCTGGCCTCAAACTCTGATCCTCCCGCCCCAGCTCCCAAGTACTGGACAGCGTGTCTGCGCCATCACTCCTGGCAAGCCTGAGGATTCTTGACACCAGGAATGGGAGAACTGGCAGTGGAGGAGCAGCTGCCCCTGTCTATGTGGTGTCTTCCCGCCTCCCAGCCCCCATGCCTAGGCTGCCTCTGTAGCTGGCCGGTCTTCCAGTGTCATTGCAGATGATCCTCAGTTGCAGAAAGAAAAAGGAACTAGGTTTGATATTGTTATCTCTTGAACTGAATCCTCAGTTCCTCGTCTGCCTAAGTTTTATAAATACTTCTATATGATACTTGTAAGAATTGCCAAACCACAGGCTTCCTGGCAGCCAACCTCAGAGCATCTGTGTCCTGGGAATAATACGGGGCACTTGAACCAGTGAGGGGGTCACTCCGTCTTGTCTGGCAGCTCTTGTTCTTGCCTGGAAACCAGCTGCCTGGGCCTCAGATCTTAACTGTGCTCCTGACTGGGATGGCTTGCCTCACACTCCAACCCCACCCTCTGTTTCTCCTCAGCTCCAGTGCTTCCTTGAGAGGGAGACCAGGTGATGGCAGCCATGATCCCATCAGTTTGGCCCCAGGTGAGCTGTGGGACCCTCATCCCTTCTTCTGGGCAGTTCAGATTGAGAGCTGGGAGCTGACGAGACTTGGAAAGAAAAGCATTTCTACCTACCAGCTGGATCTCATGAGAAAGGTGGGCAGACAGGTGGCAGAGACTCGGGCAGTGACCAGTGAAGGTGATAGGACAGTGAACCCAGCAGACGGAGTCACACAAGGGTCTGTATGGCACTGCACTTGAGCACCCTGGCAGAGGGATTCTGGACAATGTTGCCATGGAAACCACACTTGTGGTCCTTTGAGGAGTTGGGGAAGTTTAGGGTAATTGATAGCTGGGATGGAAAAAGAAGAAGAGCTCAACCCCAGTAAGAAGGAAGCTCTGCCTCTGACTAGGAGGGGCGAGGACCATTGTAGAAAGTGGGAGCAAGCAAGGGGAAGACAGCAGACCTGCGAGTCCCTGGTGGGGGTCTGTGTGGGGAGTCAGGGGCAGATGGGTTAGAGCCAGGCTACCCTTGGAAGGATGAGGGACATGTGTTTACCTTATGAGGATGGGGGCAGTCCACCTGGGGCCTGAGGTAGACCATAGAGGAGCTAAGACCTGACAGGGATGCAGTAGGAACTGCAGATGCCTCCAGCAGTGTGTCAGCGAGGCAGCCTGTCTAAGGCAGAATAGAATTGTGCAGTAGAATTTGCTCACGGGAATTCTTTTTCTTTCAGCCCAGTGTGAAAATGACATGCAGTTTCTCTGCTGTAAGAGGAGGAGGATATTCCATAGCTTATTTCCCGGTGTCTTTTTTCTCCACTTTCCCTTTTCACTAACTTTGTGCTCTTTGCAAGCCCCCTCCTCGAGCCCTCACTTTGCCCTCTGCCCCTTACTTAGAGCCTGAGCCATGGAATTGGCCCTAGGGCAGCAAGAACCTGTTGTTTCAGAAGTCGGTGGCCTTTGAAGACGTGGCTGTGTACTTCACCCAGACGGAATGGGACGGTCTGTCCCCTGAACAGAGAGCACTGTACAGGGATGTGATGCTGGAGAATTATAGGAACTTGGCTGCTGTGGGTAAGGTTTCTGAACACAGAGCTCTGACATTTTGGGTTTCTTAGCTCCTTTCTTCCTAAGAAGTGGCTGGTGGGGATTTGGTAATTCTTTAATGAGTGGGCTTTTTCTAATCTCTTATGTATAGATTGCTGGAAGAGCAAATATCAAGCTGTTTGGGGCCAACATAGAACTTTGCTAAGACTCAGGCGTGCTTCTGAAGAACCCCGGAGAAGCTGTATATTGGACATAGTTTGAAAACTAGAAACTTGCTGTTCTACAGAGGCACTTTCAGATTGCCCTCACCTTACTGTATTGAGACTTTTTAAGAATTCCAGTGAACTCTGGATATTTCAGGCTAAGATCAAGAAGTGGTATCCCTTTGGGCAGACTCTTCACAGCTTTCTCTGCACGTGATCCCTGGCTCACATTCTGAGCCTTCTTATCCTTATCTGCCTCCTTTCTGAGGATCTTACCTTCCTCCCCCGTGGTGGATGCAGTCTCAGAAGTTACGAAAGCACATGTGGGATAGTTTTCATTCTTTTCTGTTTCCTTTTCCCAACTCAGGATTTCCACTTCTCAAACCTGCTGTGATCTCACAGCTAGAGGAACGCAAGGATCTGGAAAACCTGTCTCAGCTGGCCACTGGAACAGAGTCCCAGGGCCTCTGGACTGGTAAGGGAGGCACACGCTGCCCAACAACATCTGCGTGTGCCACGTTTCTGCATTGTGCAGTGCATTGTCCCAGATGCCGCATTCTATCTCTGACCACACCCTTTTCAAACAAGATTTCTTGGTTTGGGGGTGGAAGCCCTTAACATTTTCGAACATTGCCACTAAACATGAAGGATAATGCCTTAACCTTTTACACAGAGGCAGAAATAGCTAAAGCTGTAGTATAATACCATCTGTGTTTGTGAGGAAACTGTTTCTAGTCACATGACTGAGCAGGCCAGTTATTTGAGGTCCCTGTGTCCAGGGAACACATCTCTGAATCTGTGGCAATGAAGTGAAGCAACGATTACTTGGGATTCTTAGAGGTACCCAGACTGTCAGGAGGTCTTGGGTCCAGCCAAGTGTCCGCATTTACATTCATGCTGTGAAGTCTTTAAGCAAAGGTGTTCAAGTCTCATTCTGTGTGGCACAGTTAATCTCATTTGTTGGTAAAAAGTAAGACAGGCTCTGTCTTTACCTCTGGGTGGGCAGAGGGAGAAAGTGGGCACATAAGGACTGTGATAGCAGTGAAACTGCACAGCCCAAAACAAAAGGCCCTTTTCATAACTCAACTGGTGATGTCCATGAAGTCTTACTTGCTGGACCATAGATCTTTTATGAAAGAGAAGCTGGAAAATAAGATTTGGGTGGTCAGCTCAGTACTTCAGAAAGTTAAATGGAAGGTATGTTCCATTAAACTTTTCCATTAGAGACGGAATGGACACTGATAGTCACAGCTGCCATACCACAGGGTGTGGAAGGTCGCTAATAAACATTGGTAAAGAGTGAGTTGTCGATCTCCATGACACATGCAGTGTTAACCCGTTTGAAAAATGGTTTCTACTACAAACGAGTTCTAATAATGCAAGAAGGTAGGGAATGTAGCACAGTGGTAGGGCGTTTCCTTAGAACGCATGAGGCCCCGCAGTGGATCTTCATGTGCAAGAGGTGTGATAGTGAAAGATAACTTACCTGTCAGACCCTAGTGCTGTCACATGTTAGCGAGGTAGCAGGGGTGAATTGGTAGTCTTTCTGCAAGAAAAATTGGTGCTTGGTACCGTGGATACTGTCTTCTAGAGCTGAAGACTTGTAAGTAATGAGACTCTTTTCAGGGATGCCTTGATGCACTTGAGCATCAAGTCAGTGGAAGCAATCTCAGTTTTCTGTATAAAGAGAATGACTGAGTTGAGGTGCCTCTGCAGGCTTTTTGAACTATTGGAAGAGAGTATCAACTGAGTGGTTTATAAACATAATTTGCATCTTTCATATGCCTTAGTAGGCTGCTCTAACAGTACCTTAGATGGCTTTTAAGAACATAAATGTATTCTTCCAGTTTTTGAGGCTGGAAGTCCAAAATCCAGGGGCAGGTGGATTGTGTGCTTAACAACGACCTGTTTGCAGATTAATAGGAAGCTATTTATCTTCTTACTAGGCCCTCATATGGTAGAAGGAAAACGAATTTTACCTGATCTCTTAAAACACATTGAGTCCCTCATGAGCATTCTGCCAAAGGTTCTCCTCCTAATAATGAATGGTAGGGATGGACAGCAGCAAACACTAGATCGATAGCAACATTATTTTAATTTTGAAAAGGCTCAGATTGTTTTAAAGCCCTTTCTAGAGGAGCCCAGGCTACATGTGTTGTTGAGAATAATTTTAATGAAGTAGCAAAGCAAGGGCATCCTCCTTTTCTCTTTTTATTTATTCTTCTCTTATACAGTACATCCGGACTGYCGCCTCCCTCCCTCCCTCCACTCCTCCCAGGATCCTCCCCAGACCCATGGCACCCTTGTTTCTCTTCAGAAAAGAGCAGGCCTCCCATGATAGCAAGCAGTGAACATGGCATGGCAAAGTGCAGTAAGAGTCAGCTGGATGAGGCAGCGCAGGAGGAGGGAAAGGGTCCCAGGAGCAAGCAAAAGAGTCAGACACCCCTGTTCCCACCCTTAGGAGTCCCACAAAACCCCCAAGCTAAACAAGCACAACATGTATGCGGAGGACCTAGCGCAGACCCATGCAGGCTCTGTGACTGCTACTTTAGTCTCTGAGCCCCTCGCAGCCATGCTTAGTCGATTCCGTGGGCTGTTTTCCTGGTGTCCCCGACCCCTCTGGCTCCTATAGTCCTCCTCTCCCTTCTGCAGGGTTCCCCGAGAACTCTGCCTAATGCGTGGCTGTGGGGGCTCTACATCTGCCAGAGGAAGCCTCTCTGACGACGGGTGGTCAGGCACTACCTATCACAGAAGAGTATTAGAAGTTACTTCATTGCCTTTTTTTTTGCCAGTCATGTTTGGTTCTACCCTAGAGCTCTGAACTACCATTGCCCCAGGAGATCTATAGGCAGGGCAGGTGTGGGTCAAAGGTTTTGCAGCCAGGCTGGTGTCCTAGTCCCACCACTGGAAGCCTTGCCTGGTTGTAGAAGATGGAAGGGCATATTTTATGTTGTGAGGGAAAGTGAGAGATGAAAAAATAAAGGAGGCTTTTCTGGGGGAGGGACTTGAGAAGTGAAGTCAGGACTGTGAATTCATGACTATGAAAGCATGTTCAGAGATGATTGGTTTTTAGGATTGATGGAAAGAAATTTGTACAATAGTATTTTAGAAGAGATAGAAAGAGGTGTGGTCAGGTGGGCCTTAGCAGAGATTTGTAGGAAGGCTTAAATGAAGTTTTAGGAAAACAAAACCCAGTTCTGCTGCTTTCTCTGACGACACCTGTCAGACCCAGGCTCCAGCTCGTCTGTCTGTAGGTCCTTTCCTGTCCTTTGTTAATCATTTTCTGCTTTCATAAGGAGCTTGATCCATAGGGACAACCGAGAAGGAACCGTAGAGTGTAGGAAGGCGCGAGATGATGGGAGCACACTGATCTGATGGACAAGACTGAGAGTTTTCCTCACCGCTGCCACCTTTGTTTAACCTTTGTTACGGCTGTTAGCTTTGCTGTGCCGTGCTCTGCGAGAGCAGGAGTGGGGGTCTCAGGTGGCGTGGTCTTGCAGAGCTGTACTTCTTCAGAAGTTTTCTGACACAGAGATACATGTTCTTGTTCACTCTGCTCATTCTTCGCAATTGGAATCTGCTTTGTTTTCTAGTTCTTATTTTTTTTTTACCTTAAAAGTTTCTCTTGGGCATCTTCTCATGAACTACATTTCTGGATCCTTTACCAATGACAACTACACCTTAAGGATGAACCTTAGGTTATATGACCTACTCTAGTGATTTTTAAAGAACCTTTTAGAGCAGGACATGTTGATATACACGCGTAATTCTAGCCCTTATAAAGAAGGTACAGGAGAATCAGTAGTTCAAAGCCAGCCTAGGTAACACATTGAAACCCTACATATAATAAATAGCTTTCTAATTATTATATTCTCTTCCAACATGGTTATATGACATGTTTTATTATTTTCTACTTTTTTTGGTAGAATGTACTGCTATCCAGACTGGCAATAATTTGACAAAAGAAGTGTATGAAGAAAAAAAGAATACATTATTTGAACTTCAAAAGGACTTTTCTCAGGAAACAAACTTTTCAAAAACTTATATTGTTGGCCAGCAACAGGAAATCCAGTCATCAAGAAGTGAGAAGGAGAGTGTCAGTGCCACTGACGGAGGAGCTAAGACAAGTTCTGTGGAAGGGTGTTTATTTAGTCAGACTCCACACTGGTCCCAGGATCATGCCAGCTCCACTGGAGAGCAATACTCTGATACCAAGCTTACGAAGAATGAAAGAATTACTACAGAGGAAAGACATTTGAAACACACAGAATTAGCAGAGGCTTCTCAAGGTAGCTCTCGAGTTAATCAGCTTCCAGAAATCTGTGATGTAGAGAAGCCCTACCAGTGTACAGAATGTGGCAAAGCCTTCAGTGTTAAAGCCAAGTTTGTTTGGCATCAAAGACTTCATAATGGAGAAAAACCTTTCAAGTGTGTGGAGTGTGGGAAGTCCTTCAGCTACAGTTCACACTATATCACACACCAGACAATCCACAGTGGGGAAAAGCCCTATCAGTGTAAGGTATGTGGCAAAGCCTTCAGTGTTAATGGAAGTCTTGTTAGACACCAGAGGATACACACAGGAGAGAAGCCCTATCAGTGCAAAGAGTGTGGGACTGGCTTTGGCTGTAGTTCTGCATACATCACTCATCAGAGAACCCACACTGGGGAGAAACCTTACGAGTGTAGTGACTGTGGGAAAGCTTTCAATGTTAACGCAAAATTGATTCAGCATCAAAGAATTCACACTGGAGAGAAGCCTTATGAGTGTGATGTGTGTGGAAAGGGCTTCAGGTGCAGCACCCAGCTTAGGCAGCATCAGAGTATACATACTGGAGAGAAGCCACATCGCTGCAGTGAGTGTGGCAAAGGCTTCACTAAAAATGCAAAGCTCATTCAACATCAAAGAGTACACACGGGTGAGAAACCCTATGCGTGCAGCGACTGTGGAAAGACTTTTAGTGCCAAAGGGAAGTTAATCCAGCACCAGAGGATCCACACAGGTGAGAGGCCTTACGAATGTAGTGAATGTGGGAAATCCTTTAGGTGTAACTCCCAGCTTCGGCAGCATCTGAGAATCCATACTGGGGAGAAGCCATATAAGTGCAGTGAGTGTGGAAAGGCCTTCAACGTTAATGCAAAACTAATGCAGCACCGAAGAACTCACACCGGGGAGAAGCCATTTGAATGCAATGAATGTGGGAAATGCTTTACTTCTAAAAGAAACCTGCTTGATCACCAGCGAACCCATACTGGAGAGAAGCCATATCAGTGTCAAGAGTGTGGGAAAGCCTTTAGTATCAATGCCAAGTTAACTAGGCATCAGCAAATACATACCAGGGAGAAACCTTTCAAGTGTATGGAATGCGAGAAAGCATTCAGCTGTAGTTCTGACTATATTGTGCACCAGAGAATCCATACTGGAGAGAAACCCTTTCAGTGCAGTGAGTGTGGCAAGGCCTTCCATGTCAATGCTCATTTAATTAGACACCAGAGAAGCCATACTGGGGAAAAGCCTTTCCGATGCATGGAGTGTGGCAAGGGCTTCAGCCTTAGTTCTGACTGTATTATTCATCAGACTGTCCATACCTGGAAGAAACCCTATGTATGTAACATATGTGGGAAAACTTTCAGGTTTAGCTTCCAACTAAGTCAGCACCAAGATGTTCACAATGAAGTCAAATCCTAATGAAGAAAAAACAAAACTAAAAAAAAAAAAACACAAAACAACACCAACAAACAACCCCCAAAAAACAAAACAAAACAAAAACAACAAAAAAGGGAAAAAAACCAAACCAAACCTATGTTTAATAAGCAACAGATCATGGCTTGTCAATTATTACTTGGAGGGAAACCGTTAGAGGGAAATGAATGTAGCAGTCTTCATTTGGAAACAGTTTTTTATTTTTAAACAAGATGAGCAGCTAGAAATATATATATCAAAAATAATTTTTTAAATGAATTTTGGATTTTCAAGACAGGGTTTCTCTGTGTAGCCCTGACTGTTCTGGAACTCGCTGTGTAGACCAGGCTAGCCTCCAACTCAGATTCACCTGCCTCTGCCTCCCGAGTGCTGGTGTTAAAGGTGTGCATCACCACCGCCCAACTAATAACTTGGTTTATACCAGTAACCAGTCAGGAACTATAATGAAAGAAAACATCCTTTTCCCAGCAGCACCGAGAAAAGTAGATTTTCTAGGAATTTTGTGGGGCTGAAGAAAATGAGGGTTTCTCAACTGAGAGAGACCCAAGGAAACAAGTACAAGGAGGAGAGAAATGTATTTCTGCTTCATTTTGACAACAAGAATGCACTATACTTCCTTTAAAGGGGGGCGGGAAACAAACATTTTAAAAAAATTGTTAGAAGAAGCCTTTAAAAAATGTCAGATCCAAAGTGGAGAGGAACAATAAGGAGGGTGGTGGCAAATGACCACTCATAAATAAACCCGTGTGTTTTGTTGTAAATACTTCAAATAAGTCTGAGTTGTAAAGCACAGACACAACACACACACACACACACCTTTGTAAAATTTGTGATTTATAAAGTGTAATATCTAGCACTCGTATTTTAACAAAAGATACTTTAATCAAGTGATAACAGGTTGTGCTCTAGAATCACAAGTGTTCTAAAGAAGTGTCCTGCCTCATTACCACCCCAAGGAGTGCAAATTAGTGAAGACTTTTTTTTTGCATGTCACATTGAGTATATGATATGCATACCCCCCAATATGCTGCAGCCCTCAGTGATTGTAGATGCTGTATTTGCTATAAATGCCTGCCATACAAGCATAAAGTATATTAACAGCATGTTAGAGTTCCTATTTTGTAGCGACTGAACTCTACAAACATGGCTATGCCCTGAAGAAAGGTATCTGCTTTGATTTCGATGCTTTGTGATATTGGGCTCCATGAAAATGTTGGAATTCTTAAGATAGTTTTTGAAATCTCTTACCCCTTTTAAGAAAAATGTAAGCTGTTAATAAGGAAAATCACTTGAGCTGCCAAGAAGTAGTTATTTCTGTGTTGTCAACTGGAAATGGGTAAGAAAGGAAAAGTTTTTCTATACCTCTAGTACCAAATATTCAGGTTTCCACACCATTTGTAGTCACCAACTAACTGGATGTCCTTCAAATCTATATATTTAACCTCCACCCATCAAACATCCTACGGGTGAAATGGGCTCAGTCTGAGAAGACTGCCTGTATCCTTCCCCCACATTCAGACACTAGTGATCTACATACTGATTTGGCTACAAATTGAACCCTCTGGGTTCAGTAATTTGCTATGGTAACTTACCAAATGTAAACAGATAAAATTATTTACTCTAAATTATATCATGAATGTCACAGGAGCAGCCAGATAAGGAGATGGAGCAAGATCCAAAGGGTTCCCACATGAAGGTCTGTTTGTTTCCACAGAGCGGAGTGCCTCATCCTGCTGAGCCTTGTCGTTTCATCTTTTGTGGAGATTAGAGTGTGTGCCCATGATTGATGAACTGTTAGAGAAGTTTCCTTTTCCAGGAGTCAATAGGGGTTGCTGAAAGTTCGAACTCTTTTAGCACATAGTTGGCTCCTTTGACCACCAGCCCCAATCCTGGAGCTATCGAGGAGTCTAGCGACAAGTCACATTAGCATAAATAGATGACACAAGGGACCTCAGGAGTAAAAAAAGGTTTTAGAAGTTGGTTTTTTGTTTGTTTGTTTGTTTGTTTTTGTGTGTGCTGGAAACTAGAGAGAGACCAAAAATGCTTAACCCACAGGCAGAAACCCATTTATTTGGTTCACATCCCCTTACGTCTCTTTGGGGAGTTTTGGGCTTTGTTTGTCTTTGGTTCAGTAGGAAGTAGGATAAAATGGAAACCCAGCACTGTGGAGGCCATCAGTCTAGGAACACAGCTGAACAGTAGGCAGTGCAGAGGATTAGTGCTTGTCCATATAGCAGTTCTTTCTAAAATGCCTTCATTTACAAGTTTTGTAACGGCTAGTGACATGGCTCAGCAGGTAAAGGCCAAGCCCGACCCCAGTTTCAATCTCTAGAGCCCACGTGGTGGGAAGGACAGACTGACACACAGTTGTCCTCTGGTTTCTGTGCATGCATGAAAATAATGCCATTTTTAAAATCCTGTAATGAAATTAAGCATTTTGATCATCTTGAAGTGTGCAATTCGTCTATTCAAATAAATCTAATAAACTGCAAAATTGCTGAAATGTATTTTCTATAATTAGAAATAATTATATAATTATTTTATATAATTGTGTGTATACACACACACATACACACACACACATATAGCCTGGGGAAGTATATGGGTTTAAATATTAGAGGGTTTGGGGTAGGGAAAATCAAGTTCTAGTGGGATAATTGCTCTTTAATCTAGACATGAGGTTATAAGAAAATAAAAGTGACATTCAAAATAGAAGACTGAGGTGAAAAGGCCTGTTTTTTTTTTTTTAATTTTTATGTTTTTAGGTACAAATGCAGATCTGACTTCCCTGAGCTGACGTAGAATATTATAGCCCAGCAGGTTTTGGACATTTGGGAACAGTTCTCTACAGGGAAGAGAACAATGGGAAAAGCAATGCCTGATTTCTATGATCTTGTTGGATTTTTAATGAGGAAGCTTAGCCTTAGTGTTTCTTGTTCACGCAGCACAATAAGAATGTACTTTTAATAAAATTATCCTGGGGAAGAGCTGACAGTCTGGAAAGGCTGTTGAGATGCAATATCTACTGTGTAGGTTGCAAATGTCTCCGACCAAATCAATGTTGGCATTGGTGTAGAAAGAAAAACCATGCTGGTAAGTACACTAGGACACCTGGCATGTTTGTATAGGACGGAGTGAGGGCAGACAGCATTCCTAACAGGGTCCCTTGTGTGGGTGTGGATCTTTCCAAAGGAATTCACGTTACATTCATAGTTTCTGTTCTATTGCTGTGAAGAGACACCATAACTAAGGTAATTCATATTCGTGCTCTCTTTAGCACTTAATTGAGGGCTTATTTACAGTTTTAGGGGGTTAGTTATGTGGGGAGTGTGGCAGCATGCAGGCAGGCATGGTGCTGGACAAGTAACTGAGAACTTTGTGTCCTGATTGCAGGCAGCAGGCAGAGACCCGGAATGGGCTTTTGAAATCTCAAAGCCCACCCCCAGTGACACACTTCCTCTAGCAAGCTCACATCTAATCTTTCTCAAACAGTTCACCCAACTGGAGACTATGCATGCAAGTATGGGGGCCATTTTCATTCAGATGACTATACCCAATGTTAAGAAATTGGGTGGCATGTGTCCTTGGTAGCTTATTTAAATGGAGTAGGGAGGTTGGGAATAAGATCTCATGCTGGAGAAAAACAGCCTAGTGATACAATCTGGACAATGAACAGAACATAGCAGTCACTGTGGAGTGGAGCAGGTGTGTGAATCCACCTGCCTGGGGTCGGGGGTGTACCAAATACTACTGTGAAGAGTTCCAGAGACCCCAGGAGTGTCAGGAGGATTTCTGTTACTGCCAGCTGCTAGGGAAACCTGTGGGTCCTGAGAAATGTCCTTTGTGCCTTGCTGGACTGGCTTCCTTCCTGTGTAGGAGAATGGTCCTTTGTAGTTCTGAGCAGACGGTAGATGAGCTTTTACTCTAGGTACAAGGCTCCTTCTCAGCCTCAATCTCAAGCTACCAAGGGCAGCAGTACTCCTCCCTTGCTTTCTCTGTCCCAAGTACGTTACCTCATCTGCTCGTCTGAAAGGGAGAAAGGGTTTTGACAGTAAGGAATCTGTAACACAAGCCCCTGGAGGAAGCTTCCAGCACATTCAAATACACACTGAACAGGGCTTCCTGGAGCCTATAGGATGGTCACACTTGAACAAGATGCATGACATGATCAACGGGAAGGATATGTCCCTTCCTGCTTTCTGTCGCACCCACAGTCACCTATCTGCACAGCATATAGCCTATTCCCATACACCTGCACAGCCAACCATAACGTGCATCCCCACAGACACCCACACAGGGGTACCTGTACAATACAGGCTTGCATACCTGCTCATAGGCTGTGGGGACTAAGGGGACACCTCCAAAAGAGGCAGCCTCCCTCCCCCCGCCCAGGGCTCTGCCCAACACCTTTTCTTTCATCTTTTTCTTACGTCTTCCATCCACTCAGGTTCAGGGTGAACATGGGGCTTAGTAGGAGAGTTCTGGCCAGACTCGCCAAGGTAACACAAATTTGACTCTTCAGGGAACATCCCTGTGGCCCATCATTTCATACCAAGGCAAAGTTTAGATCGGGTGCTGTAGGCCACACACCTGCCTGACAGAACAGAGGGCTCAGGTATGGGTTGCCAAGGTCACACAGAGAGTAAATGTGGCACCCAGGGAACATCCCATGAGATTCTTAGAGGGGGCTTTAGAGCCGCATTGACGAAGCGCTAGCTAGCCTCCAGAGTTCGCAGCTAGGCTCTGTGGGGGAGGAGGGCAGCACTGTGCTCATCTACCCTCTGAGTGTCTCAGTCCTCTGTGACACTTGGGATCCTGAAAGGGTCATCACCCTCAGGGCATTGAATTGAAATGGACACTGGTTCAGAAGCTTGGAGTCAACTATCAAACAGACCCAAGTTTTAGGGTACCAATGCCACCTGGGAGGCGCTGACAGGTGCATTGGCTCACCTGTGAGAGCAGAATGCATTTGCCCCTCTCTGTAACTGGGCATCCCCAAGAAGCAAACAAAACCCATCGCCCAGATAACTGGGCTGAAGCTGTCTTCTGGAGTCTTGTGAGGTCCAGAGGCCTGATGCTCCGGCCACCCTCTGCGCCTCACCTTGCCTTGCCGTCTCTCTCTCTGTAAGCATCTCCTCTCCATCTCTGTTCTTCCTCCCTTGCAGACCTTCCCCCAACCTGTTCTCTCACAATCCTCCTTGCCTGTTCTCTCCCATCTCAGTTGCTAGTGGTCTAATCTGTTTGCAGAGTTGACTCTGAGAGGACCAGGGGGTGACAGGGCCAGGCATCTCATCTTCCTGAGACCACACGGGGTCCTAAGTGAATGACGTCATTCTGTCTGCTGGCTGGTAGAATGAGCTGTATACTGAGGGGTGGAGGAGGGGATGGGCATGTGACAAGAAGTCTCCTGTAGGTCACCTGGAAACTTCTTAGGGCCCACCCATCCCGGACCCCGACCAGATGTTTGTTCCAGATGCCTGGGTGTATCCTCGTTAAACATGAGATCTCCTTTCTTCACGGTGTCTTCAGCATCTTTCCATTTTGAGATCTTGTCTTGGGGTTAATATTGCTGTGATGAAACACTATGACCAAAAGCAACTTAGGGAGGGTTTATTCCACCTACACTTCCAGGTAACAGCCCAGCGCAGAGAGAAGGCAGGGGAGGAACTCAAACAGAGCAGGAGCCCAGACGCAGGAGCAGATGGACGGGCCGTGGTGCTGCTGGTGGGCTGGCTCCTCAAGGTTTGCTCGGCTTCCCTCCCTCCCTCCGT
>BDUI01000006.1:1211248-1222254 GCA_002335545.1 Apodemus speciosus
AAAAGAAAAGAAAAGAAAAGAAAAGAAAAGAAAAGAAAAGAAAAGATCCAAACCCAGCTGTAAGGGAAGGTGAAAGGCAGGTTGCTGTTCTAGAGAGCAGGTTGGTGGTTGTCACCGGGATCTGCCATCATGTAGGAATTGTCTAAATTGGGTAGACTATGTGGCACCACCCTCACGGTAGCTTCAAGTGTGTATGGCTGTGAAAGATTGAGTCCCAAATGGTTCTAGACAGTTGCCAAATTTATTCCCGAGAGAGTCAGAGGAAACATTTAAAAACTCAGGAAAAGCACCGTTTTGCCTAGATCCTACCTTTTGGATATCCAATCTTTGTACACAGCTGAGGCTGGGGAAGTGTCTCCATATCTTCAGGCTTTCATTTTAGTGTGTGCAAAATGGGGTGGTGGTAGGATCAACTTCCCAAGTGTGGTAGTGAAGACCGGTTATCTGATGCGTGCATACACACACACACACACACACACACACACACACACACACGCTCCTCCAAAGTCAAGCATCCAAGTCTTTCTTCTAATGCCATGAGGGTGTGCACACAAACTCCGCCGCTGACAATATCTTCCTCAGATCCCTCGCCCACAGACTCCCAGAGGCGTACATAATGCACATGTAATACACATCATAGCCCCCAAAGCTTGCCTTTTCTGCCCTTACAACTTTAGCCGTAAGTATTGGCCAGGTGTTCTGCTCTGAGCACTTCAAAGAAGCCATCCTTACCAGATGGTGACATGTATAGGACCTCAGTGGAGTGTCCCAGGGATGCCGTTGTATAGACCCTCTCCTGGGGCTCCTGGGAGCTAATCATGGATAGAGGCAAGCCTTGCCCCCTCTGTCATACCTCAGAGAGAAAGGAGAAGGACTCATTCCTTCTCTTGGCCACATGTGCTGGACTGAGTAGTTTCGAACCATACTCTATGAGACCCAGATAAGTCTCTAGCTAGGGGTCCAAATCCTCAGTTTACTTATGGAGAAACTGAGGTCTAGGGATGTATGGGACACTCTCTTGTCACTCAGCAAATCCATAGCTCATTTGTGTCTAATCTCAGGAAGGGGAGAGGTCAGATCCTGCAGGGAGCTCCTTAAGCAGGAAGGTCAATAACTCAAAGTACTTTTAGGAAGTCCCTCAAACTGATCAGATTCACTAGGCCTCTCCCCGCCAGAGTAAGCAATAAAAGCCGAGAGTCCCCTTTAGTCAGAAGGAAGCTGAGCTGCAAAGATGGTTCTGAGACCAGACTAGCTACCTGGAAGAAGCAGAAACAAACTAAGCTGTCAGGAAGAGGCTAAAAACAACTGAGGTACCTGGAAAGGCCACTCCAACCTGTTGAGCTGTCTGAAGGTTGTGCACTGTGCTCCGGGTTCCCAGCTTTATGAGTTATGACTGATACTGGGGTGAGCTTTGGTGATGCAGCTGTCTTTGAGTCATTTCTGCTCCTGCGAGTAACCCTTCACCCATATTTCTGTAAACACACACACACACACACACACACACGCACACACACATACACACACTTTGGTCTACCTTAGGCCCCCTATCTAGTGTGTGCTGCATCTCCCCCAGGAAACTGTGGGGCAATTGTGACCAGGAGTTGGGGGCAGCAGGTCAGGAGCAAGAGTAAGGTCTAGGCATACCCAAATCCCGAAAATCTCATTTTGAGACAGACTGGTAGGAATAAAGATCACCCTCTCCTTGTTCTGGGCCTGCACACCCTGGGGCATGTAGCACTATGACCCCCACCTTCACAACCTTTAAGGTGGTCACGTAGCCTGATGGCCAAATTACAGGTTTAATTTCCTCTCTCCCTATAAGGGCTTTTCCAGAAAGCACCTGGAATTCCTTGTCATGCCAAGAAAGCATTCCCAGCACGAGCCAAAAATGTACACTCACCCCCCAAACCCCTACCCACTCCCCAAAGGTTTATATAGCCCTTGTTACCCCCAAATAAAGAAAGCAGTAACACAGAAAACCTCCCAGAGGAGGCTAATTTCTCTTTCCATCTCCCCTAACCTCCTTCAAACCCACTCACCCGAACAACCTTTGTTTCTTTATCTCCTGCCTGGTGTTAGACAGTGCCTGAACACCCCAAAGGCGGGGCACAGCCAGGTCCACAGGAAACATTCTGTCTCACATTAGATGCTCTACCCGGCTTAGCTCCTGGTCAGCTGCTGTTGCCTTAGGATGAAGTCAAAGAGCAGATCCGCAGCTCTGCCTCCTGCAGCTCCAACGCAGATGTAGTTTTGAGACACAAATCCAAGGGCATAGAAATCAGAAGGTCTGATGTTCCAGATCTGCCACCGGTGGGAACCTGTGTAAACTCTGGCTCAGAGTCTTGGCCAGTATGAGGAAGCGGCTGACCCAGGGTCTCCGGAAGGCTGCGCGTTGAAAGCCAGGGGTGGTTTCTTCCTCTCTTCAGGAGAGTTACTGTTCAGGACTCATTTGTCTGCTCAGACTCCAAAGACTGGCAGGTGAAGAAAGCTATTTTGACACCTGCCAAACCGCAAGCCTAAAATAAAGCCTCATCACCAGACAGCACCGCAGCCGCTGCTGCTCAAGTCCAGGAGCTGCCTCACAGTGACAAGGGAGGAGCCTCAGCCCCAAAGACTTTTTTTTCTACACTGTAACATTTCTCACCGGGAGCTCTAGGCTCAGATGGGCACCTGTTACGATCTTTTTCCTTCCGTCTGGATCAGTACGTCTGTCTCGGGAGTCGAGGGTACCCTCCCATCCAAAACCCGTCGACCTCAGAAAAGACCCGGGCAGACCTGAGTCTGAGAGGGGCATCCGGGAAGACTCTCTTCTGCCTCTCTGCCTCTGCGATCTCTCCACCCTCCGGACCACTTTCCCACTTCTGTCTGTTGTTGTCCTGCCTGACCAGGAACCGAGGAGCATTCCGTTCTATTCCAGAATGCCTGCCAGCCGCTTCCGCTTAGTCAAGAATCGGACAACCGGAGATGAGCTGATCTTGGCCTTTTCGGGGATAAGCGCGCAGCCATTGGGTTGGGCAAGGTCCCGGTTTCCTTTAGTTCCACACGCGACAGCTCAGGTGGAGCACCCCCCAGGCCTCCCGGGAGCTCCCTGCTAAGGCCTGAACCACTTGGGGTAGCGGGAGTCATCGGCCTACTCTTTCGTCTGCCTCCTTCCTGCTCCAGTTTCATCTACCATAGCAGGGCGGGTCTTCAAATGGCTGCCATGTTCTTGAGGTGTGGCTCCCACCCCCTATCGGCCGCGGAAATCCCACCCACCCTCCGTCCAAGCCCAGC
Source organism: Apodemus speciosus (assembly GCA_002335545.1). Taxonomy (NCBI): domain Eukaryota; kingdom Metazoa; phylum Chordata; class Mammalia; order Rodentia; family Muridae; genus Apodemus; species Apodemus speciosus. The sequence goes on from BDUI01000006.1 coordinate 1,214,522, forward strand.
CTCCAGGAAGCCTCCCTCAACTGCACACTGCGCCAAGTGTCTCCTGTGGCGGACCCCGGGTCCCCCCAGAGACTCGCAGCCAGTCACGGTAAGAGACTAGTCTGTCGCCGTCGACCCCCCCATCACCCCCGTGTGTCCCCCAGTCTTTCCCTCACCCGGGCTGGGGCCGCCCATTTGTCACCAGGGCGTGGGCCTCCGAGGGCTCCTCCCAGCCCAGGCCCGAGCCTCATGCACCCAGCTGCACAGATCCCGCCATTCTCGGAGGGGGGCCTCGTGCAGGGCTGTCTGGGCCTGCAGCTGGCGGCGTCTGGTGCAAGGGGACAGGGACATGGGTGCTAGGTGAGGGTCTGGGGTTGCTCTGCATGGGGAGGAGGGCGGACAAAGCAGCCATTAGGAGTCCTCCTCCGCTCCTGCTGCCTCCTTGTGGAGCAACTCGCCCGGTCGCTTCCAGCAAGGCGGGAAACAAATTGTCGCCAAGTCACCGGCGTGAGGCCACCGGGTCCCGTCGGCCACACGAAGGCTCTTTCTCTGCTCGGAACCTGAGGAGAAGCCCTTAGGCAGCTGCCTCAGATCCAGGACCCCAGAGCAGCCGGGGCTGAGGCGCTGGTGGGAAAATGTCCCCGGCGTCTCCTAGGGGGAGCCTGAAGAGATGGTGGAGACCAGAGAGCTGCAGGGGTGGCGGAGGGGAGCGCACCCGTCAGCCCACCGTGTCCCCTTTAAAGAGGGCCAGCCGTCCAGTGGTGAACCGGCTCCCGGGGAGAGGCGCTCACAAGAAGAGCTGTGGTGAGACATGGCGCCTCAAGACCCTGATAGTGACGATTCAAGCCTTAGCTCAAAGCTCCCTAGGAAGAAAACGGGAGAATTCTGGACAGAAACTGGACTGTAGGATTCAGAATGCAAGTGTTCAGTCTCGGGGTGGGTAAGGACAGCGCCTTGTGTGAGAGGCGACCGCCATCATCACGCTTGTCTGAAAGGAGACCCGATAGGGCTTGGAGAGTTGGAAGCTCCCAGTGACATCAGAGGACCAGATGACTATGGAGGAGACGAATAGCGAGAAGTGGCCTGGCCCGTTGTTGTCCCTTCCTTCTGGAAGGACCCTTCTGTACACTGCTCAGAGCAAAAGTCACCTCTCTTTTGGGTCTCCCCCACCCACCCCACCCCACCCCCCATTCTGTGACCTCAGCCTACTCTTTACCGCCCTCTGCTCTTTGGACCTGGAACTGCAGGTGTTCTCACTGTAAGGAAGACAGGAAGTTGTTTGGTGCCCGTGGGTATTCTCGTTTATACATTTTCATCGACAAATGTCTAGGTGACTCTCTCTGGGGCACGTTGTTGAAGAAGAAGCTCCTGGAGTGGGGAACGGAAGAGGGGTGGGGGGTCAATGCTCTGGGCATAGGAACTACCTAGGAACTGCAAGGGCTTTGTATAGGTGGAAACTAGATTTGAGCTGCTCCGCACTCGTCCACCAGAGAGGACAGCCTCAAATAAAGGTCTGCAGCCCAATGCTCTCGGCTCCGGTACCACCTGGGTGTTGACTCACCAGCTGGGGTACACCTTTGCCTCCACTTACCTCATTTAACTGTATTCCCTGGGCCAGGGGACATCTACAGCTGACTGACTGGCCCTCCTAGGGTCGTTAAGGTAAGAAACCACAGGTCAAACTACCTGGAATTCACCGGATGGAAAGGAAGAAGGCTCATGATACTGGGGCCTCCAGGCCTTTAGCTCCTTACTGCTTTTTTTTTCTCTTGAAATAATACAGAAAAATAACAACACAAAACCTACCATTTTAACTCTATAAGATGTACACTTCGGTGACATCACAGCATTGAACAACTAATCATCATTTTCCAGTTTTAGAACGTTTACATCATCACATATTACCAGCCTGGACCTCAGCTTCCCCATCTGAAAATGGAGCTAATAATAAATGGCTTTCCTAAGATCGGAGGAGATGTAATCGAACTTCTGTTTCTGTAGTAGGAACTGGCTTGCTTTTCAGTGGATGATGAGGGGAGCGGGCAAGACCCTGAGATCAGTGAGAGCATCATTGGTGCCAGATGACTAGTAAATAAATGTTTATTTTGGGCTCAGTGATCCCCAGGGACCTCAGAGAGACAGAGGCTAGTGTAGGGGAGGTCCCCATTGGTCATTGAGTGCAGCCTTGAGGTGAAGATTTTGAGACAGGGAAGAGTCTAGGTCACGATGCTCTGTCAACTGTCCCAGCTCACTCTTAAAGCTACTTTGTGGGGAAGCTTATGTGTCAGGAAACAGAGGCTCCAGAAGGAGCTGAATCTGCTCACAGTCACAAACACGGAACTGCTGTACAGAGGTGAAGGAAGAGGAAGAATTAGGGGCATTTGGCTCCAGCAACCTGGACAGGCTGACTTGTGTGCACTTGAGCTAAATGATGGGTTGCTAAGAACTGAACTGGCAGAAGCTGAGATCGTGTAGGAATGGGGGGCGGTTAGAATACTGAACTGGGACATTTGAACAAAGGACAATGAGGGGGAGAAGTGCAAACACACACACACACACACACACACACACACACACACACACACACCAGACCATATATACAGAATGTATAAGGAACTCATATCTCAATTAAGCTTTTTCAAATATTTTAAAAAGTCATATGTGGGGGAGGACCAAAGAGATGGCTCAGTATTTAAGGATACTGGCTGATCTCTTCCAGAGGACTTAGGCTTGATTCCCATCATCCACATGGAGGCTCACAACCATCTAATAACTTCAGTCCCAGAGGATCTGATACCCTCTTCTGGCCTGTGGGTACTGCATACATGTGGTACACAGGCACATATGCAGCCAAAATACCCAAACACATCATTAAAAATAGCTCCCAGGACAAGAATTCCAGTGGAAATGCCGCAACAAGGCCAAGCTTTACTCTTGATCAAGATGGTGTGTATGCTTGAAAGAACAAGAACCGTAAGACAGCAAGCACACTTTTTATTCTAATGCAGGAGTGACTGTCTTTTCCCTATTGGCTAGGGTCTGATCTTATAGATTGGCTAGTTTTAAACAGTGCATCAGAAATGAAGGGGAAAAGAATGCAGCAGGGTCTTTGTGTAAACAAAGGTTTTTACCAGTTTGTGGGCGTGTGGTCAAAACATTGGCATAAAGTCTTAGAAGGTAGTGGAGATGAGCCTTGAATTCCAGCACTCAGTAGGCAGAAGCAAGTGGATCTCTATGAGTTCAAAGCCAGCCTGGTCTACTTAGGGAGTTCTGGACCAACCAAGGTTACACAGGGAGACCTTATCTCACAAGTTGAGAATCATTCAGATGTCTATCAATAAGAAAGATAACTATAGCCAGGTGTGGTGGGCACCCATCTTTAATCCCAGTACTCAGTAAATAGAGGCAAGTGGATTTCTTGAACTCAAAGGTCAGCCAGGTCAAGCCGGGGCTACACAATGAGACCCTGTCTCAGAGAAACAAAACAAGCTGAAAAGGATTTGAATTCCTCGTCCTAAAGACGAGCTTTATGGTATTTGAGAGAAAATGACTCATATTTAATACTTCTTACAACATTAAAAATAGCCATCTGGGCTTGGATTTATATTCTGGTCTTAGACAAGAATCTGTGGGATTTTATCCCTCCTCCCCCATTAATTCTTATGGTTCCAAATTAGGGACAAAGCCCAGGCCCTGTGTCCCTCACTGTGTATTCCTTGTGAGAATCAATAAAGAGGTAGTCACCAAAAGATGGATTGTGTCAGGACAGGGATTTATGTGAAGTTCTCTCCTGGGTAGTTACACAGTGGGCTGTAATAAACAGTTAACCACTTTACAGGAGACCCAGTGATCCCTTTGAGAAGTTTTTTTCCTCTAAGAGCTGGAGTGACCACAGGAACTGTTTCCCCTTTTATGCAGGAGTTCCTCAAGGAGGTAGGCTTGGCTTTAGTGTAGTCTCGGGTCCTTGGCATAGGCTTGGCTCAGCGCACGGGAGCATCAATGCATCTGTTTGATATACAAGTGACCAGGGAACATAATTCCTAGATAAGGGACAAGCAAGAGCCAAAGCCCAAGGGTTGGAACATGCTGCTTAGAAAACTGTAGGTCAGATATGGCAGAAACAGGGAGCAAATAGGAGGAGATCTGAGGTACTTGAATCTTAAACACCAGGCTTCAAAAGTCTTGGAGGCAAGAAGAGGAGGGAAAGGAAGGGACAGGTGTTTGGAGACGGGAGGTAAGGGATTTCTAAGCAGAAGCCATTGGAAGATTTTTCCTTCAAGAAAAGAAAGTCAAGAGATGGAAAGGAAACCAGAGTAGAGAGTTTGGTAAGGGGAGAGGACAGGCATGGGGCAGATGAGGGCAAAAAAATAGGAGTGTCCAGACTCACCAGCAATTGTCCTTCTGTGGGAAGGAACCAGGGGTCAGAAGGGTTGTTAGAGCTTCTCAGACATGGTGCTCTAACCAACAGCAGTAACAGCAGTGGCACCCAACATCAGCGTGCCCACCATATCACCACTGGTATCACCATCACTACCACCACATCACCGAAACTACCACAATAACATCAACACTATCATTACCACCAGTTTTGCAACCATTACTACTACCACCACCACCATCACCATTACCATAGTAATACCAGCACCATCTACAATCACCACTACATCACCATCCACAACCGCCACCTCTGCCACTTTACTGTCACCATCACCAATCCATCCCCAACACCAGCCCTATCTCTGTCACTACTCCCATCCTGACATCACCAATCTTCTCCATCATCCCCATCTCAACAACCCCCATCATCCCCATCATCACTGCTGTTCCAGCCACCACAACCATTTCTCCTAAGCCATGATCTTCATCACCAAGAACCCAGTGAGAAGTACAGAGCCTCAGCTCCGGCTCTCTTGGATCAGAATTTCTGGGGCGTGGGAGATCAAGTCCTCCAGAGGACTCTGAAGGATGCTCAAATTTAAGAATCTCTAGACAAGACAGCCACAGAAATGCAAGGCTTCTCTAGCTGTTAACTTCAGAAACTCTGGTAAAAGTTGACAGATGTAAAGCCAAAATAGGGAGAAGGAGAGGGGATGGCCCCCTCCTTTCGTTAACTCCCTGATGTTGGCTTGCTGAAGATCTGCCCAAAGAGCAAAGGGAATTCACCTAGAGGCGGGGCTGCAAGTGCCTCTCGACCAAATTCTGGCTCTTATACATCAGCTGAAACCCAGAGGCTTATGCCCCTGAAGTTTCTCACTCTATCTGTTGAGCATATGTGGAGAGATCCCCGCCTCATTCTCCACCCACAGACACAAGGGCTCAGCTCGCATGTGGCCACACCCTGATATTGACCAGCCATTCAGAATCCAGCACCATGTTCTCACCCAGGGCTTCAGTTTGTTAGGCTGGTGTTTACTACAGGTGCTGGGCAGCCCACTACCGAGACCCTCCCGGGCGGGATCCGGGCTTAGCTGGGTCTTTACTCTCCCACTTGCAATCTCTAGGCTTTGACCTGCCTTCTGAGGTGAGTTTCCTGCCAGAGAGTATTTTGGGTGCAGGATTGCTCACTCTTGGAGAAAAGAGAGCGGAACCAGTGGTGACTTGGCTCGGTGGTGACTTGGCTCCTTCAAAAGCCTTGCCTTATCTTTATGGCGAAAGCCTAGGTACTTTTCAGTCAGAAGCCCTGGTTAAGGAGTCTCATGGGCTTTAAGTTTTACTCGACTTCCATAAGAGGACTTGCAAGTGGGGTTTCACTTATTAGGGATCCTTTAGTTGCAGACAGCCTGCACCCCTGTTCGGTCTCACCAGGGCTGAAACTAGCCGCCCCCAACCCACCTCATGTCCCTAGTCAAAGGAAGCCCAATGCCTCTCAGAGAAAATATACTAACCGAACAAGCGACGGAACCAGGAAGCGTGAGGATGATGATTTGGGGAAGATGGAAAGTCATTTGTTCCTGGCTCAACAGTTTTTAACAGGCCTGAAGCATTCCCCAGGAAGAAAAGGCAGTATCGGGTCTTCTTGTGACTAACCCCCCCTCCCATTCTGTGAAATTTTCCAATTTCTATACTGGAAACACAGCTATTCTTCTTAATCTCTTGTACATATGTGAACGTATATGAAAATAAATTCTAATCTCCATCCTTTCTCATACATAGCTAATAATATTTTGAACATTGTTCTGAGCTTTGTAAATGGCCCCTCTAATATTACACCATGTCAATGAATATGTCCGTGTGTGTGTGTGTGTGTGTGTGTGTGTGTGTGTGTGTTTAAACTACTGTGTACTGTTCTGCTGTGGGGATGGGCTATAGCTTGCCTCACCAGTCTTCACCTGTGCTGTTTGGGGTTTGCTCCAACTTACACACAGCATTTTGTATAGGTCCAAGTGTGTGTGCAGGATAGATTTGTGAAGGTGCGGGGTAGGGAAATGAACCAGAGGGAACACAGTGTGAGGCTGTTCTCTACTTTCTAGCCACTTGACCTGGGACCTGGGGTCCACTTGTTCTTCACTTCACTTTTTAAATCTGTGAAGTGTGTCCTGTCACTCGGGAGGATGAGGCAGGAGGGTAGTCAGAAGTTTGAGTCAAGCCTGGGCTACAGTATGAGATGGTGTCTCAAAATATCTATAAGATGGTTCAGAAACAGCTGGGCAATGGTAGTACATGCCTTTAATCCCAGCACTTGGGAGGCAGAGGCAGGCAGACTTCTGAGTTTGAGGCCAGCCTCGTCTACAGAGTGAGTTCCAGAACAGCCAGGGTTATACAGAGAAACCCTGTGTCAAAAAAAAAAAAAAAAAAAAAAAAGGTTCAGAAAGCCTAGGAGTTTAGCTCAGTGATAGAGTGATTTCCTGGCACGTGTGGGGAAGGCCTTGGGTTTGATCGGCGGCACCCCCAGACCAACAACCAATCAACCCTAAACACAGAGCATGGATCAAATGAAATCCTCTATACAAAACATTTAGTTTAGGTCCAAATATACAGCTAACCATTGGCAGGCTGCTGGGTTTCTGTTAAAGTCCAAGAGCCTTTTATGAGAAACATGGCTTGAGCCTGGCTGTCAAAACCATTGTTCTGACTGGAAGATTCTCTCTCCATTGGCTACCCATATCCCTGATGTTTCTGTTAGATTCTCTTAACAGAAAACCGTGGAGTTTCCCAGGGACATTACTAGGGTTAGCTGTTGGGTAGGTTGGAGTGGAATCTTTCTAAACAGGGCACTGGCTTGTCTTAAATTCACTGATTCTCCTGAACAGGCTACCGTTAAGTACACTGTTTTCCATGTGTCATTTGCTACTAGCCTTTCTACAATGTTCCACAGCCTTCAGGTGTGACTCTGTTCCCATCTTAGAATTATCTCAGGATGCAGCAAATGTTAATTACTGGCAGGCAAAGTCTTCGACATCTTCATCCTGTTTTTACCAGACAGTATCTTATATTTGAGTTTGTGCTCCCAAGCTCCTCCACGCTGTCTCCCGTAGAGAGTGGGACACCCCATGGCCTGCATGGGCTTTTCCTGTTGTTTTAGGGTTTGAGAACATTGGGGATGAGCCACATTTGAAATGGGCATGTCCAAATCAAAGGGTAAGCTTGATTTTGTCCATTTCTGCAAAAGTTAGTTGACAGTCAATCTTTTGAGGCTTTATGTTAAAAGAGGTGTTCTCAGAACATTCTGAAAAGACTTTGTGCAATATACCTGAGTTTTTGCCTCTGTTCCCTGTGTGTGTGTGTGTGTGTGTGTGTGTGTGTGTGTGTGTGTG
>BDUI01000006.1:1229107-1245085 GCA_002335545.1 Apodemus speciosus
CTGTGTAGCTCTGGCTGTCCTGGAACTCACTCTGTAGACCAGGCTGGCCTCGAACTCAGAAATCCGCCTGCCTCTACCTCCCAAGTGCTGGGATTACAGGCGTGTGCCACCACGCCCGGCTGACACACCATTTTCTTATGAAATGGTTTTCTTTTCTTTCCTTTCCTTTCCTTTTTTTTTTTTTTTTTTTTTGAAGCAACACGGGCTGGAAACATGGCTCAGAGGTTGAGAGCACTGGCTGCTCCTCCAGGGGACCTGGGTTTCCAGCACTCACATGGTGGCTCACAACCACCTGTAACTACAGGTTCAGGGGATCTGACGCTCTCCTCTGGCTGCTATGGGCACTGCATGCACGTGGTGCTGTTACATGCACGCAAAAACACAGCACACAACATAAAGATAAGGAAATCTTGAAAGGAAAAAAAAAAAACACCCTCTCATTTGGAAATTCACACAGACGACTCCTCCAGGGTCACGAACAGTTCAGTTTTTAGCATGTTTATGCGTTAGCTTTCAGTGTTGTGGCCAAGTGCCGAGAAAACAACTTGAGGGAAGACAGGCTTTGGCTCACAGTTTCAAGTCCCTTTACTTCATGACCTCTGGCAGTGAAATCTAGAAATAGCATGGAAGGGCTGGAAACAGGATGTGCCTTCTCTCCCTTGCCCCAGCTTCATCCTGTTCTTCATCCCTTTTTTATTGATTTGCCTGTATTACTGGCTGGCTTTGTGAGTCAACTTGACACAGGCTGGAGTTATCACAGAGAAAGGAGCTTCAGTTGCGGAAGTGCCTCCATGAGATCCAGCTGTTGGGCATTTTCTCAATTAGTGATCAAGGGCGGAGGGCCCCTTGTGGGTGGTGCCATCCCTGGGCTGGTATTCTTGGGTTCTATAAGAGAGCAGGCTGAGCAAGCCAGGGGAAGCAAGCCGGTAAGTAATATCTCTCTATGGTCTCTGCATCAGTTCCTGCTTCCTGACCTGCTTGAGTTCTAGTCCTGATTTCCTTTGGTGATGAACAGCAATGTGGAAGTGTAAGCTGAATAAACCCTTTCCTCCCCAGTTTGCTTCTTGGTAATGATGTTTGTGCAGGAATAGAAACCCTGACTAAGACACCTATTTATATATGCATGTGTGCAAGTGCATGTGTTCTCTCTCTCTCTCTTAAAGCCTTTATAAAAACAAATAGCATTGGGGTGTTCTGAATGAAAATGGCTCTTATAGACTCACAGTGAGTGGGACTATTGAAGATGTGGCCTTGTTGGAGTAGGTGTGGCCTTGTTGAAGGAAGTGTGTCACTGGGAGGCTTTGAGGTCTCAGAAGATCAAACCAGGTCTAATGGCTCACTCTCTCTTCCTGCTGCCTGCAGATTAAGATGTAGAACTCTCAGCTACCTCTCCAGCACCATGTCTGCCCGTGTGCCATTGTGCTTCCCACCAGGACAACGGAGGACTGAACCTCTGAACTGTAAGCCAGCCCCAATTAAATGTCTCTTTATAAGAGTTTTCGTGGTCATGGTATCTCTTTACAGCAGTAGAAACTGTCACTAAGAAAAGCATATACTCCTAAAGGACAGAGAGGAAGCCTTGGGTAGAAGAACCACAGAAAAGGCTAAGTAATTAGTGAAGAGAAAAACCACCTGTAATTTCAGACGTTTAACAGGCTGAGGCAGGAGGATTTTAAATTCAAGGTCTGTTTGAGCCATACAGACTGAATTCAAGGCCTATCTGAACAACTTAGAATTTCTCTCCAAATAACAAAAGAACAATCAAACCACAACCACAACCACAGCAATCCCCAAACCGAAAAAGGGATGAGTGTGAATCACCCAGTGGGCAGTGGAGAACTTGCCAAGAATACACAAGGCTCCGAGTTTAATTCCCAGGATAGAATAGAAAAGGAAATCCAAATGGAAAAAAATCATAGTGCTCTTGGGAGACAGAAGCAGCCTGAGTGAGGTTACCCTGTGTCTGGGTGGTTGAGAACCACTGGCTTAGGCTGTACTCCAGAAAGTCTGACCGAGTACAGCTTTCAAAGCCATGATCATTCTTTAAGGGTCTCGAGAGGAGTTTTCAGGATTCAGCCTTGGCGGTCACCCTGACTACATTAAGAGCTAATCAGATGAATGAAATGCACTGGTGTTTCTGTGGGGCTGTGTCTTGACAGAACTGCTGTGTGGGACTATGGCTGGGGCTGAGATAGGAGGAACTTGTTTCCACTTTGGGCTGCCCTGGGCAACAGCCAAAAGAAGACCCCGGAGAGAGCATGGCGGATGCACATGCCTGAACCTTTTATCCATTCTCTCTCTCCCTCCCTCCCTCCCTCCCTCTCTCTCTCTTTCTTTCTTTCTTCCTTCCCTACCTCCCTCCTTCTCTTTCTCCCTCCCTTTTAAATCTTTAAAAATATTTTTTAAGACGGTCTCTCTAAGTAGCCCCACATTGTCCTGGAATCCTCTATGTAGACAAGCTGGCTTTGAACAGAGAGCCACCTACTTCTGCCTCCCAAGTGCAGGGATTTGAAGCACCCTTCTCTTTGAGTGCCTTCTTCCATCCTCTGATGACCTTACACTCCAGCTTCCTGGGCCTTTCAGCATGGACTCGGCACACCAGGGACTCTTCTGGACTGTTCTAGCACTCTGACTGGGACTTGGATTGAGTATCTTCTTTGCTTCTTTAGTGGAGGGAGCATGTTGACTCTCTCCTGCCATGGAAGTCAGTCTAATAAATCCCGGGAAATGTTCAATTCCTCTAGAGAACCCTGCAAGGGTGAGTAAGTTTGTAAGATTCTGTGTCAAGAAGCACATTTAATTTCTAATTTTTAATCAGACCCAAATTTTTAAAACCCAAATGTTCTGACGCTCAAAAGCCATTTTGGTTTCACTAATTCTTTGTATCAATGTACTTAGAATAAATTTAGTAATCCTGGGTCACATCTATTGTGATCAGTAGTGTGGGGGTGAAATGTTAAGACAGTTGCTGTGCCTAAGGAGTCTGTAACTGAGAAAGAAGCATCCTGGAAAATAACTCTAGGAAAGGGCAAAGAACAGTCATGTCCCTATAGGGAGGGACGTGGCCTGAGCCTCTGGAGGGCAGGGTGAGCAGTTGGTTTGTTGGAATGTGCGGGGAGTGAACAATCCAGAGGCAGTTAGAAGGTGGCCATGAGAGAGAGGGTCACGGCTGGTACGGAGACAGTTGGAGAGAGATAGGTCAAGGCATAGACGCCGGACTCATGAACAGAATAGGGCAGCTGGTCAAGGATGCTGGGTTTGGAAAGAGGGAAGGCCTGTATCTGCCTGGCTTGGTAAGAGACACTGAGGGTATTTCCATGCCAAAGGATCTGAACTAACACAAACCAGGGCAGGAGACCTCGCGGCAGGGCCACGAGGAACTTGAACTTCTGGATGGCTGGATGGCACAAACTTAGCTCCTTAAGGAAGGACAGAGGGGATATGTGTCCAAGGCTCATGAGAGTTAGGGGCTGCTTGAGGTTCTGGGGGAGAAAGGCAGGCATGTGTCCATAGCCTACTGGTCTTTGGAGATTTGGGCCTGCTGGTCAAAGAAGAAGACTCAAAATAAGATTTGCCCCACAACTGTGTGAGGATGAATTATGGAGGGAGAAGGGGAACCCTGAGGGGCACAGAGTCCTAGGCAGTCTCATGTTGGAGGCTGTAGGGAAAGAGACATGCTTAAGATGGCATCTGGTTCAGGTACCTTTGCACTCAAATGCAAGTTGTGTGCCCGTGAGCTATGTCTAAATGTATGAGACCAAGTCTCATGTAGTCCTGACTAGCCTCTAAAGTTCCATGTGGCCAAGAATAGCACTGAACTTCTGCTTCCCCCACTTCTGCTTCCCAAGTAGTAGGATTGGCTTTGTGTTTTCTTACCTCGAAAGTGGGGAGACACTAACATCAAAGCCTCATAGCAGGGTGAGATGAGCCCCTGCGTATGGGGCTGTGATATAGAAAAGGCACTCACAACATTCTCATTAATAAGGGGCAAGAAGAAACCGAAGGGGAAACTCAAGGGGTCGCTGAGCATTCCATGATGGCGCAAACTCATTGAAACCCTGTCTGGGAAGGGCGGGGGAGCAAGCGGAGAAGAGGCGTCATGGCTTGCGCACCATCAGAATGCCAGGTATGTAGTGCACACAGTCACGGACCATTCTTATTGTATTCTTAGGAGGGAGTGTCTGTCTTTCTCCCCACTCTACCGTGTAATGGGCTTGTGATTGGGAGAAGACTATGTAATCTGGCTATGTATGACCCTTGGAGGTGGAGAGACACAAGGAGAGTGAGGTCTCTTAGTGTGCTCTCTATTGCTGTGATGACCACCCTGACCGAAACCAACTCGGGGACAGAGAGGGTACATTTGGCTCACATATCCTAATCACAACTCCATTGCCGTGGGAAGTCGGGCAAGAAGTCCAGGCAGGAACTGAAGTAGAGGCCATAGAGGAGTGCTGCTTACTGGCTTAGTCCTTGTGGCTTGCTCAGTCCATTTTCTTAAACAACCCAGGAGCAACCGCCCAGGGATGGCACCTCCCACAGTGCGATGCTGGGGCCCTCCGGGACATCAGTCATTAATAGAGAAAATGTCCCATAGACTTGCCTCCAGGCCAATCTGAAGGAGGTATTTTCTCAACTGAGGTCCTCTCTTCCAAGGTAACCTCAGCAACATCTGAAGAGCACACAGGAGCAAGACAGAGGAAGCACCAAAGGCAAGGGGAGGGACTAAGGTGACTGAGAGTCTGTTCCATTTCCCAGAATGCACTTCCCTCTCCATCCCCATCTGCCTCTCTCTTCTCTTCAAAGCTGGGGGCTCAGTCACAAACACCCTACCACTTAGATTCGCTTTTCTATTTGAGCCCAGTGTACTGCGAGGTCTTTGTCTTGTCAAATCTATACTGCTACTGGTTGTTTTTGTTTTGTGTTTGTTTGATTTGCATCTGCCTCAAGAAACTCTACGGGGGGCTGATAGTCTTTCCCGGTCCCCATAGTGCCATCCCTAATGGCTGTCATACAGAAAGTCACCAATGATGCTGGTGCGTTTAGAAACAATGAGAGGAAAACGGGATGTGATTTGTCCACCACCAGGGCTCCCAGGGCCTCAGAAGATGTGGTATTTAATGGAAGGAGCCTCTCTTTAAGCTCCCTCACTCACTCCCAGGACCCATCCATCACATGCCTTGTATCCAAGATTTGACTAGTCCAGTGGTTAGCCAGCAGAGGGCACCCTAGCTTCAGCTGCAGTTTCTTGGGTTTCTGGTCCTCTCCCTCTTGATGGCAATTGATGACCCTAGTAGCAGCATGCTCTCTGGGGATAACTGCAGCACCAGGCTCCTCTCAGCCAGGGCGGAAGGGCAGTGGGAATCTTGTCTGAGCAGCCTGTTCTCTGTGGGATGGAGAAGGTTCCAAAGAAGCAGAGCAGTTGCCAAGAAGACAGAGCTCGTTGTGGCTTTGCCCTCCGAACCACTGTGTGATCACAAGCACCACACATTTCTAGGCTGCCGACACATCGGCAAGATGTGGGCTCATTCTTACATCCCTGCCCGATGTAAGACACATCAACCCTAAACCATTCTTGGGCTGAGATGCTACTGTGTAGACTAGGGAGGGCACTGGACCTCAGCTTTGGGGGCTTCCATTGCCCTGAAGGAATCAGAGTCATAAGAACACAACCCTCCCCGATGTAGAGGGAGGCCCTGAGGTGGGCATTTTTTTCCAGCCCCTTCCCAAGGTCACCTGTGCACAGTGACAGGGAAGCAGCAGCCAGTCCAGGAGATATTGCTGCTTTCCAGAAAGACCCCTCAAGAGCACCCAGATAAGGATGGCAGGGGGCTGGGGGTGGGATTCGTGCAGTGTCTGTTAACTATCAAAATGCACCAGACAGCACACTATGTTGGTTCTGGTCTCATGACAGTCCCCCAACAGTAGGACATGCCTAGAGAACGGTTGCTCATCGGCCAGGGCCAGGGCCTGGTGATCAGTAAGTCTATAGGTGCTGGGAGGCAGGACGTTTAGGTTCACAACATTAAACTCATTTCAAAAATGAGAGATTGCCCAGAGGTTGAAAGCACTGAGGGCTGTTTAAGAGTACCCTGGTTTGATCCCTAGCACCCACACAGTGACTCACAAGCATCAGTAACACCAGTTCAAGTGTGTTGGACATGCTTTTTCAGGCGTCCATGGGCACTGCGTGCACATGATGGATAGACATGCATGCATCTAACACATGCACTAAATAAGTCAATCTAAAACACCATTTGCTTATCTTTAACGCTATACTTATCTATTGGTTGAGTGTGTGTGTGTGTGTGTGTGTGTGTGTGTGTGTGTGTGTGTGTGTGTGTGGAGCATGGGTGTGGAGCTCAGAGGAGAGCTTTTCAGGAGTTGGCTTTTCTTTCTACAATGTGGGTCCTTGGGATCAAACTCAGGTTCTCAGACCTCATGGCAAATGCCTTTACTGGCTGAGCCATCTTACCTGCCTCTAAGTCAAAAATTTTAAAGCGAATCTGGCAAGTGTGTTCCCTTTGGTGTGTCTGCCTGGTTAAATGTTGTTTTTGTTTGTTTGTTTGTTTGTTTGTTCATTTTTTAAAATTACATTTAATGTGGGGGGCACACAAGGTTATGGGGGGCATGCTCACATCCATGCCTTGGTACACGTGGCATAGGAGTTAGTTGTCTTCATCTACCAATAGGATCTGAGAATTGAACTGATGTCATCAGGGCTTGGCCGAGAGCATCTTCACCCACTGAGCCATCTTGCAGGCCAGGTCAGTCAGTTTTTGCGTTCTGAGACAAACAAAATGTAGATTTGGATGTATCACCAAACTATCAGGAAACCAAACCAAACCAAAACAAAACAAACTGTGCTTCTGAATGCAATTTGGATAGACACAGCTTCCTGGTTGTCACCGGTTTCCCATGGACGTAAGGGTAATGTGCCCAGTGGGTCTCGATAGCAAAGGGATTGAGGGAGTGGCCATCGGGATGGAAAGGACAAGGTACAGCTCCTTAGGTTGGGGTTCTCAGGCTCAACACCAATTCCTGGCGTGATAAGGTTGGTCACTGCATAATCCGAGGCCTCTGAGTAGAGCCTCCCACTATGAAACAGAGGCAGAGAGAGGCCCAGCAGCAGTATGGCTAAAGCGAAACAAGGCAACCTTGGGACTAGTGGTTATTTTCTTTGCGTTTTTTTTTCTAGAGAATGGCGGATTTCTGTCCTCGACAAGGAGCTGACAGAGTCCCTGAGGCATCAGATCCTGGGAGCAGAGAGCCGGGCTACGAACCTGGAGACACCTCCCCTTCCCCAGACCCTCCTCCCTACCCGTGGAGACTAGGAGAGCGGCCAGCTTCCAGTAAGCATCAGAGATATGCCTGGAATCCACCTCCATGGCTGCATCCACCTCAGACCTTTTTTTGTACGTCACCGGCTTGAAATGACGTCTTTAGGTTTGTTAGGCTCAGCGTTCACGCTTCATGTGTGTTGATCCAGACGGAGAGCTACATGGGACCCGGGGTGCCTGGATTCCCGCCTCAGGGTCTCCAAATTCAGAGTTTGGGGGGTGGGGTGGGGGTGGGGGTGGGGCATGTCGGTGGCTTTGCCACTTACTAGCTGTGCCATCTTGGGAACCTTGTCTAAATCATTGTACCCCAGTCCTCTTTTCTGTCATATGGTGATAATGGTCCCGATCAGATACCTGGGAGGCTTAAAAGAGGTTGCGCGTAGAAGCAATTCATTCAAACAGGCTTCCATTTAGTTATGGGGGTTCTTTTAAAAAAGTCAAATTATTTGAAAAAAAGAAAGAGCACCTGACCTTGATAGCTGAGCATTTGGTTATCACCCGTGGGCTCCTGAATGGGTATGAGGGGCTGCTGAGCCCCACCCCCAACAACCCCGGGGGCGGGGGGATCTCCGTGTCTTGTGCCTGCATTTCTAGAGTCTACATTGTTCCTGGCAATGGAGTCTACACCTTAGTTGAGGTGCTCAGAGAGGTCCTGGCTCCAGTTGGATGCCTGGTGTGGGGTTCAAGTGCCTATACTTAGGGCAGACCTCCTCAGCTTCAGCACTATTGACATTGGAACTGAATCCTTTGTGTGTGTGTGTGTGTGTGTGTGTGTGTGGTGGGCCGACAGGGTGGGGGTTGGGATGGGAAGGCCGGCTGCCCTATGCATTGTAGGATGATTGGCACTATCCACCCATTAGATGCCAGAAGCACCTTCCATCCCATCTTGTCCCAGTGTTAACAAAGGAATCCATCTTTAGACCTTGATGAATGTGTCCCCCCCCAACCCCCGACCAAGGGCATGGAGGAGGGTCACCCCTGGGGGAGAGTCATAGGCGGTTCTATGTTCCTTTTGGGGCGACAAGTCTATAATTGGTTATAGCCAGCTGTGTTGTCGTTTGTTGAGACTTCTTACTTTTGCTGATCCCCAACTGAGTCTGTACACGTGACTGGAGGTGTTTTCGAAGTTGAAGGGCTGTAGACTTTCAGAATCCCCACCCCCACCCCAGCCCCCGACTTGAAACAAATGGCTGGATCCTGATCCAGGCAGCAGATCACCTGGTGCTCGGTTCTCGTGGTGCCTGTTGCTTATACCCGAGGCTTTGGAAGGCTTTGAAGTGCCACATAGCCGTTTTCAGTCCTTTCCTGCTGGATAAAATATTAGCCACGGGTTAAACAGTGAGTGTCGCACGGGGAACAGGAACTTGATCTTCTTGTATATGAATATAGTTCTTTTTTTTTTTTTTTTCTGTAAACCACAAACCTGCGAACAGGTGGTTCTCCTTCTGGTAGGCACCAGAATGAACAGTATGGTCTTTTGACTGCTTAGTTGGAAGTCGAGATGGAAGCATCTGGACTCTCCATTATTTAGGAGGTCTTTCTAAATCCTCGGAGGAAGCCTGAATCCTGGACTTTCGACTGTGATGAGGCCCTTCGGCGCTGTTGATGGTTGGCCTTCTATTTGCTTTCTGCGGGCAAATGGGGTGTGGCCCCCGCTTCTTGTTTGATGTCTCAGGTGCCGGATCTACGAGTCAGGGCAGATGCTGAGGACCCAAACAAGCTCAGGCTCAGGCCTCCCATTTGGGCGCCGTTTCCATTCTGTCAGGAAAAGTGGGTGTCCCTCCTTGACACATTTACAATGTGGTTCCTTTGCACTTTCCTGAAGAAGGAAAGGCTCCCATCGAAGCACAGATTCAAGATCAGGGAAGGCTTCAGGTGGGGGCAAGGTATAGTGTTTCCTTAACAGGCACCCCTCAGGCAGGGCTGAGGTTGTCAGTGTTGGGTGGGTGGAAGGGTAGGAGGGGTAGGGGGTAGGGGTGGAGGTGGGGGTGGGTAAAGCAGTTTGGCTCATTGCTGGCAGTTAGAAGACTCGGATTTTTAAAGGATAATTCTAGACAGGTCAAAGAGTGTCAAAGAGTTGCTTTTTTTTTTTTTTTGGATGATCCACACCTCAGATTATGGCGTCTGTTAACGTCTTTTTGGACAAATGGAAGATCTAGTTTAGGTTATGTTTTCTCAAGGAGATAGAAGTGAACAAGCAATGGTGGAGTGATGAGAGATGCAGGAAGCTCTGCTGGCTGGAGTGGTGGCCTCCTTGGTGGGGCGAGCATCTTTATCATAGAAATCACCAGCTACTTGTGTCTTGTAGCTAGCTCTTCAGGAGAGATGGGCTCTTGCTGGCTGTGTGTGTGGCGGGGGGTGGGGGGGGGAGCTTGGACCAAGTAGGGGTAGGCTCTATGCTATGCGTAAGGATTCCAGTGACCTTAGGATATGGTGTTGGAGGCTTCTGGTCCAGATGAGACTGGCTGATGGCTGTTGCAGCGTGGCCCCGCTCCGGTGGTCCAATGGTCAGGAGAGCTCTGTGGTGGGTAGGCAGGCGGCGTCTTCAGGACGTCTCTGCTGATTGCTGATGCTCTGAGCTGTTTGGAGAGCTTGCTCACTCTCGGTTCCCTCCGTATGTCTATTAGGAAATCGTGCTTCAGGCTGGCAGATCCCCACTTCCATTGGGAAGCACTCTTTTGGCCTCTAGGGCTCGGAGGAAGGCCCGTCTGCAGACTGGCCGTTGGCCAAGGTCGCGCTGTGTCTTTAGGTTTTTATCCGGATCTTTGATTTGGTGTTGGTTCGTGCTCGCCTCCTCAAGCAGCTTCTTCTCTTCCTCCTTTTTGATCAGCCTCCTGTCCACCAACAGGGCTAGCCGCTGGCTGCCGCCACCGCTGTCCCCAGTGAGGGCTGCACGGGGCTTTTTGCCTTTGTGTTCTAGACATGCAGGGAATTTGGGGCCTCTTGTTCTGCTCGCCCAGATGACTCGCCTCCCCCAGCCTCACCCCTTGATGTGAAGCAAAACTGGGAAGAACCCCGCTTTTCAAACCATTCTCTCCCTTCCCAACTTTGTCGGTGGCCGTGGGGGCCTCGGCGGAGCTGCAACTTGCCGCTGCTAGCCTTCTGAAGGCTTGTGAGAGGTTCCGTCCTTCCTGATCCTCCAAAGCCATTTCGGCGCTCTTTTTCCCCTTTTGGCAGGGGCTTTAGCATGGGGCTGGGCTGGCAAGAGACATGTAAGGTAAGTGGCACCGAGAAGTTGTGGCATTTGTGTAGAACCTAAGCTCAATGCAGGAACATCCTGGGAGGAAGGCCTAGCAGTCCGGGACTTGTTGTATCTAATCTTTTGGATATTTCTTTTCTCTGTCCCTCTGCCCATCCATCCATCCATCCATCCATCCATCCATCCGTCCGTCCGTCCATCAGTCCGTCCGTCCATCCATCAGTCCGTCCGTCCATCCATCCATCTATCCATCCATCTGTCCATCCACCCATCTGTCCGTCCATCTGTCCATATGTCCATATGTCCATCCATCCATCCATCCATCCGCCCATCTGTCCATCATCCATCCATCAGTCTGTCCATCTAGCCATTGTCCATCCATCTACCCCTCCCTCTCTCCATCCTTCCTTCCTTTCCGCCCCCCCCTTTGCCTGTGACTTTTGGCTCCTTCCCAATGATCTGACGTCACCTTCTACCTTTAGTGAAGCCTCATGTCATCTGAGGAACGTGTGACTTTAGTGACTCATGAAACCAGAGGCCGAGAGAAGTCACACTGGAAAGGGATTCCTCAGCAGTTCATACCCTCTTGCCTTTTCTAACGACAGGAAGTCCCCCCCCCCCGGCACATGCCATGCCTCCACACCCCATATACTCCCCACAATGCCTGCCTTGAGCTCCCAAGCCCCCAGGTCCACTATAGCTACAGTTACTCACCCCAGAGAGTGAGGGGGTGGGTGGGGTCGGTGGGGTGGGTGAGGTAGATGGGGGTGGCCGGGGTGGCGTGGGTAACTCTTTTTTCTTGGTGGTGTGCTCAGGAAGGGCTCTTAAGAAACGTGACTTGAGTTTTTAAAATGAGTATTTGGAGATCTTTCTGTCCCTTAACCTTCCACTCCAGTTTGCATTTTGTGCTCTGGCCAATTGTCGCAGTCAACTAAGAAAGATGGTGCCACTTCAGGTTCGTCCCCAGTCACCTCTGAGGCCGAGTGTCCCCTGCCCGTGATAAGGTGTTGGCATGGGCACTGTTGGCCCGCTCTGGTTCAGGCTCTGCTGAAGGCTCCTTTCTCCCTCTGGGTTGAAGAGGAGTTGGTCTGAAGGGCCTGCTTGTGAGCCAGGGCTCACACATGGCCTCTGGGGTGGCTTTGGGCTCTGCTTTTGCCATCTTGAAGTTCTTAACATTTTTTTTGGAAACAGTTGGCTTTTTAGCACTGTCCCATGGTTCTGAAGAAGGGCCACGTCAGAGGAGTGCTGGTGTCAGAGTGGAGGTGTACTTATGGATGGTTCCTGAGCGGAGGGGAAGGGCAGCCAGAGGCTGGTATTGAAGGGCGAGGAGAAAGGGCAAGGTGGGAAGACTCAAAGGCTTTCTAAACAGGAGGAGCAAGTCTGGGAATTGTATGGAATTCGGGAAAAGAGGAACCCCCCCATTAGGATGTTCTGCCTACTTGTGAGACAGTCCTGTTTAGCAGGGCCACCCCAGTCACCTAACTGTCAAATGGCGGCCACCTTCACTCTGAGTGCCAGTGTAGCTGGTGGGTTTCTCTGACAAGGAGTGGGTTTTCCAAGACACCCCCCCCCGTGGCCCCCAACTGGGGGGAAGCAGAAGTCAGTTGGTCAGGTGCCATTATCATAGAGCCATCAATGGCCTGTGTAAAGCAGGCCACACGCACATATATGTCGAGGCCAGAGGTTAACATCAGATGGTGTTCGTCGGGAGCTGTCGTCATCATTGTCATTGTTGTTTTGAGACGGGAGCTCTTATTGGCCCAGACCTCATCCTTCAGGTGAAGCTGGCCGGTGTGCAAGTCCCAGGAATCCCCTTGTTTCTGCCTTCCCAGCACTGAGATGGATTTCAAGAGCACGCTTCTGTGCTTGGCTTTTTTCTGTGAGTTCTAGGGATCAAACTCAGGTCCTCATGTTTGTCATACAAGCACTTTGTCCGTCAAGCCACCTTCTGGGTCTGGTCAAACTTCCTACTGGGTACTTACCTGTAAGCTTTTGAGCCGCGCCCCTGCCCGGGGATTCTTTGTCTCTGCCAAGTCTCATTTTCCTCTGTGTCCATTCATCAACGAAGCCAACTGTCCCTGATGTCTAGAGTTGGGTGGATCTATTGGAGAAAATCCTTCATCGCAGGCATCTTCAGGAAGGCCAGGGCGCTAGGGATCCAGGAGTAGTCCTTGGCGTCTTTGTTGCCATGGTCATCGGCAGCTACAGCTGGATCAGGAGCTGAGGGTGTCTCCCTTTGGGCTCTGGCAAGGGAACTCTAGTGGGGAGGGGCTGAATTGAGCATGCGCAGTTCGTCATCAATGGTTTAAGCTAGGACTTACTCTTGTTTTTTTCCCTTTGAGTGGGGTTTCTCAGCACCATGCCTTACCCACCCGTGGAGTGCTATCCACTATGAAGCTAATCAATGCTTTAACACAGAGCGCCCCTGGTGTACAGGCACCTTTAATACACACTGGTGTCATTCTGCGGTTCCTGCCTTACTCAGCAGTGGGTTTTAAGATGTGGCTGTCCCTCCACGCACTGAAAACTTACTGAGATGACACAAAGAGCTTTTGTTTATGCGGGTTAAAGCTATTGACAGTCACCATGCTTACGGCTTAAGAAAGAGACACTTAGAGTATGCACGGACTCGTTTGAAAAGAGCAATGACGAATGCACTATGTGTTAATGCATATAACATTTTGGCGTTGCAATGAAAATGGTTTTGTCCCAGCAGACCCCCCACCCTTTCTAGATAGATGACAGTTTGTTTCTCAGTGTGGAGGGTCCCCATGAATGACGAAAGCTTAGAAAGTGAGTTTGGTTTGCCTGGTCTTATAATACGTGTGCTGGAAAAGAAGTCATGGGGTGGATTAAATTTTAGCAAAATCTATTTAGGATTGATGGGTCTGAACCCTGAGCTTCTGAGTGATGCCATTGCTTGTATTGAAAAGACCATGCTGCTTTGCAGATGTTTGATATATGGGATTTATAGTGTCCCATACAAAACCCCCCATTTTAAAATGGTATGTGTTCATTTTACTATTTATTTTGCAATTCTTATTGCAGAGGCTAATATAAAAAATCCTGAGAGAGAGTCTTTGCCTTGCTAAAGAGCACAGGCTGCTTGTTTTTAGCACATTATTGAGGTGTCTAAATATCACTGCTACCTTATCTCTTATTTTAATTCTAAAACTTTTTTTTTCCAAAGCGAGACTTCATATTCTTTTGGGGGGTTGTCTTTTGTTGTTGTTGTTGTTGTTGTTTGTTTATTTTATTTTTTTCGAGACAGGGTTTCTCTGTGTAGTAGCCCTGACTATCCTGGAACTCTGTAGACCAGGCTGGCCTTGAACTCAGATATCCGCCTGCCTCTGCCTCTGCCTCCCAAGTGCTGGGATTAAAGGCGTGCGCCACCGCTGACAGTGAGACTTCATATTCTTTCTACATCTCCAGCCCAGGGGAACTCCTAATCCACGTTTTGTCTGAGTGGATTCGCCTATTCTGGATATTTAATGTAAATTTGATTTCTTTTCCCAGTATGTGTGGCCCTTTCTGATTGGTCTCTTTCACACCTCAGCCTGAGTCCACCCGTGTTGTTGCTTGCAATGGTACTCTGTGCTTATGTGTGATTAAATTGCACCCCGCTGTAGGGATGCGTTCTGCGTTTTGTCTCTCTGTTCATTGGCAGGTGGCTATTTAAATTGCTTCCACTTTAGAACCATGACAAATGATGCTGTAATGTCTGTTTGCATGAGTCTTTATGTGGATGCACGTCTTCAACACTCTTGGCCCTGTTTGCTTTTGAATGTCCAGTGGGTAACCATAGCTTGCTGTCCCTGCACCTGTGACCACAGATTAACCCACACACACCCACATTGCTGTGACAACACTCTAGTTCTTGCCCTCCCAAACTAAGTAGGGAAAAATGAAAGAAACTGGCTCTTGGGACGTCTTTTGCGCCTACAGTGGTCTTGGGGGTTTCCCAGGTGGGGAAGGGCTTTAAAGGCAAAGAGAGTCTGTTCTCTCACTGTAAGATCTGTACAAGAAGAGCTGGCAGATCCAAACTGAATCTGCCCAGGATTCCTCAGGCCTCAAGCTCAACTTGTACAGACAGACAAAATGGTGTTAAGAAATCCATTTGGATCATGTGTGTTTGCCGGGAAGTCCCTGGTGCTGTGCCAAAGGACTTCCTTGTGTCTCTTTGCCCATCTCTCCCTTTCTGATATGGTTGGTCTTGGTGAGACTGGCAGCCCATGAGGTCTCTGCCAGCAGGTGGCTCTGCTCCTTAGCTTGTGTCTTTCATTAGAAAGGACATCCAACCTCCTAGTGAATGACTATATGAGGTTCCTCAGACGGGCAGAGGCAGTGCCCATATCAAGTTGGTGTTCCGCGTGACCTTTGCTGATCCAGAAGCAGGTGGCTTGCTGTAGGCATATGTGATCCCTGATACAATGGGATGAGAAGTAATTGTATAGAGGACCGGGTGACGTAATAGGAGAGTGTCGGTGTGACCTCTTATTTATTTAAACTATTGGTAATGCTCTTTTTATTTCTAGGCCACGTCGGGGAAGCCCTGCACCCCCACTGTCCCCTACTTGCTCCTCTGTAAACCCCAGTGATGAAATAGACTCTGCTTTCTGTAAGCTGAAATAAAACACCTGAAAGTCATCAGTTTTCCACGAGTGTGCATGGGTGTGTCTCACTGTGGTTTTAACCTTGCTTCTCTGAAATGTCCACTGGTGTCACTCATTCTTCAAGACCAGTCACCCTCACATATTCTTCAGCATGGTACTTTGAAGGGCCCTGTGTGGGGATGGGAACTGGAGGTTCAGGAAAGAAAGCATTGAACAGAGGCAGTCTTAGAATGGAAGCAAAAGGTGGATGTGAGGCAGACTTGGCACACTAGGGCAGACCCTGGGGCAACTCCTAGGCCCCACCCCTCTTCAGTATCTCTAATGCCCTTGCCACGGGATGGGTGCGCATATCTAGGTCCACCACACTGAAAGACTCAAGTGCGCTCTTGGAGCATGCCAGGCTCAGAGGAGCCCCATATTAAGCCGGAGTGCTATGGTTCATCTGAGGTGTAGTATGTCCCCCCCCCCACCGCCCCCAAATGTGCATGTAACAGGGAGGTTGCTCCCCAGAGTGGTGCGGGAGCCTTTGAGAGCTGTGGTAATCGAGTCCTGGAGGACCTGTGCCTTCACTGCAACTCGGGTTATCAGCTGTAGCATGGGCTGGACATGGTGGTGCACGCCTTCCATGGAAGCACCCAGAAGGCAGAGGTAGAGGCAGAAAGGCAGAGAGGCAGAGAGAGAGGCAGAGAGAGAGGCAGAGAGAGAGGCAGAGAGAGGGGCAGAGAGAGAGGCAGAGAGAGAGGCAGAGAGAGGGGCAGAGAGAGGGGCAGAGAGAGGGGCAGAGAGGGGCAGAGAGAGGGGCAGAGAGGGGCAGAGAGAGGGGCAGAGA
>BDUI01000006.1:1253734-1266194 GCA_002335545.1 Apodemus speciosus
TCCCTCCCTCTCTATCCTTCCCTTCCTCCTCTTCCCATCCACCACCTTCCTCCTCCTCCCTCCAGTTTGTCCTCCCCTTTCATCTGTCCCCTTGGTTTCTCACCTCTGGCTTCCTCTGACTCTCTTCTTCACTGTTAGCTCTCTCTCTCTCTCACACACACACACACACACACACACACACACACACACGCACGCACACGCACACGCACACACACACTCTTCCGAGGTTTGAGTTTCTGCTCTTCCCAGCATCCAAACTCAATCACAGCGCCAGCTCTAGCCTCAAAGCCACACACCTGCCAGCTCAGGGTGGCATCTCCCGCCTGGCAGTGTGGGTCTCAGCCTCCAGTCCAGCAGCTGGCATCAGATGTGTGCACAAGCCCGGTCCAGGTCCAGGGAATGGGGCAGAAGTCAGGTGGCACAGCTCTGGGCCACCTGCCCTGTGAGCAGAGCTGGGTTCTCTCAGAAAATGAAGATGGCCGAGAAAGAAAGTGGTGTTACATCACGGTGGATGCGCGTGGGTCGAATCTTTGTCTGCTGCAGCAGACGGGCTTCTGGATACTAAACAGAAGGACATTTCCACAGGCGGTCAGCCAAGTGTACATTCTAACTGCTGTTTAGGAGCTCCGCCACCCTGAACAAGTAACTCAGTGTCCGAGCCTTAATTTGTTCATCTGTTTAGTATCTGTCTCATAGAATCGTTGGGGATTAAATAAAGCCGTGCTATTAAAGTGGATCTTTTAGAAAAAAAACATTAATAGTCTTAAAAGAAAATTAGTTCTCCCTCTCTTCTAGGATCTCTGTACACCCAAAGGCCGACCTTAGAGTGAGGGGCATCTGATCAGGTGGCGCTGGGCAGTTCTTACTCTGAGAAGTGCACGCTTGGCCACATGCCATGGGCACCTTCACTACAAGGGAGGCAGCGCTTTAGAACGCGGGTCCCACCCTGGCTCTGCTCCCAATTGCCCACGGGCTGTAAAGCTTGGCACCCGGGGCTCATCCTCAGTTGCCCCGACTGTCGACTAGAATCACAGCGTCTCACAGGATGAAGGGGGACGTCCAAGTAACTGACTCCACATAGTGACCCGGAGTTCAGAACGTCTTCTGTGAAACTGAGATAGAGAAACCAAGCAAGCAAGGAACAAACCAACAACTCAGCTCGTTGGAGGAAGGAGCGAGCGCTCACGAGTGTGCTGATTAGTGTCCGTCAGACTGACACAAGCTAGTGACACAGGGGGGGGGGTGGCTCCATCAGAACAGGCCGAGGGCAATCCTGGGGCATTTCCTTGGTTAATTATTGATGTGGGGATGTGCGGGGTGTGGGGTGTGGGTGGGGAGAGGGGGGCGGTGCATGACTTTGGCCCCAGCACTCAGGAGGCAGGGAGGCAGATGGATCTACTCTGAGTGAGTTTAGGCCCAGGCTCATCAACAAACCAAGCTCCGGGACAGCTAAAGCTACACAGAGGAACCCTGTCTCAGAAAAACAAATACACAAAACGCAAAAAAAACGAGCAAAACGAATTAATGTGGGAAGGGCCAGGTCACCTTGGATGATGTCACCCCTGGGCAACGCCACCTGGGCTGAATAAGAAATACAGCTGAGCAAGCAATAAAAAGGGACCTGGTGACTCAGCTTCAGTTCCTGCCTTCAGTTCCTGTCAGACTTCCCTCAACTGTAAGATACGATCCAGACAAATGCTTTCCTCCCCAGATTGATTTTAGTCACGGTGTTAATCCCAGCAATGGGAAAGAAAACTGGGATAGTAAATGAAAGCCATAGTGTTTTGAAGTCTTTTTTTAAAAAAATTTCCTGTGTGTGCAGGTGTGTGTGTGTGTGTGTGTGTGTGTGTGTGTGTGTGTGTGTGTGTCCCTGTGTCAATGAAGCCAGAGGACACAACCTCAGTTGTTACCCTCAGAAATGCTATCCACTCCCTTTTAGGCAGGCTCTCTGATTGGTCAGGAGTAGCTGGCCAGAACCCCACAGGATCCTCCAGTCCCTGTCTCCCTTGTGCGACAGTCACGCGCACCCGCCATTTTGACCCGGGTTCTGGCGTTATTCGCAGGTCCTTGTGCTCSGAAGGTAAGTGCTTTGCCAACTGAGCCCTCACCCCCAGAGCCTCACTTCTGTTTTGGGGATCGGCCTCAAACTCAGTGTATCCAAGGGTCCAACTGGGCCCCTGATCCCCCCAGCATGTGGCACCACGCCAGTGAAATCTTGGGGTGGGGGATGTCCTGAACCCCGCTAAGCCTCCCCATCCTTAGGGCAGGCCCACCCTTTGTCACAGAGAACCGTCGCCCATGACGAGAAATGGGTCAGTGTCCACGGCAGAACATTTCCACTTTATTCTCTGTAAACTCTTCTTTGGTAAACAAGAAGACAGGGAAACCCAAAGATAAAAGGAACGCACAGGTCAAGAACACGAGAAGAGGGCAGTCACCCCCCACACACAGTAGCTCTGAGAAGACAGCTATATCATTAGCAAGCTGGTGGGCAGAACCTGGAAATTCGGGGTCAGTGGTGGTCTGGGGAGAAAGGGGGGGAGGTTGGCGCAGCAAGAGGAAGGAGTCCACTCTGTGGGACTCAGAAGCCTAAATCACACAGCGAAGGAGCTCATGCACTGGAGCAAAGAGACTAGGGAAGCTGTGGCCCCTGTGCCCCCACCCACCACCCATGTGGCTGGTGACCCACCGCAGGCACGACTGTCCATCAAGCCAGGGTCAGGCTGGCGCAGCTCAAGGGGCCGCTACCAGCCGCCCTCTCTCCATCTCTCCTTTTTCCTGCTCCACAGGCTGGTGTGTGCAGGTGGCAGGGGTGGGGAGGTCGGGGAAGGAGTGTCAAGAGAGGACGGTGGGGGCAGGGCTTAAGGGAGGCGCAGAAGCAGCCCCCGTCCCTTCACCCCTCTACATGGGGGGCTCACTGCAGAGCACAATCTCCAGGTCCTTTCTGTAGAGCTTCCCTGCCTCTGCCAGGGACATGACACTCTTCCTGTAGGTGGTGAGCTGTTGGATGTTCATCTCCTAGGAGGGAGAAAGAGGTGAGAGTGGGCTTAGCGCATGGCCTTACCCAAAGGAGTCTCCTGCCCCAACCCAGTCACGACCACACCGAACGACCTTTCCTCTCCACTCAGCCTGGTGTGAGGAGTCCAGATGGACAAAAGGCATGGATTTTGCCATCAGGTAAAGCTGGGTTTAAAATCCTCTCACTTACTGGGTTGCATTGTTTTGAGGAAAGCGGTCAACTTTTCTGGGGCTCAGAAGCCTTAGCTGAAAAATGGGAACACCAATAACCCTTTTCTAAAGGAAGCAGGGTGAAGGCCATCGGTCCAGAGAGGGGGACTACTGTGGGGACAGTTGTAGTCCTTATATGACTCAATTGTACTTCTCCACCTCTCCAGAACTCCATTTATACCTCCTCTTCCTCTTCCTCTTCTTGAGGTAATCATTGGAAAATATCTTAAAAATATACTTCCCCTTTCAGGTTGATGGTTCCTTATGTCAATTACACCAATGAAGAAACAGAATGCTAAAGGCTAAGCCAATTACTTACGTAAAGGTTGGATTACCTCGACAAAAACATCCTCAGTCCCCAGAGCCCCAAACTTCACCTACTTACCTGGCCTACCTGTGTTTTGTCCCCCCATCTTTCCCCACCAGGGTTCAACCATCAAGTGTTTTTCTTACACAGTTTGGAGACAACCTCTCAAATCAGCTATTCTTAGCTTTATGCCACGGTCCCCACCCAAAGGCATTGTACAAACACTAAGGACCATCTTTCCTAACAGTTGTAAAGTTCCCGAAAAGGTCCTGTAATTTGTACACACTGGGGAAGGATGTGTGCCTAACTATGCATCACTCACATGTAATCCAGGAAAAGACCCCCTTTCGGGAGAGGTCGCATCAACCTCAAGCTTGAAAACAAATCCCCAGGGGAAAGCATGGCAGGGAGAGACAGCCTAATTTTATGTCTTGGAATTCTGTTTAAAACTCGGGAAAGGCCTTAGGGAGCGACCATAGCCTGAGGGACACTGGAAACTATGGATGTTCATTCCCATCAGCCCATCCCTTCAGGAGCCTCCAGCAGTAATCTGCTTAGAAACCTTATCACCGCCCATGCAGGCGCCATTTCAACCGCGCCTGCTAGGTGAGACCACCAAAAATGGCCTTTCCCCCTCCTAGCTCAGTCATGCCGCTCTCTTTCCATTTGCTGATTCACACTCTTAATGCCCCCAGTGCCAAGTCTGGAGCCTGGCCCACGCGGAAGGCTCCCATGCAAACAGCCTTACTCATAGCCCAGTCCTCAGCCTTCAGAGTTGCTTCCAAATCCCAGCACCTGACTCCTTGCCTTTGCATGTAAGCCATCCCGGCCGACCTGCACAACTCTGGTCTCTGTTCTTCATATTAACTAAGAAGGGGCCCAGTGAGTTGCCGACCAGGACACGCAGGTCACTCAGAGGTTTAGTGTCTGCGTTTGCGCAGACTTCACCAACCTCAAGTGATAGGTGTGGCCTTATAAAGACTAATGCCTCATTCATGTGATGCAAGTCAGCGATGTTTCTCCTTTGAGCTCCCCAATGTTCACTTGAGCACACATGACCACATACATGCTTTTCTGTTGGGATACAGTGCAGGCAAAAGGTTTACCGAGTTCTAATACTGGCTCTACCAAAGGCTTTCTTCTTCCTAGGAATCATTTTAGTCCTTATCAATTACTGCCCCCCCCCCACGTCTTTCTGAAACACGTGTAGATGACATTAAAATGTAAATGTAGGTTCGAAGCAATGAAGGCGGATACTCAGGGTGAAGCCAGAGAGCCCAGAAAGCCCTGGCAAAGAGAGACAAATGGACCCAGAGGCTGCAGCGGAATTTTTTTTTTTCTGAAATTGAGCATTAAATTTAGTTCTTATTTGGCAGCCAAGGCAGTTAGACAGCTCTAGAAGTCACAGAGCGTTTGCGATTTAATTAAAGGACGCGGCAGTCATTTCCTCAGTGAAAGCTTTCTTCTGGCGGGTGAAGCAGCAAGGGCTGTCTTCTGGCGGCCATTCCACCGGATCCCTCCCGCTGAGGTGGGACCATGGCGTGTGTGTGTGTGTGTGTGTGTGTGTGTGTGTGTGTGTGTGTGTGTTGGGGGTATTCCTGGAGGATTCCCAAAAGGCAGTACCAGGCACAAAACTGCTGGTTTTCTTGACCTTTGAAAGACACAAACTCATCAGTGATTTCCCTCCTAGCCTCTTTCCCAGCCCTAGATTCTTCAGTTAATGGATTTGGAACAATCTTTACCCCTCTCAGCTCCTGCCCTCCCAAATATCTCTCTGTGTTAAAAGTCTTTCATGAGGGCCACTTGGCTGAGACTTCTCCAGAATGGGCCATATCAACACCTCCTATTTACCACCAACACGGGGAGGGGGGGGACAGGTGGCAATCGGGTAGAGAGGATGGTATACACTCGGAAGGCGACTAGCACTCAGCTCTCGAAGGATTCCAACATGCTCTACCATCGATGAGCCTTGAGTTCAGCATGCTGAGCAAAACCAACCAACCATGAAGCGGTCACGTAATTCCCCTTCTACACGGCACCCACCACAGTGAACGCACAGATGCAAGATTGCAGGTCAGCAAGGAGAAGCCGGGAGAGCGGGATTGTGGGTATTGGGTTTCAGCTTTGCAGGACAAGACTTATGGAGATGATGGCACTTACACAGTGTGACATGTGTTGCATATAATAGGGCATGTTCTTTTAGAATGACAAATTTTGTTATGTGTATTTAAAATCACCGCCTCCCCAAAAAAAGGACACCCCACCCCACAAATTGCTACTGTCTTGTCATGGCAGATCAGAGATAAAAGAATCCATTCCCCCTCTTTTTCTTTTTGAGTGTGCTTGTCTCTCCCAAGCCTGGGACCCTAACCCACTCCTGGGCTCCCTTCCTCACCTTCTTGTTTTTCTCATACAGATCCTTCAGGAGGGCGTCCAGCTCATTCTCATCAATGTAGCCACTTCCATCCTGAAGGTGGCAGCAGAGAGTAGTCAGCACAGTGCTCTCAAATCCAGACCCCAGCATCCTGAGCACAGCATTTCCCACCCAGTTCCTAATTTTAAGAGCTCTGGGGTGTGTGTGTGTGTGTGTGTGTGTGTGTGTGTGTGAGTGTGTATGTGTATACATGTGTGTGAGTGTGTGTCTGAGTTGTGTATGTGTGCCAATGTATGAGTTTGTCTATGTTTGAGTGTGTATGTGTATGTGAGAGTGTGTGTGCATGTGTGGGTATGTGTGAGTCTGAGTTGTGTGTGAGAGTATGTGTGTATATATATGTGTGTGAGTGTGTGTTTGAGTTGTGTTATGTATGGTGTGTGAGTGTGTGTATGTATATGTGTGAGATATGTGTGTATGTGTGTGAGTGTATGTTTGTGTGTGCATGTGTGTGAGTTGTGTGTGAGAGTGAGAGTATGTGCATGGATGTGTGTGTGTGTATGTGTGTATAAGTTTTGTATGTGTGTGTATTATGTGTGAGTGTGTGTGAGAAAGTATGTATGTGTGTGAGTGTGATTGTGTGAATATGTGTGTGTAAGGTTTGTGTATGAGTGTGTATTCATGTGTGTATGTGTGAGAGTATATGTGTGAATGTGTATTGGTATGTATGAGTGTGTGTATGTGTATGCGTGTGTGTTTAGGAGCATTTAACCTTTCCATTTCTCTGCAAAGAGAAGTGTTCAGACCATAGAAGGACAGAATAATGCACTTAATTCTGCCAATAGCAGTTAATACCAGACAGTTCAGCACAAATTGGCTTCTTTTCTGGTGGTGTTTCTTATTTGCATTACAAATACAAATGAGGTTGCAGAAGCTTAGAGGTAGCTGATATAGCTGATTAAGTCAACCTCAAACCCTTTTGTTATAAAGGAGACCATCACAGTCACCTGGGCAGGGGACAGCTAAGATTGGGGTGGGGCTAGGATGTGATTCTCAGCTCCAAAGACCCAGAAAACAATTGATTGAATTATGTATGGTAGTATAAACACCTGTAAGCCGGTCATCCCAGCACTCAAGAGGCCAAGACCAGAGGGTGAAGAATTTAATAGCATCTCAGGCTGCATAGAAAGACCCTGCCTCAAAACTGAAATGAAAAAAAGAAAGGAAGGAAGGAAGGAAGGGAGGGAGGGAGGGAGGGAAGGAGGGAGGGAGGGAAGAGGGAGGAAGGAAGGAAGAAGGAAAGAAAGCCAAAGCAACCAAACGAATGGCTATTTCTACTGCTGTATCATGACCTGGCCCCACCATGCCCACATGTGTCTCTGAGCAAAATCTGTGGGCTTCTGTAGGCCAGGAATCAAATGTCATTTGTTTTCCCACATAGCAGAAGAAAAAAAAACCACAGGCCCAGGTGCCCCTTCTGGAAAGTTGTACAAGCAATTATGACCATTGTCACTGCAGGTGACAGGGCTTCTTCCTTCCCACCCCATACTGTTCCCTCTTACCTTGTCATAAAATGTGAAGATGGCATTGAACTCTTCTGAGGTCAGCTTCATACCCTGGAAAGACCAAAGAATTAAAGAAACGAAGCCCCAAAGTATAAATGAGGGAAGGGGGGTTAAATGTGTAAGAAATAATATAAGTCTGCATGACTCTGGTGCATATGTGTGCATGTGTGTGTGCATGTGAGTGGGTGTGTATGTATGTGTATGTGTGTGCGAGTATGTATGTGTGTGAGTGTATGTATGTGTGTGTATATATATGTGTGTATGTGTGTGTATATGTGTGTGCATGTGTGTGTATTTGTGTGTTTGTGTGTGTGAGTGTGTGTATTTGTGTGTTTATGTGTGTGTATGTGTGTGTATATATATGTGTGTATGTGTGTGTATATGTGTGTGCATGTGTGCATGTGTGTGCATGTGTGTGTATTTGTGTGTGTGTATGTGTATTTGTGTTTATGTGTGTGTATATATGTGTATATGTGTGTGTATGTGTGTGCATATGTGTGTGCATATGTGTGTGTATTTGTGTGTTTGTGTGTGTGTTGGAGCAAAGGAGGGCAGCAGGCTGAAGCTCTGAGGGATGAGGAGGGGATGGCGAAAGCCAAAAGAAAGCAAAGCAACGTTTGTACCTGAAATTTCAGCAGGAAGTTTTCTTGTACAGGCAAGAGTCTGGAAAGAAAATATTAGAACAGAGCTTAGAGGATCTGCCATGGGCAGCAGCCACTCAGATAGGAAGCAGGGCCTAGAGGATGCATCTGTAGCTATGGAAACAATCGCTGAGCACTTTATAAAACAGGAGTCGGTTGGAATGTTTAAAAAAAATAAGAAGAGGAAGAAAGAAATGGACAAAGTGTGGCAGCAAGGTTTCTAGTTCCTGGAGAGGGCAAAGAGGCAGTGGGGAGAGGCATGGAGCCTGACTCTGTGGGAGTTGGGGTCGGGTGGGGATGGGAGTCGAGGTGGGGAGGGGATTTCCAGTTCCAGCTGGTTTTGTCTTGGACTCAGATGGTGACAGCAGCACAGGAGCCTGCCTGTTTAAAGTGACACCAGGAGCAGAAGAGGTACATACCTAGACATCTCTGAGAGGCCCAATTTGCCATCTCCATTTAAGTCAAACATCCGTAGCTGTTGGGGACAGAAAGGGGTAGCTAGGTTATCTGAATTTTTCATATAAGGGCCTCCACCTGCTGTCATCTGCACTGGGGTCATCGGAAGCTAGGGACCAGCCTGGCCTCAGTCAGTCACCAGGGGAGACAGTGACGATTCGGTAAGACACAACAGCCATCACTGGGGACACAAGGCCCACCCTCTTGAGGTTCATCTTCTCCTGGAGCTTTATCAGTTCCCATGGAAACAGAGAACCCCCCCAACCCCAATATTTCACCATGGGAGTCAGTTTGGAGAGAGCCTCCAAGGATGGTGCTACGAACTTTCACTCACTATCATGAGACACTTGACATAAGCCTGAGCACTGGCAGCGAAAGGACCCTGCATATTAGAAGCCTCGGGGTGGTGGGGCTGAGGAGCCATGCCCCGCCCCACTAGGAGAGAGGCGATGACATCACTCACTATGGTCTGGGTGTACTCCTGGAGCTTTGGTTCATCATAGGGCCGGTTGGCCTTCTTCAGGAGGTCAGACAGGAATCCCTGGAACACCAAAGGCCTGTTCAGAGCTCCACTTCCGCATTTAGTCCCTCCCGCATTCACTTACTTATTCCTTTAGAACATCAAAGTTGATCTTTAAGCCTTACCAATTACACAACTTATGTTTCTCTAACTTTCCTAAGCCCTTAACATCTGCGGTATGACCATAAAGGCCTTTGTGTGGCTCCTGGCTGCGTACAACTTGCACATAGAATAGATGGTAGAGATGGGCTTTGACTCCCTTCTCAGAACTCAATAAAGGGCCCAGCTATGCCCAAGGGTCACTGGTCTTTCAGAGGAACTGGGGTACACACCTAAGTTAGAGCCAATCTTCTGGGATTTCCTTAAGAGTATCTGTTTTGGACTCTAGGGTGCCAAGAAGTGTGCTTTAGTTGACTGCCTGGTCCTGTAGATCCCTATTGCTGGTAACGGACTTCTTCAAAGAAGTCCATCGTCTGTGCCAGGATCAAGGACCCCTAAGGAGACTGCAACCCCATGTTCCTCATTCAACATCCCTTCCCTCCCTGGTTCTTTGGGCCCATCAAGACTCTGGCCTCACTCTTAATCTCCATACCCCCACGCCCCAAAGTCAGTCTTTCAGCTCTATCAATTAGACAGCGTACACTTCTCCTACGTCGCTAGCCCCGTCACACTTGCGGTATGAGCATGAAGGCCTTTGGGTGGCTCCTGGGTCCATACGACTGAACCATCCCCAGGGACCCATCCTACCTTGAGCTCATTTGCTTCGATGTAGCCACTTCTGTCCGTGTCATACTTCCGCCAGGCCTGCAATGGGAATGTCGGCCTAGTCACCAAAAACATACCAAACCTTGCCACCTCCCTCCAAGTCCTCTTTAACGGGACAGTAGGGTCTTGGCGTTAAGGATGTTAGAGAGTCCTCACTTGAACACGGGACAATGGCTTAGCCAGTCCCTCTAGTGTCACAAAGAAGAGTCAAGGTTACATAGAAGAGGAGAAAAACCACCTGGCAAAGGCCTCTCGGTTTGATCTGCGCGGGGTTAGCCCCTCCCTCATTTGCATTTACTGTTTGTTTCCTATGCTCGAAGTGCAGTGTGCTCATCGCTGCATGCCCGTGGAGACCAGGGAACAACTTGTAGAAGTTGTTTTCTCCTCTCAACAAGTGGGCCTTGGCGTTTGAACTCAGGCTGTTGGACTTGACCGCAATCACCCTTACCCACTGAGCCATCCCGCTGGCTCCTAGGTCCTCTTACGGATCCCCCTGTAAACTAGGGTTGATTTTTTTTCCTAAGTGCTAACCAGGCGGTTTTGATCAGTTTTGATAGAGCAAGGGCCTGATAGGTCTTAGGTTTGCTTCGGGCATGAGGGCTCCTTTTATTGATGAAGAGGGAGGGAAGAGGCGGGGATGCGAGGCAAACTCAGGAGGGAGCAGAAACAGGCCTGGTTACTGTTCACTGCTCTCACTCTGCCAACCCCACATAAAGATGTATTTCATAGACATGTTCAATAGTCGAGCAGAACTGGCAACGTATAGGTTAGACTGTCCCCAAAACACTACACCCTTGTCTTTCTTAAAAACCTCTCTCTGTCTCTCTACGTGTCTCTCTGTCCCTCTCACTTGCTCTGAAAATCACCTATCCTCTGCTCTCACGTAGAACTGGCAACACAATTGGTTATTTTAGACTGTCCCCGAAACACCACTCCCTTGCCTTTCTTATAAAACTCTCTCTCTCTCTCTCTCTCTCTCTCTCTCTCTCTCCTCTCATTTCTCCCTCTCTCTGTGTCTCTCTCTGTGTCTCTCTGTCTTTCTCTCTGGCTCGCTCACTCTGAAAACCACCCATCTTCTGCTTTCATTTGGTTCAAGGGAGACTGAGCTCCCTCTCCAGAGTACGCGTGTGACCTAGCCCTCGCCGCCCCCCGCCCCCAGGCTCTGCTCTGCGCCTCTTATTTGGTGAAGATATTAGAACTCTGTAAAAGCCAGAGCTGAGCTTGCTGACCGGCTGCATCCTTTGACTCCTTCCTGGAGGCAGTTTCAGCGGCATGACATAAGCGTCTCACTGCCGTGGGGGTGGGGTCTCTCCCAGCTCCAGTGGAGCCTTCCAGAACTACAGCTCAGTTGACTCCCCACTGGGTTCATAAGAGACTGGACCAGAGCCACCAGGTAAGGGGGTTCAACCATAGACACTACTAGCTAACAAGCCTTTGACTCTTTAAGCTGTTAAATGTAGGGGATCATTTGCCACACAGCAGCAGGTAACTTATAATGCCCTGAGAATCCGTGGTCCCGTATATAAGGGCTCGGAAACCATCTGGTGGGAGTTGGAATGGACTGCCCGGGTCTGAGGCAGAGAGTCCCAGAGAGCCTGGTTTCCCTCAGTCTTTGTACTGTGTTTGTGTTCCGTTTTTTGTTTTTTTTTAAATAATCTCTTTCAAATTTTGTTCCTTTGACTTTTCTGTCCATCACCCCTGGCTCCAAAGCCACACTTGAGCCACATGGGGTTTCCTGAGAGAAGAAAAACAAAGTCAAATTTCTCCCCTGAATTTTCCCTCCAGCACACGCTACCTCTGTATGAGTGCCTCTGGTGTTAACAGGAGTCTTAGAAGTTGTGGACAATTTAGGGTCTTTCTTTTATATATTTAAAAATAAAGGTGTGATTTTTACTGCATATTAGGACATCTGGTCTTGGTTTTTCTTAGAACTTTGAAACACAAGCAAACCCATACTCTAGACAGCTTGGGTAGTTGCCACCCAACCCTCCTTCACAGGGCAAAGCATCCAGAGGCTATGACCCTGCAGTGGTCTGACACTCCCCTTTCCCCCCACACCTCTACTCTATGCTGGCTCTGGGCTCTAAGCTCTCCTTCCTCTCCCTTCTACCAAGGTGTCCTTATTCTCCTCACTCAACGAAGAGAGTTACAGAGACTCAGGCCATGCAGAATCTAAAAAGAAATAAAAGAAGTCCTGAGGTATTCCTAAAATTAGATTAAATGTTGTGCTCGGCAGGATGGAGTCTGTGGGAGAACACAAGCCTTTCGGGGCTTCCGAGGGGGCCGTTCTCACATCAGCAGATGCTAAGAATGGAATGAATGGCTAACCCCAGGAAGGGCTGGTTCTGGAGCGGGTGGGATCCCAGGAGGTGTCTGTGAGAGTGAGGCTGTGCTTGCTCTGCAGGCATGCCTGGGTTTAGAAGGATAAAGGCACACAAGGGTATAGCATCATGTCAGTCACGTGGCGAGAAACTACATGGAGAGAAACACACACACAGAGAGACAGACAGAGAGAGAGAGAGAGAGAGAGAGAGAGAGAGAGAGAGAGAGAGAGAGAGAGAGGAGAGACTTTGCTCTGTGAAGCATCCCTGACTCCTGAGAGCTATG
>BDUI01000006.1:1330757-1350837 GCA_002335545.1 Apodemus speciosus
TGTATATGTATATGTATATGTATATGTATATATGCAGTCATATATAAAAGTGATACATTCTAAAAAAAAATCCATCACTAACTTATGGCATCCTTGTGTGAATGTCATGAAGTTCCCTTGTATAAGCTAAGATGTCTACAATGTTGCTAGGCATCCCAGTTTCATTTTTGTTGCTGCGATAAAATACCCTGACAGAAATCCACTTAAGGGAGAAAGGGTTTATTTGGCTTACAAATTATAGGTCGTCGTCCATCACCGAGGAGAGTCAGGGTTGGAACCCGAGGCGGAAACCATGCAAAAACACTGCTTGCTGGCCCAGTTGCAGGCTTATGTTTAGCCGTGTTCTTATACAACACGGGACCACCTTCCCAGGGATTAGAACCTCCCACAGTGGGCCAGGCATCTAGTAACAATCAAATCAGTCCTTCACAGACATGCTCGAAGGCCCACTGGACAATCCCTCAATTGAGACGCCCTTGTCTTGTTACAATAAGCTGTGTCAAGCTGACACTAGGACAAGAGGTATCTCAAACTAGACATTACTAACATCTTAGAGGGGGCAGTGAGGGTGAATTATGCCGAAGGCTTCAGGGTGTTTGCTGAGCTCTTCCCCATATTCTGCCCTTGGGCTCTAAAGAGGTTGCTATAATGTAATACTCACTGGAAAGGAGTAAAGGCCTTAGGTGAAGGCTTGAAGGGGAGAATAAGGAAAGGCTGGAAGGAGAGAATAAGGACTGCCGCCCTGGCTTCAAGCTACAGAGGAGATTCCTAAGAACATGAGCTCGGGGAGACACAGCGAAACCACAACAAAGCAAAAGCAGAAAACCTCAGGGATGGATTTCATGAGCCGAAAGGTGAAAAGAAAGTCTGAGGAGAGACCTAGGGCCATGTTAGTCTTGTTTCTAAATATTACTGTGGTATTCACTGTCCATATTCACTGGGCTCAGATGTTTCAGTGGGTGCATACACTAGTGCACCGAGCAAACCGATACTTTAAAGCTTTTGCAGACGTAGCGCCTAGGAGCTCGTTGGAGGCAAAATGAAAATCTTAAAATCACAATTAAGAAAGGGCATTAGTGGGATAGACACAGTAAAAAAAAACAAAAACAAAAACAAAAACAAAAAAAAACAATGTTCCAAATGCATTAGCGTGTATAATGACAGCAAAGTGTGCCCAGCTGGGAGAGAGAGCTGCTGGCTCATTCCAACCTGTAATAGTTGATACCTAGGAGGCTGTAGGTGAAAGAGGTATGTGTATTTGGATCTCTCTCTCTCTCTCTCTCTCTCTCTCTCTCTCTCTCTCTCTCTCTCTCTCTCTCTGTGTGTGTGTGTGTGTGTGTGTGTTTGGGAAGAAATATGGTCTTGCAAGTGCTATACCACTGAGACACACTCCTGGCCTTTCCATTTTTGAGACAGGATCTTACTATGATGCTCAGGTTGGCATTCAAGTGTCTCTGTGGCCCACCCTGGCCTCGAAACTGTGATGTTCCTGCTTTCTGCCCAGGCTTGCCATCATGATTCCCTGATATGATGGTGTTGGGCTCTTGTCCATCTGGAAGTCTAAGCCTAAAATAAACAGTTCCTTCCATAAGCTGTCTTGGTCCTGATGTTTTAGCACAGTCTCAGAATAAGGAACTAATGCAGGGCGACATTTCTCAATTCCCATGGAGAAACTAACAAGGCTCAATATACGTTTGGGTGGTAACAAATCATACTTAAGTCATAGCAGCTTCCTCACTGGCATCTTAAATTGAATTGTATATGCCGACAGGCCAACACTAAAGATGCTGAGACAGGGACATTATAGCAGAAACTGAGCGATCTCATCTTGGACTATAAACAGAAAGCAGAAAGGATGAACTGGGGATGGCAGGAGGCCTTGAAACCTCAGAGCCCACCCCCAGTGATGCATTTCCTCTACCAAGGCCATCCATCCTAAGCCTCCCCAAACACCATCACCAACTGTGGACCGAGTATTCAAATGCAGAAGAATATAAGGGACAACTCTTTCAAACTACCACATACCCAGGGGAACATGGGTCATGAATGGATCCATGCTTTTCTTCTATAAATGGCTTCTGATTCTTGTGGTCTTGTATTAATAACTGCAGGGTTGTGATAAAGAAATTTTATCTTTCATGTTTTTCTTACATGCCCCCTTCTGCTTTCCACCATGAGTTGAAGCAGTATGAGACCCTCACCAAAAGCCAAGTAGTTACCATGACCACGTTCTTAGACTATAATTACCCAGTCCCGGCTGTTCTTTTATAGCAACACAAACAGACCAAGAAAGCATCCTAATGAAGATAATGAGTAGGAAGCTGGATACTACAAGAAGAGACTAGAGGTTAAAAGACAGATCCAAGATAACAACACGCTTTGAGGTCATTGATGTGTAGATGGTTTTTAAGGCTTGTGAATGGATGAGGTCTCTCAGGGAGGGCACAGAGAAGACTGCTGTTCTGGCTAGTTTTATGTTAACTTGACACAAGCTACAGTCGTTTTGGAAGAGGGGACCTTAATTGAGAACATTTCCCCACCACGTTGGCCTGTAGTGCATTTTCTTAGATGTGCAGCTGCCACCGTGACAGTCAACAATAGAGTTGTATAGCTGACTGGGGAGGGGGGCTTCAGAGAAATAGTTAGAGAGGAATTGGAACAACATGGAGAGATAGAATTTCCAAGAAGTTTTGCAGCAAACAAGTTAAGAAGGGGGTGGAAACTGGCTGAAATGCTGAGGTCAAGAACATATCTGCCGATCCACCTTCTGAAGGAAAGGTAACCTTGAGAAAAGTCTCAACTTCTGGGCTTGTTTCCTTGTCTGCCAAACAAGGACACCATTCCTTAAATCATTCCTTCATTTAACAAACATTTATTGATTGCTTACTATGCACCGCAAGCCAGGAGTGCTTAGATCAATATCCACCGTGTCCTTTCAAAGTCCACGGTCTAACTGCAGCCTAATAGATGGAAAACAAAGAATTGGGATACTTAGAGACAAATGGTATGTACCCACTGTAGGGAGAAAGAGGAGTCGCATCTGACTGGGAGGTGGTAGGAATGTCTCTTCAGTGCATGGACTCACCATGGTTGAAAATAAAATTTTGGAAGGCACAAGATAGACGGCATAGGTGGAGGGAGACAGAAAGGGATCAGAAAGAGTGGTAGAAAGAGAATCAAAAAATCTTCCGGGGCTACGCAAGACATCTAGCCTACCACTACACTACCCTGCCCTTGACACTGCTCCCTAGCCAATCTCTGCTGATTGATATTTCCATAGTTGACTTCGCAATCTTTCCCCCACATTTCCCTAGGCAGCTACCATCTGTCAGCGGGACTTGGCCTCTGAGATGAAACCAATTGCTTGTCTATTGTCAGCATATAGTCTAGCAATGTTCTAACCACAAAACACTTTCCCCAGATGTAATGTGGTATTAGTGTTGCTCATTAATGACACGAAATACAAAACCCAGTTCGATACTGGTGGCTTCGGAATCTGAAGTGTATTTTAGTGATCATTCACGAATGCATAGTCCATTTTAATGGTCAAAAAATTTCTTTTGAAGTTGGATATGAGCTGTATGTGCATTCCTGAAAATTATTTGTGTGTGTGGTTTTCAGTTGAATGAAGAAAATTTTCTACAATGGATTGGAGTTCGGGTGGATTAGGAACGGAGGAGATGCTCTTCCTGTTGAGGTTTCAAAGCTCTAGGAAATATTTTATATACAGAGTAAAGAGGAAAATATAACACTGCTGTATCCACTACACACCATTTTAAAGTACCGACAATTGCTGTTGCTTCAGGGCTTAATAAAAAGAATACAATATTACAGATCCAGCTGATGTCCTTTGTCCCCCTTTCCTGTGCCCGAGTCCCTGAGCTTTCCCAAAAGACACTCTTCTCTCAAGTTTGATAGATATCTTCCTCACTCATGTCTGGATAACAGTCTTTTTCTATTTGTACCAAAACACCCTGAACAGAATGACTTCCTGTGTTTTTAAAAATCACATAAATGATAATACAAAGCAAAACTGCTTTGTGGCCCTCCTTCTCAGCTCAGTTTGTGAATCCTCTATGGTGATAATACACTTGTTCTGCGTTTTACAGCCTGTCCAGCTTCCCTTGAAACCAGGCCAAATTGTCGAAGGCGCCTGCAGACAGAGCAGACAGTCTCAGTGGCAGGTACGAAATCATTTAGCCTCAATCATCTTCTCTCTCCTCTCTCCCAGCTCCTTTGCGTCTCCTTCTTTCCTCCCCTACCTTTCTTCCCTTCTCTGTTCTACTGATGATCTTGCATATATTAAGGAAAAGTAGCAGAGAGAAAACTCTGCGAAGAAGGTCTGAATTTAACACTCTAGCTTCCAAATCTTCCTCCTTCCCCCTCCTCTTCCTCCTCCCTGTCCTGCTCCTCCTCTTCTTCCTCCTCCTCTTCCTAGCATTTTCTGGGTATAGCTGGCTCCAAGTAAACTCTTGGTGTTTGTTTGGTAATCCTAACACCACCTCGTGGGTCTTTTCCTCGCCCAAGGTTACAAAGCTAGGCTGTGAGGAGTTCAGCCCAGGCGCTCAGCTGCAAGAGCTAGTGAGCTTCACCACTCACCAAGAGGAGACCTATTGATCCCAGGAGGCCACAGTGCTAAGTGAGCTCTTAACACTACGACTCCCCAAGGCCAGTGCTATAACTAGTTGGGCATTGACTCCAGTTAAAAATAAAGCACCACGATGATTCCTAATAAGAAGTAATAATGAAGCCATTGCTTACAAATTCACACGGTGGGGAATTAGTTCAGTTTTCTGACATGATGATATTTAACCACCCTTTAGTTTACAACTTCCTTTGGGAAATTTGTTTGACTCTTTCACTGTTGTCCCTAAATCTCTAAGAACAAAAAATGGTTACTCCTTTCTCTCTTGAGGATTTCCTATTGCAGCAGTGAGGGTATGCAGATCTAATTTCCATGGTCCTCTGTATCCTGGCTCCTCATTATTTTCTCCGGATTGAATTTCTCCCACTGCCAAATCCAAATACTGAAGACCTGTGTGATGTGATTTGAGGTTGAAGGTGTTGGAAGGTGTATTGGTTCCTTGTCTTGTTGCTATAACAAAACACCCAAAAAGCACAACTCAAGGCGGAAAGCGTTCCTTTTGACTCACGGTTTTCAAGGCTACAATCCACCATGGTGGGGAAACCGTGATGGCAGGCTGGGGAGGCAGCAGGTTCTAGTCTGGTTTGTGGAACTGGGCTAAACACTATGAACAACAGCAATATTGGAAGGCAAGGATTCATTTCGGTTGCAGTCTACAGTCCATCACGGAGGAACAGTTGGTCCATCACAGAAGGAAGCCAAAAATGGAGCTCAAGGTAGAAACACGGAGACATGGAACTGAAGCAGGGCCCACAACGGAACTCTGTTTACGGGCGTGCTTCCTGCTTCCGCTCCGTTAGCGTCCTTATACAGCCCAGGACCACCTGTCCAGGGGTGGCACCGCTCACCCTCCTCCTGGGGGCTTATTAGTAAAAGAGAAATTGTCCGACCGTCCTTTAGGCAAATGATGGAGGCAGCTCCTCTCATTGCGGGCTTATCACAATCTGTGGGACCAAGAACAGCCATGATCATGACCCATGTGTGGACACATTGCAACCACACTCAGAAAGTACGCTGTCATGAATGCTGGCGCTCAGTTTATCCGCTTTTTACCATGTCTGTAACCCCAGGCCAGGGAGGGCCGCCCCACACATTTAGGGTGAATTTTCCCACGGCAACTAACTTAGTGGAGAAAAGACCATCACAGACACACCAAGAGGTATGTTTATTTCTAGGTGCTTCTAAATCACATCAAGTTGACAATCAAGATTAATATCGCAGAAGGTAAGTAGACTTCGGTGTAGTGAGACTAAATAGGGACCCTCACAAGACGACTGGTCCCTTAGAAGAGACTAGAGGGCTTGTTTCTTCTGTGTCGTGCAGAGACAGGGCAAGAAGACGAGCATCTTAAAAGCCAGGAAGAGAGCCAAGAATGGAGACTCCTAGCCCCTGGAGCCCTATGAGCCTTGATCTCTGTACTTTAAGGCACTCGATTGCTCTACTTTGCCATAGAATCCTAAGACATAACCTGTACAACCTTTGTCCTTACTAACTTTCCGCAACTTCGGAGTGATTCAGAAGGTGAATCAGGAAAGCAGGCAGACGTAATGAAGTTATTTGGGTAAAACTCGGGGAACAACTGTACAGAGGCCAAGACTTGCATAGAGGAAAAGTGCAGCATCTCGCAAGAGCAGAGGTTCTCAACCTGTGGGTCCCGACCCCTTTGTGATCAGTTATACATGTATATCAGATATTTATATTACAGAACATACGTCAGATATCACGCATATCAGATATTTATATTACAGTTTTCACAACAGTAGCAAAATTACAGTAACAAAGTAGCAATGAAATAATTTTATGGTTGAGAGTCTCCACAACATGGAGAATGGCTTAAAACATTAGGAAGGTTGAGAACCACTGCCATAGAGGGCTAACTACTCCTCCCACTGGTTCTGCATGGTCTGGGTGATTTGCTTTACACATGTGCATGAGCACACACACACACACACACACACACACTCAAAAATAACACCAGTTCTATTTGATTATTATCACTCCCTTATGGCCTTATTCAACCTTAATCTCTGTCTCCAAAATAAATCACACTATGGGTTAAGGCTTCAAAATACAAATTTGTTTTGAGGGGACACAATTCAGTCTTTATCAGTGTAATGGTATGTATACTTTTTATTTTTCATTTTTTAATTTTACCTTTTTGCTGGGCTGAAGAATGAACCACGAAGTTATTTTAATAAAAGAAACATATTTTAGGCTAGCATGTTATTAATGAAAATATTAAACTCTTGTTTTAAGGTTAATTTAAAATTATTTTAATGATATTTATAACTGACAAAATGCATCTCAGACTTCCCTTAATTGGCAAGTAAATCAACACCATTTAATCAGAACAAGCATGAATTACTGTGAAATATTTTTTAAGAAGACCGTTCATACTGAGTTTCCATCCTAAATATATGTTAAAATGTAGGGTGAAGTTTAACTATATGATCTGATAGTAAAATAGACAAAAATTGCTTTTATGACCCATGTGTGGAATTCTTACGCTTAAACTTAAAAATTAACTCTTTATAATATTTGTTTCTAAATAGTATGCAAAAAGCCTCAAGATCCTATTTATGTGTGCACCAAACATTACAATGCAGATATTCTGCCCAACGTTAAGGAAGCCAAGTTGGTTATTAGTTTTACTCTAACTTTCTTTTGTACATTACTTTTCTTTTTTCTTGTTTTAAATTAAGTTATTCATTTACTTTACATCCGGATCAAAGCTTCTCCTCCTTCTCTCCTCCCAGTCCCTCCCTCTCCCCTCCCTCCACCCACCCCTTCTCCCTCTCTCTTCAGAAAAGGGGAGGCCTCCCAGGGATATCAATCAGCCTTGGAATAGCAAACTGCAGTAAGACTAGGCGCATCCTCTTCTATTGAGGCTAGACAAGGCAGTCCAGCTAGGGGCAAGGGCTCCAGAGGCCTCCGTGCAGTCAGAGACAAGTGGTGTAGTAAGAGGCAGGTGCCACCTGTCTGCTTCACACAACCGCTTACTTGTCTTTTCTAAAACCT
Organism: Apodemus speciosus; assembly: GCA_002335545.1. Taxonomy (NCBI): domain Eukaryota; kingdom Metazoa; phylum Chordata; class Mammalia; order Rodentia; family Muridae; genus Apodemus; species Apodemus speciosus. The sequence goes on from BDUI01000006.1 coordinate 1,338,421, forward strand.
TTCCAACAGCCCGCTGACTTGCTTTTCTGACAACATGAAAGCCATTCATCTTTTAAAAACTATTGCCGCCGCCGCAGACACACCTCTCAGAGTCTGAATGGGAACGGTAGAGGCGGCTTGCCACAGCTGGCAGCAATCTGGATTCAGGCAGACTCAAGTTCACACACTGACTTGCTCCCTAGTGACTACGTAACCTTCAGCGAATTGTCAGTTATTCTCAGCCCGCATTCTGTTCCTGAACTGGAAGCGGTAAGTGTATTTATGTCACGTAATTAGGAGAACTAACAGTTTTAAAGCTGCACCGTTCTTCAGCACAGGTTTTACGGTCGCCGTTGGTGCAGTGACCGTTTTACCCAGGGAAGACTCCCTATATCCTTTGCTGTTTGGAATGTTCCTGACAGTATTTATGAAACATGGTAATTTCATTTAACAGATTACAAGTCCCTCGTATACTGCTTGGTTCCACAAAAGAATAATATTCATATATTGACATTTTACACTAATATTTAGTATCAAGAATGTGGCATCTTGTAGGTCACCCATGGTCTAGTGGATGGTCCTATGCACATGCTGTCAGCTCTAATTGGAATCGGCAAGTTATAAAAATGAAAGTAAAGATTGTATGAAATTGGGAGGAAAAAGTTGGAAGAGGATGAGGGTAATCAATAAATGTGAACATTTCAAAGAGGAAACTAAATTAAAAAAGAATCGCATTTAAAAAGCAACAGATTCTCTCCAATGACTAAGATGAAAAGAGAATAGCGAAAAGTTGCATTGTAGGTAGGAATACAAAACGGCGGAACACTTGAGAAATCTGGGGAAGACTTATGAAGTTACACACACTCAGGCATCTGGGGAAGACTTAAGAAGTTACACACAGAACAGCTGCAGTGATTCTCTCCTCTTGGTGGAGATGCTGTTGAGAAGCTGACCTACTGGACGACCCAGTTCCTTCACCCCTAAATCATTTACACAAGAATAATGAAAACATATGCTTACAACAACATATTAGAAAGTTCACAAGTAGACTCATTCATAACATGACCAGTCTAGAAGCTAAACGGTCACCCTTCAGTAGAAGAACTGATTAAAGGCAACCGACAGAATGACAAACCATTTGTAACATGAGTTTTAAAGACACAGATAATATGGCTGAATACATTTTAAATAATAAACTGAACAGAAAGAGGCTGGGAACAAAGACTGAAACTGTAATGACTGAACTTATGTGAAATTCTAGACTAGACCATCTACACTAGGGTGGTGGGAAATACACTGATAACTGCTTCTTGAGGGTTGAAGACTAGGAAGAAACTTAAGGGAACGTCTCCAAAATATTCAGTAGATATTTGCCTGCTCCACAAGAGGGGATTCATCTCTCATATTGTAAACAGGGGCCAAACCCATAACTAACAAAATCGTGGGCTCCAAGGGAGAAACCACTGATATTTTTACCCTAAATGGTCAAGTTGTCAAACTGCCTTCCGAACATTTATACTCATACTTGTAGATCGGTGCTGTTCCCTGTCTTCAGTAAAGCTTCTTATTGCAGTGGGCGGTGGTTAACGCAGACTCATCTCTGCTCAAAGTTCTGAGAGGTGACTGAGCACTCAGCTACAGGCGGGCCATCTATATAACACCTGCTCCCCAAGGCTTAGGTGCTCCCTAAGGCAAGAGCGGAAGAGCTGGAGGACGAGGGGGAGTGCAGTGAAGTGCTGTCCTCTGAACGCGACATGGCTGCATGAACTCCCGCTTATGAACTCACAGCAGCTGTGGCTACCCACAGCTGGGGAGGTGGAGACGGGCAGATACTTGTGACTAGATAACAGTTTAGCCCAATCCTGAGAAACCCTCCTCTGGTAGCCCTGGCTGACCTGGAATTCTCTATGTAGACAAGAGTGACCTCGAACTCAGAGATCTCTTCCCTCTGGCTCATGAGAGCTGGGATCAAAGGCTTGTGTCACTACGCCAGGTGCTTTTCATTTTTTCTTGGCTTATTAATATGTAAACACATTGTTTAAGTGATGATACTTTCGTTTCTTTAATTTGGTTTTGAATTCAAGTTATCCATTGAGTTTCAATTTTAATTCGGTCTCTTCTAGGAGCTAGCATCCATCTATCCAGGGTAAACCGGGTTCCAAAACCCAGTTCCGTTGTCATGGCGACCCGCAGAGAAGGACGCCTTTCTCAGCACCAGAGCTCAGCTCCTGGAATGCCAGCCTCCCGAGTGACGTCGATGCACGTGACCCCAGGCCTCCCGGAAGGCGCCTGCGCAGTGTGGCTATCAAGGTCTTGCTGCCGGTGGGGGCGTGGCCTGGAGGAGGCTCTGGCTCCAGTTGCGCGTGCGCAGGTCCGGACTGTCTTCCAGGCACTTCCTCCTCTTTGTCCGTGACCCAGGTTGCCGAGTACGTAAAGAAGACGACACCCCCGGAAGCTGTTCCCGAGAGCGGAAGTGGCCGGTGGCTCGCTAGAGTGAGAACCGCGTGTGTAGAGTTACTCGGCTCCAGCCCGAGCGGTTCTGGTGGGCGTGGGCTGAAGGAATGCGGACCCGGCTTCTCCGTGAGTGACAGTCCCGGGATGGTTCGTCGCGGGCGAGGGGCGGGGCTGCTCGAGTGAGTGTCTGAGATGTAGCTGTCCGGGGGCCGATGTGAGCACTGCTTATGCCCCAATGTTTCTATTTCCTAGGAAAAGTTGGCGGGAACATTGCTAACACTCCCAGATGCTCACATAGACTTGACAGCTGTTGAGAACTTAACGACTTTGGTGTTGGACTTATAAATTTTACAATCATTTCTTTGTAGCTTTAGACAGGAAGCTTCTTGTCTTCCTCCTTTGGTGTTGGACTTAGAAATTTTACAATCATTTTCTTTTGGCTTTAGACAGGAAGCTTCCTGCCTTTCTCCTGGAGCCTGCCAAATAATACAGGTGATACTGATCAACCTCACAAATGCTACTCCATGGAGTGCTTAAGGAAAGGCACCGAGGTTACACATACTGGGAAATCTGCACATGCACTTTGGAAACGACATGCATTCAATTAAATKTTGTTGTTGTTGTTCTAAAGTCATGCATTGAAGTGTGGGGTGAAATGAAATAATTATTCTGTTCAGAGCTTTGTCTTTTGGGCTAAGTGTAATATTCATTCATTTATCCAGTTAATACTAGTGCGCTTCACCGCCCACTAGCCGCTGTTGGCAGTTAAAGTAAGCAAAATAAAGATTCCTGTTCTGCAGAAGTTCGGAGTTTACATTTCTAGTTGAACGTGAAGTGTGCCTGGGTCGTCAGTGAACAGCAAGCGTGTGTGACGGAGTGGAATGAGTAAGGGGGTGGTAATACTAAGAATTAGTTGGCAGTAAGGCTCAGGTATAGTCAGGATCATTGGCGCGTTTGAATCCCTTTAGTTGTTTGTAAGTGAAGGTAATTACCTACTTAATTTCGGCAAGATTTCACAGCTTAGCCACAGCCACTAATTAGTATGTGAAGTTAATGACTAAAAGTAGACTCTTTCCAAAATAGAATGAATTTGAGGTCTAAATGTAGCTGCAGTTCCCAGTAAGCACAGCGTGAGTCGAGACAGATGAGCTTGTTGTAGTAAATTGGTTTTTTTCCTTACGTAGGATTTTTGTGCATGCAGAAATACCCTGTTTTTGTCTTCCCTTAGAAGCTTTTCTAAATACAGCTTCTAACTGTTAAATGATGTTGCTGTTTGTGACAGTTAGTCTCCACTCACATGGGACTTGTACGTAGTTGTGGCAAACAAGATGATTTTAAAAGGTACCCACTGCTCTAAGGAACTTGCTGATGTGTGGACCAGATGAACACAGGAAGACAAACAGGATGAAAAGGGGTGGAAAGGTTTGGTAAAAGGACAGGACTAAGGAAGCACCAAGGTCATGAAGTCACATGTGTGGTCATGGCTAACCTTTTCTTCTCAGTGTAGATTTCCTGTGAGTTCATCTTGCTCAGTATACAAAGAAACACACCCGACTTGTGATTGTCACCTTGACTGTCTTTCCAACAGTGCCATTAAGGCATGCCACCTTTCTGCTTCTTAGCTTCTGTCTCTCCAAGATAGATGTTTCTGGTCTCCTAGGCAGTTAAGGGTCTTATTGTTGATGATGTTGTTGTGGTGGTGGTTAGGGTTTTTGTTTTGTTGACATTTATTGATTATGGGAGTGTACATGTGTGGGCATACTTGCAGGAGACCATTCTTTTTCTTGCACCACATGGGTTTGCAGGATTGAACTCAGATCGTCAGAGGTTTGGTGGCAATTGTCTGTACCCTCTGAGCCATCTCGTCAGCCCGCCAGCCCGCCAGCCGGCATTGCAGTCTAGAATGCAGAGTGATTGAAGTTGTATTCACTACAAATTTTTCTTGTTTAAATTTTGTTTTTGAGATCTGTTATGTTTTAGAGATAGGAGAAATAATTAGATTTTATAAGGTAGGTATGGGCTGTCTAACAAAGCATATGGGAGGCAGGAATCTGAGAGAGATACTAGGGAAAACATTGGACAATTTTAGCATCACCAACAGGGCCAATGATTTAAGTACAAATTAGCCATCAGTTAGCTTTACATTGCTGTGACAAAACACCTATGATAAGCAGTGTACTAGGAGAAACGTTTATTCTGGCTTACGGTTTCAGAAGTTTCAGTCGGTCAGTTGACTTGTTGCAGTTGGCCCTGTGGTGAGGCAGGATGTGGTGGAGAGTGTGTGCAGGAAAAGGCTGTTCACCTCAAGCAGCTGGGAAAGGACAGAAAGGGCAGGTCCTAATAGCTACTCAGTAACCTAACTGCCTTCCACTAGGCTCCGCCTCTTAAAGAGTCCCCCTCTTTCAAGTAGCAACACAAACTGGGAACCAGACTTTTCTCTTAAGGGTCTTTGGGCAGCATCTCAGACCCAAACTATAGCTCTGAATAGGTATGGCTTACGTCTATGATTGGCACCACCAAGGTACCTGTGTCAGTGAAATGTCATCAAAAGCATATAAAGCAACCCTTGTAAGTGGGTAAGTTGCAGGCAACAGAGAGGTTTGGCCAGGCCAGGCTCAGATGATCAGACGCCCTCCAGCCAGGAAGGTGGGTTACTATGAAGGGAATTACAAGTGCCAAAGGGAGTTTGATTTGTGGTCACATTCGAGGGTGAGGCTGATGTGTGTACATGTAGTTAGAGCCACATGTGCTTTGTCTAATCTGAGGACAGAGCTTGGGGAGGAGCCTGGTGAATTACTATGGCAAAAGCTGCCACTTGCTGCTAAATATTCTGTGATGTGCTGCCTCTTAAAAATATTTTGAAAGACCAGTATTTTATTTTATTTTATTTTATTTTATTTTATTTTATTTTTGGTTTCCACATATTTATTTATTTATTTCTAATTTATTTACATTTCAAGTGTACATAAATCCCTTTACCCTGTTCCCCCCCCCCCATACCTCCTGGAAACCCCCTAACCCATCCCCCCATTCCCTTGCTTCTATGAGGGTGTTCCTCCACCCACCCACCCACTCCTGCCTGCCCGCTCTCATCTCCCCTACACTGGGACATCAAACCTTCATAGGACCAAGGACCTCTCCTCCCATTGATACCTGACAAGGCAGTCTTCTGCTACATATGTAGCTCGAGCCATGTGTACTCCTTGATTGGTGGCTCAGTCCCTGGGAGCTCTGGGGGGCTCTGGTTAGTGGATAATGTTGTTCTTCCTATGAGGTTGCAAACCCCTTCAGCTCCTTCAATCCTTTCTCTAACTCCTCCATTGGGGACCCTGTGCTCAGTGCAATGGTTGGCTACAAGCATCCGACTCTGTATTTATAAGGCTCTGGCAGGGCCTCTCAGGAGAAACCTAAGCTATATCAGGCTCCTTTCAGCAAACCCTTCTTAGCATCCACAATAGTGTCAGGGTTTGGTGACTGTCTGGGATGAATCCCCAGGTGGGACAGTCTCTGGATGGCCTTCCCTTCAGTCTCTGTTCTGTACTTTGTCTCCATATTTGCTCCTGTGAGTGTTTTGTTCCCCTTTCTAAGAAGGACTGAAGCACCCACACTTTGGTCTTCCTTCTTCAGCTTCAGGTGGTCTGTGAATTGTATCTTGGGTATTCTGAGCTTCTGGGCTAATATCCACTTATCAGTGAGTGCATATCATGTGTGTTCTTTTGTGACTGGGTTACCTCACTCAGGATGATATTTTCTAGGTCCATCTATTTGCCTAAGAATTTCTGAGTTCATTGTTTTTAAGAGCTGAGTAGAACTCCATTGTGTAAATGTACCACATTTTCTGTATCCATTCCTCTGTTGAAGGACATCTGGGTTCTTTTCAGCTTCTGGCTAATATAAATAAGGCTGCTATGAACATAGTAGAGCATGTGTCCTTGTTATACATTGGAACATCTTTTGGGTATCTGCCCAGGAGAGGTATAGCTGGGTCCTCAGATAGAACTATGTCCAAATTTTTGAGGAACCTCCAGACTGATTTCCAGAGTGGATGTACCAGCTTGCCATCCCATCAGCAATGGAGGAGTGTTCCTCTTTCTCCACATCCTGGCCAGCTTCTGCTGTCTCCTGAGTTTCTGATCTTAGTCATTCTGACTGGTGTGAGGTGGAAGGGAATCTCAGGGTTGTTTGGATTTGCATTTCCCTGATGACTAAGGATGTTGAACATTTCCTTAGGTGCTTCTCAGCCCTTCTAGTTTCCTCAGTTGAGAATTCTCTGTTTAGCTCTGTTCTCCATTTTTAAATAGGGTTAATTGGTTCTCTGGAGTCTAACTTCTTGAGTTCTTTGTATATATTGGATATTAGCCCTCTATCGGATGTAGGATTGGTAAAGATATTTTCCCAGTCTGTTGGTTGAAGACCAGTATTCAAAAATAAGAACAACATTGAACCCCAGAATAAAACGTATTTTCCAGGACATTGATTAAACTGTAAGGAGCAGAGCTGGGATTCGAGCCCAGGCCTGATCGCTGTCTAGGCCTCTCCCCTTTTTTTCCGTGTCGCTTTGCTTGGTAACTGTGCTGACATCAGCCTTCGCATTGTACTGGATTTGTGGAAGTGTGATCAGATTTGCTCCAGTGCTGTTTCACTCACTATCAAGGTGACTCGTGTAATCTTCCGTTTTGTCTTCCCAGATTTTAACTTGGTTTGAAAATGAGCAAGCGCAGGAAGCTTCCAGCTCCGCAGCCTGCTTGTTCAGAGACCTTCAGCCCAGATGTTCTCAGTGACGTGTCTGAGCTCTTTGCCAAGAACTTCTCCTACTGTAAGCCACTGGACAGCGAGTGGCAGTTACCAGCGCCCACGGAGAGCTTCGCCTGTGAGCACATCACGTTCGGGGCGTTTCTTGACTTGAAGAACTCCCTAAACGAAGTGAAGAACCTCCTGAGTGACAAGAAGCTGGACGAGTGGCACAGGCACACCGCCTTCACCAACAAGGCAGGGAAAATCATCCCGCACGTCAGAAAGGCTGCCCACGCAGAACTCTGCACTCAGGCCTGGTGCAAATTCCAGGAGATCCTGTGCAGTTTCCCACTTATTCCGCAGGAAGCTTTCCAGAATGGGAGACTGAATTCTCTGCACCTGTGTGAAGCCCCGGGTGCCTTCATAGCTAGCCTCAACCATTACTTAAAATCTCACCGGTTCCCCTGTGAATGGAGTTGGGTAGCTAATAGCCTGAATCCATACCACGAGGCCAACGACAATCTCAGGATGATTACGGACGACCGGCTGATGGCCAACACCTTGGACCGCTGGTACTTCGGCCCAGATAATACCGGTGATATCATGACCCTGAGATATCTGACTGGGCTTCAGGATTTCCTCAGCGACATGTCTCCCATTCACTTGGTCACTGCCGATGGGAGCTTTGATTGCCAAGGAAACCCAGGCGAACAGGAAGCTTTAGTCTCTTCTCTGCATTATTGCGAAGCGGTCACTGCTCTGACCACTCTTGGAGATGGGGGCTCTTTTGTTCTAAAGATGTTTACACTGTTTGAACATTGTTCTGTGAACCTCATGTACCTGCTAAATTGTTCCTTTGACCAAGTTCATGTTTTCAAACCTGCTACTAGCAAGGCGGGAAACTCAGAAGTCTATGTGGTGTGTCTCTGCTATAAGGGAAGAGAGGCTGTCCGTCCTTTGCTGTCTAGGATGGTGTTGAACTTTGGCACTGAGATGACCAGGAAGGCACTCTTTCCCCATCATGTGATCCCCAAATCCTTTCTTGAGCAACACCTAGAGTGTTGTACCTTCTTCCACAGATACCAGTTAGAGACGATTTCTGAGAACATTCGTCTTTTTGAGAGCATGGGAACTGGGGAACAAGAAAAACTGAATAACTTAAGGGATTGTGCTGTACAATATTTCATGCAAAAGTTTCAATTGAAGCCGCTTTCTCGAAATCACTGGCTCGTTAAAAAATCCAATATCGGTTGTAGTACGAACACGAAATGGGTTGGACAGAGAAACAAGTATTTTAAAACCTATAATGAACGGAAGATGCTGGAAACCCTTTCGTGGAAAGATAAAGTAGCCAAAGGATACTTCAATAGTTGGGCGGAGGAGCATGCTGTCTATCATCCTGGGCAGAATTCCCTCCTAGAAGGTACCACTTCCAGTCTCGAGTACCACTCCTGGCATATCTTAGAAGGGAAGAAACTGCCGAAGGTCAAGTGTTCTCCTTTCTGTGATGGTGAAATTTTAAAGACTCTTAACGAAGCCATTGAGAAGTCCTTAGGAGAAGCTTTGAGTGTGGATTCCAAGGTCAGTCCCAAGCAGCAATACCGCTGTTGTCAGATCTTTTCAGAAGAATCCCTGTTATCTGAGTTGGTGAGCCTTACCAAGTGCCTTCAGGATGAGCAGGGCATAGAACCTAGCAACCCAGTCAAGTGCCTGCTTGTGGGGTCACCGACTGTCTGTGATCGCCAAATGCACACGCCACTGGAAGTCCAGCTTCTGGAATCCGTTGAACTCACTGCCTTCAGCTGTTCCTTGCTTCATGATGGAGATCCAACATACCAGCATTTGTTTCTGGATCGCCTGCTGCACTCGCTGAAGCAGCTTCACACGGGAGATGCCATGATTTTGCCCATCCTTTCTTGCTTCACAAGATTTATGGCTGGCTTGACCTTTGTCCTCCACAGCTGTTTTAGATTTATCACATTCTCTTGTCCCACGTCCTCCGAGCCCCTCAGGACCTGTGCCGTCCTGCTGTGCATTGGCTACCAGAACCTTCCAGATGCAGTTTTCCAGTTTCTGCAGAATGTTAACGAACTCTTGAGCACGCTGCTCCACCCCAGTACCCCCCAGCAGGTTTTACAGTTTGTGCCAATGGAGGTGCTCCTTCAGGGGACACTGCTTGACTTTTTGTGGGATTTGAATGCTGCCATTGCTAAAAGGCATTTGCATTTGATTATTCAAGGAGAGAGAGACAAAGTCATCAGCAGCCTTGAGTTATAGAATTGAACACGGCATTGATGACATGCCGTTGTTTTGTGACTTAACAGTTTCTGATTTCATTTTACCTGCCCTATTTATTTAATAATTTTCATTTTTGAGAGATGCCAGTTTGTGTATTAAAGGACATTAATTATGGAACGTCTTAGCTTGTTCTGATCTGAAGGATATATGACTCATAGGCACAGAGTTTTTGTGGTAGGAGCCATGCACCGATGGTATTCAGCCCCTAATCATGTGACATCTGTATGTGCTTGGGGTGACTACACGCTTGCTTGCATATACAGTTGAGCCGGTCTTAACCTACTGCACATTGTGTGCCTTCATTCAGACTTTCCCTCCAACTGTTTACCTCTCTCTGGCCGATGCTGTTAATGAGTGTTAGAGGTTACTCATGACAGGAGGTGAGCCACTCTTTGGCATCACTATTTACCTGGGAGCACTTGACATGTGTCTATGGATTTCAGGGATCTTCATACACGATTTCTTGATAATGTGCCATTCATTGCCTTTAGATTTGTGGCTCAATTTTTTTTTGTATGACTTTTGCTAGCTATAAGCATCCAACTAATAAGAAAGAACAGCTTTAAGTCAAAAACCAAAGGTCATTTTTGTGCAGTGAAAAATTGTGTCTAGTACTCCTTTGTCAGGAACAGCTTCCTTCAGCAATATTGGCATTTTTAATGTCCTAGAAAGATGGTTTTAAGGCTTGGTGTATAGTCAGTCTCCTGTGGGTCTCCTGTGGGTTACACCGGAGTGCGATGGTCATGGTGAGCACTTGAGGGAAAATGTAACACTTCCAGAATGATGGCTAAACAAATGTTTAATCTTTATTGTTTTTGCTTTTAGTATGAAGATAGCACTCTACTAAGATTATCCATGAGATAGATATTTTATCAATTTCATTTGATTTCATTGATTAATATATATTTAATATAATGAACTTTTCTAGCAACGTGTTAATTCCTCACTACTTTGAAGTTTTATAAGGTACATAATTAGACCTCACGTAAATTTTTAGATATTTTCTGTTTCTTGAAAAAAATAGAAGTATTCTGTCATGTATCTGGTTAATAAATAATTTTTTTATGCTCTGCTGTTTCTGAGTTCCATTACAGTTCACAAATAAAGTCTTCTGCAGGTGTGTTTTGTGTTTGTCTTATTAAAAGATAATTGTAATGGAAGTTGAAAAATGTAAGTTGGAAATTTCCAAAGGAAGGGGACTGGGAATTAATGCTTCATTTCCTTTCATTTGCATTCATGAAAATATATTCCTTCAACGTTACGTTTATGGGAATCTTCAGGAGAGAATTTGTACACTGTAGGGGCTGGGGTAGGGGAGCATGGCTTGGCGGTGAAAGTCTGAGGTGCTTGCTTTCTGAAGGAACTTCATTCCTACTAATGGCTTGATGAGGGTGGGTCTGGTTAGTTGCAGTCTACCAGGAGAGAAAGAAACTATTCTTGGGAACTGTTTTGCTGCTTGTTAGTAATAATGGGGTTAATTTTTTACTTATTTAACTCATTTAATTCAGATATAGTTGGAAGTTTGAGTTTAGGACTAAGTAAAATTTGATCTTCTATTAGTGTGTGTATGTGTACATACACACATGCGTGATAGTATGTGCATGTACCTTGAGGTCCCGAAGGCCAGAAAAGTGTAGACCTCCCCCACCTGGAGTTATAGGCTGTTGTGAGACACTTGATGTGGATTCTGGGAACTAACTTCCAGTTCTATGAAGGAACAGCAAATACTCTTAACTTCTGAGTCCCTAAAACTTTCTAAGGCCATCAAAGATTGAATTTTTCAACATACTAATCTGTATTGCAATACAGAACATTTGAACATGTTTAAATAGTCTAAATATATAAATTTTTAGCATGATATGGGGGGGTTTGAGGAAGAATGCCTTCCATAGGCTCTGGCCTTGAGCACTTGGTTTCCATGTAATGGTGCTGTTTAGGGAGGTCTAGAAAATTTGATCTTACTGGGGAAAGGTCCTCACCGAGGAGTGGGCTCTCAGGTTTCAAAAAGTGTGCCGTTCCCTATTTGCTCTCTTGCTTCTTGCTTGCCATAGATGTGGGCTCGAGGCTCCCATCCATGCCTACTGCTCCACTTCCCTGCTCTGATGGTGATGGTCTCTTACTCTTTTGGAATTGCAAACCCAAACAAACACACCCTGACAGTCATCTTTTGATGGTGGTTGAGTGGGAGCGGAAAGATAGCTCTCTTGGTGAAGTTGTAGCTTTGCCAACACCACCTGGCTTGATTCTCAGAATTCATATTAAAGGGAGTGTGTATGGTATGTGTGCTGAGTTATCTTGATGGTTCATTTTAAATCATTTCACTATTACTCTTTTTAAAGGATTGATTTATTTTTACTCTATGTGTGTGAGTGTTTACCTGCATGCATATATGTGTACTATGTGCATGCCTGATGCCCACAGAGGCCAAAGGGAGATCTCAAATCTCCTGGAACAGGAGTTAGAGATGGTTGATAGTCTCTGTGTGGGGTGCTGGGAACTGAACCCAAGTCCTCTGCTAGAGTAGTTATCTCACTAGCCCCTATACATTTTTGATGTCCAAATGGTCCAGTTTTATTTTGGAACTGTAAACAGAGGGCTTCTTTCAAAATAAAATACAAAGATAGTATTAACTTTGCAAATTTTTTCCATTGTGATAGGAGGCAGCTAGACTTTTATTTCTAGCTCTCTACCAAACTACTACTTAAGGATTTTTGGTATCTTATTTTGGGATTTTCATCTTTTTTTTTCTTTTTCTTTTTTTTTTTTTTAAGGTTTACCCATTTATTTTTTTTTTAAATTTTTTTTATTGGATATATTCTTTATTTACATTTCATTTCCCTTTTCCTGGTTCCCCGCCCCCCAAATGTCCCACATGTCCTTTTCCCTCCCCCTGTTCCCCCATCCACCCCTTCCCGCTTCCCTGTTCTGGTATTCCTCTACACTGATGCACTG
>BDUI01000006.1:1356903-1368676 GCA_002335545.1 Apodemus speciosus
CAGTTAATTTTAATAATATTCAATATTTAATATTTAAGTATTAAATATTTAAGTATATGTATTTATAATTTTTAGATCATGAGTGGTCTTTGGACATGGGCTAAATATTAAAGAGTTGTTATTTTATTAGCTATTACAATGATAATTTAGATTTTTTTGCTTTTTAGAGACATTCTGATATATTTGGGGTTGTTATGGTTTGAATATAAAATACCCTCCCCAAGACTCCTATGCTAAACTCTTGGTTCTCAGCCGATGGCACTGTTTTGGAAAGTTCTAGAAACTTCAGGAGGAGAGGCTTAGCTGAAGAAAATTGGTCTGCGGCGTTGTGCCCTTGAGGGTGTCTGGTCTCTAACCCTTTGCTGTCCCTCTGTGCTTCCTGTCTGCCCCATATGCTTCCCGTCTACCCCACTCTTGTTGCTATGGTGTTCTGTCCAAGAGTGGAGCAAAGGTGCTGTGGACTCAACCCTGTGTCAGCAAAACAAATCCTCCCCTTACACTGTTTTACCAGCATCCATCTAATCAGGGGTACTCAAAGCTTAAGAAAGGGTACATTTAAAAATATTCAAATACAAAAAAAAAAAGTGAAGAGAGATACATATGTTTTTTTTTTTTTCATTGAACATCTCCTGCATGGTATTGCTGTATGAAGAAACAGACAAATGTATTCAGATTCCCTGCTTGCCAGATAGGTGGAATCTATAAGTGCTGCTTTGCTTACACTGAATTGTAACATCATTGAGAAGAGGATTTTGATGTTTGCAGCTCATTGAATGTCATACCTCTTCAGACTGCTCTGGGAGAGGGGAATCTAAATACACAGAGGCAGCCCAAGTGACATGACCAGAAGAGGGGGGCCCACAACACAGCATCCTTCCACTGAAAATGTTCAGAGCAATGTAGATTACAGACATGCCACTGTCTATAGTTACAGATTCACACCATAGAAAACCCGAGTTGTCCAAAGGTCCTGCTTGCTACTCTTCTGCAGAAACAATCAGGAGACTCTGTAATATCCTGTCCACACAGCAGCAGAATGACAAGTGGCCTTAAGTCTACAGGAGTAGTTAATCATTGTCCCAATTGTTTTGATGCACATCCAGGAGTGACAGGTTAATAATAAATCCCAGCGTGTACCAGGAAGGTGTCTAAGGAGGTGAGGTGGCTTAATTTACATCTTTGGAAGGTACTGGAGATTTAATAATCTTCCTGCCTCATACATCAAACTAATACCCCTGGGGCTGAAAAGCAAAACACTTTAAATTGATAATCTGAAAAGCAATAAAACCCTGTCTCAGGTCACAGATAAATTGAGTTTCTGGTGGTCTTGATAGACCCTTAGTGTGTGTGATTCATCTACATTCTAGAGCAACTCCTGACCACTGGGATCTGGGGCTGCCATACTAGGCAAGCCGAGAATACTGTTCAAGATGCCAGCCTCACCAGAAGGGCCGTGACTGCTCTCTGCTTAAGTCTACCCAGTGAATTGTATTCCCTTCATGGTCAACTGCAAATTGAAATGGACCTCAGACATGGTTTTGAGATGTAGTTCTAAGTGACTGTTTTCAACTGAGTGTTAACTATTCATTCTGCCTTCACAGTACATACTCTTAAAAGAACAGATGCCATTTTGACTCATATTTCTTTTTCTTCCTTTGAGAGAGGGTCCTGGTATGCCCAGGCTGCTCTCAAACTCCCTGTGCAGCTGAGGATGATCTTGAGCTTCTGATGCTCTTGTGGACCACCACATTCAATTTACACAGCACCAGGGATCGAACCCAGAACCACATGTATGCTAGGCGAGTGTTCTACCAACTGAGCTATACCCTCAGCTTTCTAATTTCTTAGAAGGGATGTTTTTTAACTGGCAAGAGGAAAGGGATACTGAAGGCAGAAACAGTCTTTCACGGCACGAGGAGCCATCTGGGGAGCCTACACAACTTTTGGGTTTCCCGCTCCTCATTTTTCAAATAGTTAGTGGGGTATACTAACTTTATCAATTTGGAAAACTTTCTTTGTATGGATACACTTATGGGAAATGTCACCTTCCCTGGCTACAGGGCGGGTCGCAGTGGTATCACGGGAAGGGAAGGAGAGTGGTGGGAGTCCGCAGTGTCACCTCCTGTTAGTCGCTCTGCTCGCCATGACATAATTACATACAGTACTTAGACTGTAGAGTGTGGTGGCTGACCATCTTGCTAGTGCTGCTGACAATTTCAGCTGGGTCCTTTGTGATGCTTAGTGTACCACTGTGGGAAATCGGCGAAACAACACGAAATTGTTGACATTAAAGCCAGTCCACTCCTGCTCGATGCCTCCAGCTCCTAAACTCCAAGTCACAGCTGTAAGGTGGAGCTCACACTTCATCCGGTTTTCAGAAGTGCTCTGATCAGTACTGAATAACCTTCTGCTAATCGCTAGACTATACACCCAACTCAGAAAGAAGGAAATGCCTGTCACCCCAACTGCTCCTGGGGTGCTCCTCTGCCTTGGTCAGAAATGCAGGTGGGCAGGTAGAAGAGACTTTAGAGCAAAATCTCCCCACCTTCTCCTCCTGTAATTCACTCAGCAAACAGCCATGGGATCCTCTGTGCCTATGCTGGGCACTGCCTTAGTCCTGGAATGTAAAGACTGCAGGACCATGGAGGCGGCACTCCAAGGCACTTCCTGTGGATGCTGTGACTGGTCCCGTGGACTCTGCAGCTTAACAGTTCGCAGTAGGGGTTAGCTTCCTGTTCTGAAGAGAGTAATCTAAGGTCCCAGGGCTGGCAAGGCTGGCTGTGGTTTTGCCTTTATTATTATTATTATTATTTTTAGAATTAAGACACAACCTGTGTTTCTTGTCTCATAGCCCCTTTGCTTCTGTCCTTGATTCTTCCGTAACTCTTTAGTAACTGCCAGCCTCTCTTAAAAGAACTCTCATGATCGAATTCAGCCCACCTCAAAAATCCTTAATGAAATTTGCAAAGACCTGCTTTCTACCTGACTCACAGCATCCAGAAATGAGGATATGGTCATTTTAGGTGGTTACCAGTCCCAGATTTGGGCTGTGAACTATTCTGTTGCTCTCTGGCTGAATATTGTCAAATATCTTAACCTTCTTGAACTTCAACTTCCTTATCTGCAAAACGGAGTAAATGCTGCCCGTGGTGCTATCTGATCCATGTAGGGGGTTTAGTGAATGGGAAACTTCCATGATGAAAGCACATGTTCTCAGTCCCTCGAGGGCTTCCAGGTCTACTGGAGAAGATGGAGAGGCAAACAGACAACCATGAGTCCACGTGACATTCCGAATGAGGGCCGTATTTACCTCAGGCCACAAGAACCTCTGAGAATGAGAAGGTGTATTAGTCACGGTTCTTTGAAGAAGCAGAATTTATAGAATGAACCTCTCAATACATATGGAAAGGAGATGTATTAGAGTGGTTTACAGGCTGTGGTCCAGCTAGTTAAACAATGGCTGTCTACCAACTAAAGGTCCAAGAATCCAGTAGTTGTTCAGTCCACGAGGCTGAATGTCTAGGCTGGTGTTCAGTATCAGAAGAATTCAGAGTAGGTTTTAATGTCAGTGAAGGAATGGACTTGCCAGCCAGAGCAAGAACAAGCAGGTAAAGAGAGAGCAAGCTTCCTTTTTCCATGTTCTTTATAAAGGCTGCCTTGCAGAAAGTGTGGCCCAGATTAAAAGCGGATCTTCCCACCTCAAAAGATCTGAATTAAAGGTGGATCTTCCTGCTTCAACTGATTTAATTAAGAAAAAAATACTTCACAGGAATGCTCAGCCATTTKTTTTTTTTTTTTTTTTKTTTTYGTTTTTGTTTTTAATTCCAGATGTCAAGTTGACAGCCAAGAATGGCCATCCCAGGAGGCAAAGCAAAGGTTTCCTGAAGCTACTGCAGTCAAGAAATGTCAGGTGCCAGAAGGTTGTATTTTAATATTGCTGAGGTCCTGCCTTCACTGAAGAATAAAAAAGCATTTCCTAGTCTTGAAGTACTGTTTAATTTTCTTGGTCTTAGAGCATATGTAATTTAATAAGTTAGCACTTTGTGCATTTGTTGAATTGAATGGTAAAGGGAGATGGTCAGATAGGTGTTTGGACAAAGTTGGAAGTTCCTGTCCCTCCCTCCCTCCCTCCCTCCTCCTCCTGCTCCTCCTTCTTCCTCTCCTGATTCTCAGTCTTTTACCTCAGGGAAGAAACAGAGCCCATCTGATTATAAACATTCCAAGCTGTTCATTAGATCATGTTTATTAGTGACCGGGGTTGGAGAGGAAAAGATTTATTTGACTTACACGTCCACATCACAGGTCATTATCAGAGGCAGTCAAGGCAGGAACTCAAACAGGACAGGAACCTGGAGGCAGGAGCAGATCAGAGGCCATGGAGGGGTGCTGCTCATTATCTGGCTTTGATGGTGAACAACAATATGGAAGTATAAACCAAACAATACCTTTCCTCCCCGGTTGGATTTTTAGTCATGGTGTTCTGTTGCAGTAATATAAACCCTAACTAAGAGAGTGTTTGTACCAGTATCATGGGGTATTTCTGTGACAGACCTGATCACGTTGTTTTGGGGAAGATTGTGGAAGGACTTTGGAACTTTAGTCTAGAAAGCCCATTGAGTGTCGAGAGCTCAGTGGGATGTTTTATTGGAGATGGGAAGAGAATGTTGAGGGCAATGCAGATGATGGAGGCCCAGCTTGTGAAGATTCAGAGGGAAGTTTAAAGGCTCTATTGGGGCCATTCGTTATTTTGAATTAAGATGCTGTGATTCTGGTCACCTGGGGCTGAGGAATCAGTCGTGATTAACAAGAGGCCAGCACCAAGGAATTGAATTCCTGGGACTCCCAGGACAATTGATAGTGGTCGCCTGGAGCTAAGAAATTAGAGATGGGTAAGGAGATGGGCATCACTGAGGTGAAATCTTCTGGAAAGCGTTTTCTCATGGTCAGCATACAGAAGCTAAGTTTCAGAACTGGCTAAGGTTGTATATCTTGTGCTGGCCCCTGGACTGGGTCATGTGTAAGAGTCACCCAGGTGGTACTGCTTTTGAAGGCATGGATGGTCATGGAGAGTAGCTGAGGCTTGACACTGAAAAGGCAAGACTGAATCAGGGGGTCATACAGAGGTTAAAGTTTGGTACCACGAAGAAAGCTTATGAGAGGCTATTGGCGAAAGTGCAGTTCAATTACAGTAGGAAACCCCAGAATTTTGGAGATGCAAGTACCATGGTATGCTGGCTGGTTTTGTGTGTCAACTTGGCTGGAGTTATCACAGAGAAAGGAGCTTCAGGTGGGGGAAGTGCCTCCATGATATCCAGCTGTGGGGCATTTTCTCAGATGGTGATTAAGGGGAGAGGGTCCCTTGTGAGTGGTACCATCCCTGGGCTGGTAGTCCTGAGTTCTATAAGAGAGCAGGCTGAACAAGCCAGGGGAAGCAAGCCAGTAAGAAACATCCCTCCATGGCCTCTGCATCAGCTCCTGTATCCTGACCTGCTTGAGTTCCAGTCCTGACTTCCTTTGGTGATAAACAGCAGTGTGGAAGTGTAAGCTGAATCAACCCTTTCCTCCCCAACTTGCTTCTTGGTCATGATGCTCTGTGCAGGAATAGAAACCCTGACAAAGACACGTGGGATAACCACCAAGAGCAGCAGCAGCAGCAGCAGCGTGGCTCCTGCCCAAGTTTAGAAGACTTGGCTGTGTGTGCTGCAGAAGGCAGAGCTGGAGAAGTGATCCAAGACCCTTGAAAGAGCCCAGAAGATCGTGAGTTGATTCCAGTATTGGAAACTGAGTTATTTACACTGTTGGGGTTTGGTTTTGCTTTGAATTAGTTGTAACTGTGCCTGGTTCTTCCCTCTTGAAGTAAGAAAGTATTTAATTTTTTATTTTACTAGAGCCTACAGTAAAGAAACTTTGAATCTTAAAAGATTGGCTATTTCAAAGGTATTGAATTTTAATGTGTTTGAATTTGTATAGACCGTGGGGCTTTTAAAATTATGTGTGATTCTAATGTGAGATCTTGGGGTTGACTAAGAAAGGAAGGGGTGTGGTATAATAGTGATCTGTTTGTGTGTCAAGTTGGTAAGGGGTCAGCTGTCCTGACTGGTCTTGTGTCAACTTGATGACACAAGCTGGAGTTATCTGAAAGGAAGGAACCTCAACTGAGACGATGATGCCTCCATAAGATCTAGCCATAAGGCATTCTCTTAATTAGTAATTGATGGGAGAGGGCCCAGTTCCTTGTGGGCGGTGCCATCCCTGGGCTGGTGGTCCTGGGTTCTATAAGAAGCAGGCCGAGCAAGTCACGGGGAGCAAGTCAGTAAGCAGCATCCCTCCACGGCCTCTGCGTCAGCTCCAGCCTCTAGGTGTGTATCCTGTTTGAGTTCCTGTCCTGACTTCCTCAGATGATAAACAGCAATATGGAATTGTAAGCCAAATAAACTCTTTCCTTCCTAATTGGCTTTTTAAAAGTGAATTTAGATATTTTCTACATATGGATGATACCGACATGTATTTCCAAAGGTTGGCTTAGTCTTATTTTTGTGTATAATGTGTTTTGCTTATGTGCTCACAAAGGCGAGAAGAGCACATTGGACACCCTGGAACTGACTTTATGCTGGCTGGGAGCTGCCATGTGGTTCCTCTGCAGGGGCAGGAAATGCTTTTAGTTGCTGAGCCATTGGTCTACTCTGTTTTCTATCACTACTGTAACAAACGACTACAGACTTAGTGACCGAAGCCAATGCTAACTGTGATCTCACCTTTCTCTAGGTTGCCAGTGTGGCACCTGTGTCCACAGGGCAGAGATCCTTTGTGGGGTGTCATAGTTAGGGTTTTACTGCTGTGAGCAGACACCATGACCAAGGCAACTCTTATAAGGACAACATTTAATTGGGGCTGGCTTACAGGTTCAGAGATTCTGTCCATTATCATCAAGACAGGAACATGGCAGCATCCAGGGAGGCATAGTGCAGGCAGAGCTGAAAGTTCTACATCTTCATCTGAAGGCTGCTAGTGGAAGACTGGCTTCTAGGCAGCTAGGATGAGGGTATTAAAGCCCACGCCCACAGTGACACACCTACTCCAACAGGGCCACACCTCCTAATAGTGCCACTCCCTGGGCCAAGTATATAAAAACCATCACATGAGGTTCTGAAAGAGACTCTGTCTCATTTTTCCACCTTCTAAAGGTTCCCTGTCATCCCTAGCAGGTAGCCCCAACCTGCTGTCAGCAAAGTCTTATATCTCTCTTACCCTTCTTTTAATTATAGTAAGAAATATTCTTCACTCTCAAGGGTCCATATGATCAGACTGGAACCACACAGATATCTTCACCTCAGAGTCTAGGCTCTCAATCATATCTTCAAAGTCCCTTTTGCCACTTGAAGCAATATATTCACGGTGCTGAGGACTGGGGCATGGGCAGCTTTGGAGAACAGTCTCATGCCTATTACAGTCACCATCATTACTGTGTCTAAATGTCTAATTCCTCCCCGCCAGCTCCCTGGAACTGGGCATTCCATTGTGCACATCTCCATTTGGATATCTAACAGACCTCTCCAACATGCGTTCGTCCAAGGCTGAGCTCTTGAGCCTCTTTCCTCAAACCTGCTTCTCTCACATCTCCTACCACAGCAGGTCATGGAATCTCTGCCTTTTAGATGCTCTGGCCCCAAACTCCAGGTACGGCTTACGCTTGGCTCCTCTCTAGGGGTTTTGGGAGGATTTTTTTTTCTAGCTTCATTAAGTCCTAGTTTTGGAAGATAGCCACAACATTATGATTTTTGCACCTCCTTCACTGCCACCAACTTGCCTTGGTGGCTACTGTGTCCTATTTAGGTGATCACAGTAGTTTCCTACTGTGTCTCTCTGAGCCTTTAGGCAATCCACTTCATTTTGGACTCAGCACGGTGGCCAGTGAGAGCCCATTCAATTAAAGGCTGACTAAGGTCATTTTTCTGAACAGTAGCAGAGCTGATTATTTTCTATATTATTTCCTAATGTTAGAATAAAATAAAAGGCCCAGGAGCTCTTACTCCCTCACACTATTATTATTATTATTATTATTATTATTATTATTATTATTATTATTATCATCATCATTATTATTAATTAGTTAACAAAGTAACACGTTTCTTAGGCATTTTCATGCATATTTAGTTTTGGCTGTCCCTCCTCCACCCCCTGCTTCCCATCGCTACTTCAATCTCCATCACTCCCAGTATCCTCCTCTCCTACTTTGACACCACACCCCATCTTTTCTCTTCACTCTGCTCATTTCCCTCAGCCATAGTAGCCACCTTACTACTTCACAAATATTCAGGGCTCGTTTGCACCTCAAGATCTTCACACCAGCTCCTTCATCCTGTCTGGAAATCTCCCTCACCTTGCCCCGAGAAAAATCACATGGATTCCCGAGTACCTGCGTCTCCCAAGTGTTTGCTCAAATGTTGTCGTCTAGGTGGGATCTGCCCCCCAAGAGCTTTTAATTAAAATAAACAGCAGTTGCTTGGCCCTTTTCCAGTTTGTTTTTCTTGTATTTTATAATTTGATTATTTGTTGTGTCGAGGTTTACTTCCCACCAATTAGTTAGGAAGTGAACTCCTCACTCAACGTCAAGTGCTTATTCTGTGTCCACTGCTTATCATTACTATCAAGGATAGAGTCTGCCCTGYAGGCACCCTGTAAAAGGAGTACACATATAGATGTGTCAGTTCTCTCTAGCATTGGTGAGTGGTTTGTAGATTAGCTCTCTGCTCTCCTCTTGTCATAATACTCTAAGTAACTAGCATAATTGGCTTGAGGAGAGTGTTGGATTTCAGTGTTGTGGAGGTTCAGTTTGTGTTTGCCCAGCTCCTGTGTTTAGATAGAACTTGATGGCGCCAGGAGCATGTGGGGGAGCAGGAGCATGTGGTGGAGGGACTCCCATCACCTCACTATGGCCAGGAAGCAAGGTGGGGGAGGATCCTGTTCCCTCAAGGACCTCCCCTCCTGGATCTGCTTCCTCTGCTCAGTTCACACACACACACACACACACACACACACACACCCTCAATCCACAACCTCCTATGATAGTGCCATCGGAATTGGCTCTGTCATTCAAAACACAACCCGTGGAACTGTTTCACATTCAAGTTGTGCCACTCTCTTACATCAAAAGAATTAAGATCCAACTTGAACTTTGGGAGGCTGAAA
The DNA here is from genome assembly GCA_002335545.1 of Apodemus speciosus. Classification (NCBI taxonomy): domain Eukaryota; kingdom Metazoa; phylum Chordata; class Mammalia; order Rodentia; family Muridae; genus Apodemus; species Apodemus speciosus. The sequence continues at coordinate 1,366,093 of BDUI01000006.1, forward strand.
TGAACAATTTAACATTAGCCAGCTCCATTTCAAGATGAGAGGATCCTAGAAATTGATCCACTGACTAAGTGTCCATGTTTCTAGTTGAGAAATGAGATACGCAGGTAAATTCAGCTGGCTGAGATCTCCAATGAGCATTTAGCCAGTATGCTTGAGTTCTGACTGGGTCATCCCTTGTCATCTGTCTGGCCTCCCAGTAGGAAGTAGGCAGTCACAAACCTACTGTTTATCCATTCTTAGAAGCCCATAGCCGGGGATTGAGGGGAAGGGACAAACGTCCACAGGGGAGTTGGACAACAAGACATTTGAAGCTTTGTTCTTATTTCTCAGAATGAATCAAGTCATCATGAATTTTTAAAGTTCTAAAACTTGATTCCTGGCTTGAGGCAACAAATATAAACATGAACTTAAAACCTTTTATTATACAAAGAAAGACGGAAAGAGAAGGAAGGAGGGAGGGAAAAAGAGAAGGAAGGAGAAAAGGGAGGGAGGGAGGGATGTCRCCCACCAGAGTTTTGGCAGATGGATACAGAAACAATCTGGGAGTCAGAATAGTTACAGAAATTGAAGCACAATCAAACATGAAAATATCTGAGTTCATAACAATGCTTAAAAATTATCACTGGGCGTTTCTCTGGCGCCCATGCATTGCTCAAAAAAAAAAAAAAAATTAAAGGTTTAGAACCAAGCAGTTACTTTCTTTTCTTATATGAACCATATGCAAGGAAATGCCTGAGGAATTCTGTGAAGTATATGCCGTGAATATTAACAATTTTTGTTTAAAATGTTTTTACATGTGATATATTTTAATCATATTCCTTCCCCTCCCTCAGTTCTTCCCAGATCTTCTTACCTTTTTACCCACCCACCTTCATTCTCTCTGTCTCTGTCTCTCTCTCTGAGTATCTCTCTTCCTTTCCTTCCCCTTCTCCCTCCCCTTCCTCCCTCTCCCTGTCTCTCCCCAACCCCATAAAACAAAGACCAAAAGCGTTGAAAACAACTTCAAACTTACTAAAGTGCCAGTAGGGTGCAATAACCTAGAGGAAAGCACTTTTCCTTGATGCATGGAGAGCCCAGTCCCTGCAAACAAGGACACTGACATCTTAAATAACCATGACATGATCAAAAACCAGTGGTGAACCACTTGGAGCCTGCTTAGAACCACAGGTTGCATTTCATTGTTAGCCTTCTTTAGTCTTTTGTTTTTGATCTCTGGCTATGACCTTGGCATGTTTGATGATCACTGGTCTCACATTTCATGGATAATACTGGACTCTGGGTTTGTTTGATGTGGTGGGGAGGGGTGCGTATTGTATACTTATGCATGAGTGCGGGTATGCATAGAGACCAGAAGAGGATATTGAGTGTCATTGGAATAATCTCTTGTGTACTGTATAAAAGCATCACCTGTCAATAAAGAGGCGGACGGCCCATAGCAAGGTGGGAGAGAATAGGCGGGACTTCTGGAAAGAGAGAGGAATCCTGAGAAGGAGTCAGTCACAGGAGATTTGCCTCCGAGGCATGGAGGAAGTCGGACTGTGAAACTGAGGAGCGGTAACTAGCCATGTGGCAGACATAGAATAGTATAAACAGGTTAATTGAGTTATGAACTAGTTGAAGAACCCTAGCTTAAGRCCTAGACATTAATTCATAAATAAATAAGCCTCTGTGTCATTATTTGGGAACTGGGGCAGATATAGAAATGACTGACCCATTCCAGAACATTCTTTTCTATCACTGTCTACTTTATCCCTTGAGATGGAGTCTCTCACTGAACCTGTAGCTAGGCTATCTGCTAGCAATTCTCAACGATCCTCCTATCTCTACCACCACAGCACTTGGATTACAGCTCCGTATGAGTGTCAGGTCCACATGCTTACGTAACAGGTACTGTTTCTTCCCAAGCCATCTCCTCAGCCCCTTGATGTTGTCTCACACTTAGACCATCACAGATTCAAGCCGTGTTCTCTATTGGGCATCTTGTCAATGGTGGATCATTTTGACGTGCCCCACTGCTGAAGATGTTCTCTGCAGCCATGTGATAAGGCTGTGTCTGTCAGTTTTCTTCATGGCAAAGCCATTCTCTTCCTAATTAGTAGGTATTTTATGAGCATGTACTTTGAGAATATTTAAATGTCTTGTTCTTCATCAAACGTCCACTTGATTCATTTGTTTAATCTACGAGCTGGAGTCATGGATTCTCATTTTAGTCCATGAACTATATGCCATCTGTTACTGTCATTATTTATTTTGATCGCCAAATATCTTAGATTAATTAGAATCCCTGATGCCTTATCAATCAGTCTGGCTTCTGGGTCCAGAATAAGCTGAGAATTAGGTGACTTTAAAGCAAATTTTGTTATGTGGGATAAAGATATTATACTTATATTGACAAATCCTTTCAGAGAGAGGAAGCTAACAAGCAAATGACCTCTGAACACAGGAAGACTATCTAATTTACTATTCCACAAAGAAACATACAAATCTATCTATCTATCTACCTATCTATCTATCTATCATCTATCTATCTATCATCTATCTATCTATCTATCATCTATCTATCTATCATCTATCTATCTATCTT
>BDUI01000006.1:1368696-1417566 GCA_002335545.1 Apodemus speciosus
CTATCTTATCTTATCTATCTTATCTATCTATCATCTATCTATCTTATCTATCTATCTATCTATCTATCTATCTATCTATCTATCTAATGTGTTTGTATATATGTGTCTCTGTGTCTGCACTACATGTGTATAGGCTCCTGTTGAAGCCAGGAGATGGCACCAAATTCCCCAGAGCTGCAGTCACAGGTTGTTGGCTGCAAGATGCCTGTTGAGGGTGCTGAGAACCAAACCTGGGTTCTGTGCAAGAGTGGCCAGTATTCTTATTTGCTAAGCTATCTCTCCAGACAATGTATGTATTTGCTTTTTGAGACTCAACTCACGCCTTGTATGTAAGTATCTAGACTTCCCATCTCCCACAGGCAGCATTTAGAGCCCTTTAACCCAAAAGCTCCCGGTTAACATAGACTTGTACCGGAAGTCCTGTTTTTATGAGGTCTGGGAAGGTTTGACTCTGTCTGGGGAGGAATTGTCTCCCTGCCTTCAGTTTGATCACTAGTATTAAGAAATCACAGAGCATTTTTTTTTCGTGACAGTGGTGTGACATCTAAATGTTAGGTAGGACAACACAAAACCCAGTCTTCCTGAACTGTTGCTGGAATGGCCAAAGGGGTTAATGCAGACTTAGGGACAGCTGTCACTCACCAGATAGGGGCTGGCCTGCAGCCTCTACAGCTGTTCACTGCTGGAGCAGCCATAGCTTGCTGGGGTTCTTAATGCTCAGAAGCAGCTGTGACAGCAAGCAATTTAGTGCAAAATAATCCATCAATTAATCTCTTTGTTATTGGACACTCCAGATGCTTGCGCCTTGGTTAATGTGCCGGGAATGAAATGTGTCTTGATAGCTCTGGGTGTTTTAACATGATGGTTGTCCTGCCCACCCGACCAATGCTGGGAGCATACGAGGACCCCCAAGGAGTGAGAAGTCTCACCCCAGGCTCTGTTTCACTCAGAAGAAATGATTTGAAAATTGCAGTACTTTGAACATGGCTGATAAACTGTTGTCTGGACTGGGTTCAGAGCCCAAGCTGGAGCAATTCTTTTCAATAAAGAAAGGCAATGAAAAACAGTGCCGGAGCACAGCCTTGGAACTGTCCAGGGCTCACCTTTTGCCAGTGCTGAAAATCCCATGGAAATCTCCAGCTTCTCACTTAATTACCACCTCCTTTAGCTGATTCTTTGCTGCTGCTGCTTCTCTCACATACCCTGTGATCCAGATTCCCTGATTCCCTCCTTGTTGCCAAACAAGGCTTTCTCATCTAGACACCATCTGCTTTCAGGAGACATTTGTGTTTTCTTTTTCCTTCCTCAAGTGCTCCTTTCCAGGCTTGTGTTTCCCTCCTGAAGGATTGCTGCTACTCTGTGACCCCATGGGTGGATGGATATTATTTTGGACTTGGACATATCCTTCCTGGCCCTCCAGTCCCAGGGATTAGTGTAGCATAACTCAAAAATATCCTTTGTCTTGAAAAACAAACAAAAAAGGTCTTTTCTTTGTTATGAGACCTCCAAGAATGCCTGAGGAAGTGATGTCATTCTTCCCAGTACCAGTTGCAATCCCTAGAGGGGAGTGGATCTTGAGGCTACACAGTGTGTCCATAACTACTCTCAATGGATGGTATAGATTCTTGTAGTTTGTTGTTGTTGTTGTTGTTACTGTTGTTTGTTTTTGCTACAAAGGTATTGGAATATGTAATAAGAATATATAATACAGTAAGATAGAAATGTATACATAAATACTATCAGCAATACACACACACACACACACACACACAGAGCTGGATCTCATGGAGGCACTTCCCCAACTGAGGTTCCTTTCTCTGTGATGACTCCGGCCTGTGTCAAATTGACACACAAAACCAGCCAGTACAGTGTGTATGTAGTGTAGAGATTATCATACTTAGGACTTTAATGTTGGACAGAATACATGCTATTTTAATTTTAACTGTGTCATCATCTGAAGCCTCCATGGTCCTAAAAAATTTAGGTAAATCTGATTCCGATTCTTCTCTGTACAACTAACTTGGGTTTGCCTAAAAGAAAGGGATTTCCTGACATGTGAGTCCTTCAATGATAACTTTTGGACAAGCCCTGCACAAACCGACAGGCTAGTCAATCTGAACTGCTATGAATCCAGAGCTCTTGCTGGATTTTTAGCTAATTTCCAACAGCTTTTTTTTTTTTAAGGTAATTCTACCTACCCTTGTAATCTGGCTGAACCCAATGCAGGTTATTTTATTGAAATCTTAAATTATTAAAAATATTAACTCTTGTTTCAACATGTCTGTATCTCTAAACCTGTGTATGTGGTTTACGAAGACAAGTTAAAGAGGCTGCAGCAGAGTGTCTGAAGTAGGCCGAGAAATATTTTGTTTTGATAACAAACAGACCAGCATCAGGAAGGAACAGAGGAAAGCTGTGGAGTCCAGCTGAGGGGTGAAAGGGTAGACCACGGTCTGAGAGTAGGAAATGGGGGATGAGGTCCTGGTAGACAAGATAGTGCATGGGCAGCCAGTTGAGTACAGTGTGCCAAAAGCAGGGTACTGAGGTGAGGCGAAGGCCCAGGGATAGGCAGGAAGTCCTCTGCTTGTTGGTCCTTGACCCATACACCAGGTGTCACATGATAGATTGCTATGTGGTAATGTCACCATAATAATTATGCATCCATCATTTTATGAAATCCAGATGTGGGAGTTACAGCCTTTCCTTTGTCTGATGTGTACAGTGAGTTCTTGAGCCTTTTCTAACTGATACAATTTTAATACACCCATGTGACCCTCCCTACATCCTCAGTTCACCCCAATAAATTTACAGAGTGTCTCCCTTTCAACTCCTAAGAATAAGTCATTTGTCTTATTCTGTCTACACTGGACAGGTAGTACTTGAAAAGAGGGTACGGTTTGTGGGTCCACCCAGGGGGCTATGGTCATCCCCTTTCCCCAAAATGATATCAAAAACTCCTCATAAAATGGAATTTCTCAAGGCTGGTCCCATCTTGAAAAACACTTTCACAGAGTTGAGTGGCCTAGGGTAGGGCGTGGCTTGATCTCACTGGTCTTGTCCAATGACAGTGGTTTCCGCCTCTCACAGTTCCTGGTGGGTGGGAATGGTAGGTGGGAACATCTCATATTTGAGCCCATGTGAGTATTCCAAGAAGACTCCCCAGTAGAGGTGGGTCTCATCTCATCCTGGCTACTTAGAGAATAAATTATTTCTCTTACATTACATAATGGGGATTTTTATATAAACACAGATGAAAATATTTGACCTGGTTTAGAAAATTTTAAGCTTGCCTTCATTTTCTCCTTTTCCCAAGAACCAGAAAGATAGGAGTCCACCATCCATTACACGATGGCATTTTCCTCTGTTCCCTTGGAGTTCATCATGAGGAACTAAAGTGGGGAGGGATTGGAGGGGGGTGGAGTGTGCTAAGAGCTTAACTGCTTTCTTATTTTGGGGACATCATGGAATTTTCCTCAGAGGTCTGTGGTTTGATGCATTAACAAACCCCTCAGGATACATACTGGCTTTATAAGGGGAATTGTGTGAATGTCTTAAAAACCAAGGCATGCATCTTTCCTAACGGAAGGCATTAAAGATTCAAGTCAGATTTGGACCGGCAGCCATAGTAATGAGAAAGTTGTCAAAGCCATTCATCAGGAAGGAACTGGGGTAGGGAGTGGAGGGGAGGGGGGGACCTGGGGACCAAGGATGAGACTGTGGTGGCCTGGAGAGTTGCAGCAGCTAGAGTCTCTTGGAAGTGACACAGCTGAGCAGAGGTGGAACCCTGTGTGCGGCAGAGGTCAGGTGGAAACCTTGGGTTTCCAGTCCTCTCATTTAGCATGTCTGCACCTGTCAGGAGGTGGGGCTGTTAGCCAAGGGAAGAGGTTAAAAGGTGTATGTGAAATATACAAGGCAGGCCAAAGGCGTTTAACAAGTTAAAAACCTTCTAGAAGTTTCTGCCTGTAACCCTTCTTGAAAAAAATTATGCTTCTAAGACCAATAACAAAGACAATAGCTAACATTCATCAGGTGCCAACTACATGCCACACGCTGTGTTTGGTACACAGGTGACAAGGCGATTGGGTTCACTAGTCATCCAGGAAGTGTTCATGGAGAAACTATGTGATATCAGCACTACGCACAGTCAAAAAGATAAAACGAAAACTTCAGAAAGTACCAAATGCTGCTGAGTGTGTGGAACAAGTCTGTCTTCCCGGCACTGCCAGGAGAGGTTCAAATGGAAGAGCAGGCTTAGCAAACTGACTGCCAGAGTGTCCTAAGGCCAACACCCTCTGGTGGAGAAATTCCACTTGGCCTAGAAATGGCATATGTAGACTTACAAGAAACTACCAGAACTTTTCATAGCCCCCAACTGGAAGCAGTTCCATCTGCCACCAACAGTAGGATGGATGGGCCAACCCATTGCCTCTATAACATTGACCAGTACACAGCACGAGAATAGACTGGATTACATGTGACATTAATGGATGAGTCCCCTGGACTCCTCATAGTAGGCCTACAGTGTGGTTTGTATTGCTGCCTCCATTTTACAATGGAATAAACGGGGTCCAAAGAGGATGTTATTTGCCCAAGGCAAGAAAAGTAGGAAGTTCCACAGCCAAGACTCAAACCCCAAGTATCCTTGCCCTCAGCTTCCGGCCTTAGGAGCAGCAGGAATTTGGGATGTGTGATCTCTCAGCGTGACATTCCCAAGGGTGTGTGCATGGTGGAGCTGGTGCAAGCTTCTCCCTGCAGGGGAGTCTATCAGCTAACACCGGTACCATGTGTCAGGCTGTGTGCATTGACACTAACCAGAGTAGAATGTTTAATTTTCACAATGGCCCTTTCCTTCAGATACTGTCCCTAGGGCCATTTTTATAAATAGCCAACTAAAATGAAGAGGGATTTGTTTAAAGTCATACAGCTAAACATGAGTCTCTGCCTCAGACTCAGAGAGGAAGGTAAGGACTAACTCCTCACAGTTGTCCTCTGATCTCCATACACATGCCGAGACACATGCRCACACACACAGCATGTGCACACATGAGAAGCCACTCTCTTCTCAGACCCACATTCCCCTCTGCTGCCCTATTAGTCACTGTCACACCCAAAAGTGCCTCTCGTCAGTTCAACATCAGATTGGAAACTCCAGATCCTACAGGGAGCACCTGGCAGAGTGCTGTGCTCCAGCTCAGCCTGGGCAGGTGTTGGGAAGGTTGATGGAGTTCAAGTGACGGGAAGGAACTGTGCCCAGGGGACAAGAGCCTGCCTGCTCTCTGGGCTCCCGACTCCAGTCATGGGCCAATATATAGCAACTGCTTTCAGAAGGTTCACAACAGTCTCCGATTTGCAGAACGATTGGGAAGATAGTACAGTGAGTGTTCCCTACCACAGCCCATCCTTCCTCCTGTCTCAGCATTCAGACTTCTGTAGTCTTCCCTAATGTCTTCTATCCCATCATCCTTTAGTGGTCCCATCTCCCTGAGGCTCCTTCCTTGCAGATTTTCCATGTTCACCTTGAATGCTGTGAGGCATGCCAGTCAAATATGATGTAGAAAGCCATCTCTTAGAATTTGTCTGACACCTTTTTCATGATGATGCTGAGGTTATGGGTTGGTGGAAGGAGGTGACAGGGTCAACCATCAGAACATCATGCCAGGAGCCAGCCCCCGCCTGGAATAGTTAGAAGCGGGACAGAGCATCAGGTGCAGAGGCCTCTGGCCTTCTAGCTCTCTCTCTAACTGAATGCTTGCTGATAACTTCAAGAAATCCTAAAAACTTTCTTGCTTATTCTACGATTAAAAAAAAACCATAGAATGGCTTGGGTGATTAACACCTATCAGCAGGGAATTAAGTGAAGAATTTTCTGCTGTCACTCCCCTCTCTGTCCAGGCAGCCAGAAGCCTCTCTGGCTAGCCTGGTTAACTCTTTGTGAGCCAGAGAGGAAGGAAAGGAAAAGAATTAAGATGCTTTAGATAGGCAGGTATGCAGACACACATACATTCATACATACATTTACATTTTCTTTCACATTCTCATTTACACATTAACACATTCAAAGTTTTGTTGGGCCCAACTACCGGTCTCATACACTCAAGTATTCATGCATGCTTACATACACACATATGCCTACACATGCATATGTGTACATTTGGATGGATGGGTGGGGCAGGGCTCCTCAAGCCAAACCATCCAACCAACAATTTTATTTCTTTTCTCTGGCCTTTTTATACCTTCCTAGACAAAAAGTTCTTTAGAAAATTCCCTCAGAGCTGAAGTGTTACATAAAATGGACATTACAGAGGATGTTGATATTAAGTTCAAGGCAGTGCTTCATTCTATATGCTTGTTATAAGCTTAAAGCAACAGTTTTGGTATGGCCTTGCCTAATCATATTACACACCTGTGATTTTTATCCTTAAACCTAAGAATGTTTTTCCTTGAACACAGATTTTTCCCAAGCTTATTTCTTTTTTTAGTGTGATTATGGAAGCTCATTGTATTCCTTATTATGTAGCCCTTGCTGACTATTCTGAGGAGCAGGCACATTCTATTCTTGATTCTAACTTTATTACATCTTTTCTAGCAACCAAGGCCATCTCTAAACACTTTCTTCCTAAAATTATTTGAATAAATCGGGAATTCTGTAGAATCATTAATTCATCTAAATATCATCAATTCATGAAAGTTCATCTTTATGTTGATCTGCAGGAAATCTGATCAATAGGGCAGGCTAATGTCCAGGGATTATTATATTAATTTAATAATGACAGGACAGGCATAGTAGCTACAAGAAGAAATCATGAGATGAAGTCTCTTTGGAACCTTGCATAGAGCTCGCCCACCACAGACCATGCAAAAATGGTGGGCCGCCTCCAGGAGGGCCTATTCTAGATGGCTCCTGACAACATAGAATACGCAGATGTTTACATAGCAACATCCTCAAATTTATGTTGCATCTATATTCCTAGTCTCAATCAATGGCAATAGATTCTCTCTCTCTTTCTCTCTCTCTCTTTCTCTCTCTCTCTTTCTCTCTCCTCTTTTTCTTCTTTCTCTTCATTGTCATTGTTGGCAGTGGCCTCCTCCTCTTCCTCCTCCTCTTCCTCTCCTCCTCTTCCCCCTCCTCCTCTTCCTCCTCTTCCTCTTCTTCTTCCTCCTCTTCCTCCTCCTTCTCATTATCTTCCTCCTTCTCCTCCTCTGTCCATTTCTAAGATGTTACCCCAGGAACTTTGCTATTTTCTCCTTTTTCTCATCCATCCTACTTCTGGATAATTCTGTATTACTTTTCCTCATAAACAATCATCACAGATTGCCAGTTAGTTTCCCTGATTCCCTGATTCCCTCCACTCCTCTCCATCCTTCAAAAAACCCTCAGGTAAATATTTTTGTAGTTATTGTTTAACATCAAGCCCGTCTTCATAGATTTGGGGATGGTTCTGGTTATCTACAGAGCCCTGTTCCTGGTACTTAGTGCGGGATTCAAGGCTCTTTGGACATTAGTTCCAAATGCTCTTCTTTGCAGTGGCCAGTGTTTGTTTCTGAGTTTTGTATTAAGTGGTTTATGGGAGTCTATTTATCTCAAGCATGAATTGGCATTTTTAAAGAACAAACTATGTCCAGAAGAGTCAACAAAATGGCGTATGCGTGCGTGTGGTGTGCAGGCCTTCCTAGGGATGAATCTTTCCGCAGGTCATGGCTTTTGTTTGGGAAAAAGAACTACTCATGACCTAGTTTGGTGCCTGCCAACTTGCAGCTTAAGATTAGAAAAGATACAGGGGGAAAAGATGATACCAGCATCTGGAAGCATGTGTGGGTGCCTCTCCTTTCAGTGGCTTCACAGAGAGCATCTTTTATCTCACTGTTTCTGTGGGTCAGGAAACCTGGTGCAGCAGCTTCCTGCCTCCTCTGCCTAAGGACTTCTCGCAGGCTCCTCATCCCCTAGGTGACAGCTTCACCATTCATTTTCTCATTTTGATCACATTTTCAAAGATCTGCCAGCTAAACCTCACTTTCTTTAAACTTTTATAACACAGAAAGCCCCAGTCACTCTCCAGGGATGGCATTTAAATGTAAAATTGAATTCTTCCTTGCCTGACATAGCTGCTGTCTGTTTCATTAGATGGGAAAAGCACCCCTTGTGCTTAGAGGTCTGAGAGGGCTGTGTGCTACATTCTAATGAACAGAAATAAATTGTCTTTCAAACTCTATCGGCCGCTTGTCCACACAAATCCAGGCTTCGTTTAAAGGGTCACAAGCCTGCAGACAGCTTGCTGAGGGCTGGAGGAACAGTGTGGACCGAGACTTTTTATCATCTGCTCTCTGGTGCTAGATGGGGAGAAGCCAGGGATGTGAGAAAGCAATAGTGGACAGAACAGAAGCCACAAGTCCAGGCATGCCACTTCACTGGCTTAGCTAATCTGGGAGGTTGACACCAGTCTTTGCAAGCTTATGAATACCAAGCCATTTGCACCTCAATGACACTGCACTAGCAAGAGGGAAAACAGTGGAACAAGAAAACATTAGTCCAGAAGGGAAAACATCCTCAGAACATCTGATATAACACCTGCAACCAAACCATGGGTATTTGCATGGTCTTTAGGAATCCCTGATCCGCGCTGTGTGGATTCTCGCATGGCTCTGGATGACTCTAGTGGTGAGAGTTGCCAGCAGCAGAGTAAAAGTGGCTTAAAAGAGCTGAGTGCTGAGGTCAGACGCTTGACAGAGCAAGACTGTTGATTAGAACTCTTAAGAACAGAGATAATGTTCTCGGAATCCATGCTATGTGATTCCAGGCATGTGGCTTTGACTTTGTCTTCATCTTCATTATGATGAGTACATATGATGAATACATATGTGCAAAGGTGTATGCGCGCGCCACACACACACACACACACACACACACACACACACACACACACACCCTGCACTGTCCACTCATGCATATGTCAGACACATTCTCTGCCCCATTTAACCCTTATTAATTGAACATTTAAGACAACATTGAAATGCTCCTTTTTATGTGTGTGTATTATCAGTGCCATGACGACCTTTACCAGGCTAAGCAGATAATGCTTGACTTAGCAAGTAGCCCTGAAATATTGTTGTCCCTTTAATTCTCCCTTCCCATGGCCATATAGCAAAGATCTATTTCCTTAAGTGCCAACATCACCCCTCTTCGTTCTTGCCCCTTCGAAAGCAGATCCTTCCACCTGCTCAAAGTCATAGTCACCTCTAGAGTATTGGTGGTACTTGGACCAAGTCCTGACTGGGTCATCACCAGCCTCTATTACCATTTCCCCATCTGCTTTTCTAATGAGCCCAGGGCCCTAGGACTCCCCCAAATCTCCAAGTTAATCTAGGGGCAAGCTGAGGGCCACGAGGACACTTTTAACTTTGACTTTCCGCTTTCCTGCGGGGTATTCAGCCCGGTCAAGTATGGAAGACCACAGACTCAGAGCCTGCCCCAGTTTCTGTCCCACCCCGCCTCTTAAAGATTTGGCTCTTGCCTATCATTACCATCCCTGGGTAATGATCCTGCACTCCAGTCCCGGTCAAGGTTGCCAGTGAGAATTTTGTAGTTTATGAGTAAGTACTTTCATACCCATGACCTCCATGAGCTCATGAATATTTTGGAATGGGAGAGGCATGTGCTTTCGGAGGTGGTTTTCAGACTTCAGTACTGATGGCCGAAGGGGACACAAGATGTACTCAGAATGATCAGGCTTGTGAGTATCAGACCTGGACTTCAGACACCAAGACTGACTCCATTGCATCATGGACCCTGGGGAAAGGGCCCATGTCTTACTAATCTTCATGTTTTCAGGGCCCTTGAATGGTACTCAGATAATTTCAGCTGAATGAGGGAATAATAATATCCTGATAACTCAGGCCTCCTTGGGTTGTTCTAGAGAGACTTTAAACATATTGAATCATCCCTTTGAAAGCCATAAATCCCTGCAGCAAGTGCTGGGATTCTTCTCTTTTCTCTATCCCGAAATGGAGTCAGCCTATAGCATCTTCATCTGTGCAGAAATACACCCTCTGAGGATAGATTGTGCCCCTCACCAATGGATTTACCCAGGGTGGGCTGGGTCCATTTACTTCAATCATGAAGAGAGAGAGTCATGAATTATTTTTTCTCTAGAATGCTTTGTTCATCTTTAAAATCTCAATTATTTAAAAAAATTCAGTGTTTGATACTGAATCAGAATTTGATACCCAAGGTCTTGCACAGGCTAGGCAAGCATTCTACTGTACAATGTCCCCACCCCTCATCTCAGTTCTTGACCACTCCCTAGTGACTTTTGTTAACTATTATTATTATTATTATTATTATTATGTTAATGAGGAAAGGCCCCATTTTTTGTGGCTTAAAAGACAGAGTTGGTTACCACCATGTGGGCATGGCTATGTTTAATTAGTTATAAGCAACTCCATTAATCAGGCTGTGAGAGATAGCTGATGGCCATCAGGGTTCCTGGACAGAGAGTTTTTAAAGCTAAGGGAATGTGGAGGAGACTAGACTTCTGGGAGCATCCCGCAGATTCCACTCTGAGACGTCTTACCAAATAAGGCTACGATTTGGTCAAGGGGGGAATCTGGGAGGGGGGGAGAGCGCACACACAACAGCAAGCAAGGAGGCTGAGCAAGCTCGTAAGTAGCGCTTCTCCAACAGCTCTGCTTCAGTCTTGCTTCCAGACTCCTGCCTTGACTTCCCTTCGTGGCAGATTATCAGCTGGAAGTGTAAGATCAAATAAACCCTTTCCTCCCCCAGTTGCTTTTGGCCATGGTGTTTTATCATAGCAATAGAAACACTAGCTAAGACATCTTTTTACGCATTTGTTGGGCGACGGGCAGCGCTGTAACTGGTCTTTGCTACTTTGCAGGTTCTTTTCCCCACCCTTTATCCCATCCCAGGTTTTACTCCTGTACTGGCTGGTGTTGTGTGTCAACTTGACACAGGCCAGAGTTATCACAGAGAAAGGAGCTTCAGTTGGGGAAGTGCCTCCATGACATCCAGCTGTGGGCATTTTCTCCATTAGTGATCAAGAGGGGAGGACCCCTTGTGGGTGGTACTATCTCTGGGCTGCTAGTCTTGGGTTCTATAAGAGAGCAGACTGAGCAAGCCAGGGGAAGCAAGCCAGTAAGAAACATCCCTCCATGGCCTCTGCATCAGCTCTTGCTTCCTGACCTGCTTGAGTTCCAGTCCTGACTTCCTTTAGTGATCAACAGCAATGTGGAAATGTAAGCTGAATAAACTCTTTCCTTCCCAATTTGCTTCTTGGACATGATGTTTGTTCAGTAATAGAAACCCTGACTAAGACAACCCCCTAACTCCAGATAAGAGAGAAACAAGGATAGAGGGGACATTTGTTTCTTCTTTGACCACAGCTACTAACAAAGCACAACGAACCTCTTTAAATGACCAAGAGTCCCCCATCCCTACCCCACCTCTTGGGGCCCTAGCATTTATATACCCTCTGAAAAGTTCCCAGAGTCCAAACATCATACAATTGCAGAAGCTATCTGCAGCTGGCAAAACTGCACCTCTTCTAGAGCATGAGGCAAATCACAGTCAGGTGCTTCGGCAGCCAGAAGCAACCCCACATCCCCAAACCTGGGTGTCTTAGTCGGGTTGTCATGCTCAGTAGCAAGCCCCTCTATCGGTTGAGCCTTCTCTCTAATTCCCCATCCTCTTTCCAATCTTCTCTCACATGCTTCTAGTCCAGATTCTTATGATGCCATCATATCACAAGTCAGTCCCCCATCCTGGATGCAGATGTCCATTGCTATTTAGGTTCTATCTCACACCTGTCGGATGTAGTAACTGCCTGGTAGCCACCAACAAGTGTTTCTTTCTGGTTATCACCTTGACAGCTAATCAATGGGATGCAGTTCTGTTGGAAGACCCTAGAACCACATTTTATTTTTTTATTTTTTATTTTATTTTTTTAATAATTTTTTATTGGATATGTTCTTTATTTACATTTCATTTCCCTTTTCCTGGTTTCCCCACCCCTCCCCCCAATGTCCCATATGTCTTTTTCCCTCCCCCCCTTCCCCTATTCACCCCTTCTCACTTTTCCTGTTTTGGTATTCTCCTATACTGCTGCATTGGGCCTTTCCAGAACCTGGGTCCACTCTTTCCTTCTTGTCGGACAGCAGTTGGTATGTGGATTGTGTCTTTGGTGTTCCAAGATTCTAGGCTAATATCCACTTATCAGTGAGTGCATGCCTTGGGTATTCTTTTGAGACTGGGTTACTTCACTCAGTATGATGCTCTCCAGCTCCATCCATTTCTCTAAGAATTTCATGAATTCATTGTTTCTAATGGCTGAATAGTACTCCATTGTGTATATATACCACATTTTTTGTATCCATTCTTCCRTTGAGGGACACCTGGGTTCTTTCCAGTTTCTGGATATTATAAATAAGGCTGCTATGAACATTGTGGAGCATGTATCCTTATTGCATGCTGGGGAGTCTTCTGGATATATGCCCAGGAGTGGTATGGCTGGGTCCTCCGGAAGTATTGTGTCCAGTTTTCTGAGGAACCTCCAGACTGATTTCCAGAGTGGCTGTACCAGCTTGCAGTCCCACCAGCAGTGTAGGAGTGTAGAACCATATTTTATATGCATCTAAAACCAGCATAAAACCTACCTTTGTATTCTCTTACAATCTAGATGTGTGTTATGTCATACCAATCAGGCCATGCAGTAAGATATGTTTTCCTGTTAAAAGTAAAATAACAGGTAGTTTTAGATGTGCTATATGTGACATTTATTCTTTTTTTAAAAAGATTTATTATTATATCTAAGTACACTATAGCTGTTTTCAGATGCACCAGAAGAGGACATCAGATCTCATTACGGATGGTTGAGAGTCACCATGTGGTTGCTGGGATTTGAACTCAGGACCTTCAGAAGAGCAGTCAGTGCTCTTAACCACTGAGCTATCTCTCCAGCCCATGCCATTTATTCTTAGGCCTCATAAAAGCTTAGAACTAATTTTCTAAGTTATCATTGGTCTTAAGCTTGATAGCCAGCTCTGCAGACTGAATGAACACATCTCACTGACAGGGAAATGAGGCTTGAAGACAGACCTCCAAGAGGTCAGGGGAGCTGGCGTCGTACCATCTCACTAAGACCTTAGCCACAGTCGGGCTCATGCTCAGTTGGGTTACTGGGCAGTGGTGTGGTTTGGGGCAGGTCCTTCCTGCTTTCTGAGCCTTAGTTCCTCATTTGCAACGTGCAAACAACAACCCTGTGAGTTTGTGAAGACTCGTGAGCAGCAAAGCTCTCAGCACGCATGCGTCGAGTAAGCACTTAAGAAAACTCCACTCTCTTTGAACATTTCTTTCTCTTCTAGGGCTATGTAGATGGCTGATATCTTTGGTTGAATTAACATACCCCAAAATTTAGCCGCTAGAGCTGTTTCTCTAAGGCCAGAGCTTGGTTATTTTCTGCTCATAACAACCAGGAGCAGAAAGGAGGCATCTTGTACATAATAACTAGGCATCTATTATTTACCGAGTGTTCTTTCTCTGGTGGCAGTGTCCGATGGGATGGCTGGACTCTTCCTTTCTGGCCCATCTCTGACCTATTTTGTTCAGAAAATGGCCTCCTTACAAGTGACTCCCTATCTGTGAAGCTCACCTTTATCAATCACAATCCCTGGTTTTCCCTGAAGACCGACCCCACCATCAGGGTCTTCAGGGAGGCCTTGGACTCATTCACTATGCTACCATTTCATGGGGATTCACTACCAGTCTTTCTTATTTATTATACCTACAGAATCAACTAACCTGGCCCCAGAGCGGTTCAGAGACTGAACTGCCAACTGGAGAGCATGCATGAGCTGACCTAGGCCTTCTGCACATATGTTACAGACGTGCAGCTGGGTCTTCATGTGGAAGTCCTAATAGCAGAGCAGGGGCTGTCTCTGACTCTGTTGCCTGTCTCTGGATCCCTTTCCTCTAAGTGAGCTGTCTTTTCTAGTCTCAATAGAAGATGCACCTAGTCTTACTACATTTTAATATGCTAGGGCTGGGAGATAATCATGGGAGGCCCCCTCTTTTCTGAGGAGGAAGAGAGGAGAGGTAGATGTAGGGGAAGAAGGGGGGACTGAGAGGGGAACCTACAATCCAGATAAGTAACTTAATAAGATATTCCTTTTTAAAAGCAAGTTGAAGAGGACAGGGTTTATGTTTTTTTACTTCCACCTCATAGTCCATCATTGAAGGCAGTCAGAACAGGAACTCAAACAAGGAGGAACCTGGAGGCAGGAGCTGGTGCAGAGGCCATGCCAGGGTGCTGTTTATCAGCTTGCTCCTTATGGCTTGCTCTGCCTTCTTTCCTATAGAGCCCAGGATCACCAGCCCAGGGTGGTACTACCACACCAATCACTAATGAAGAAAATGACCTTGCCTATATATACCTCCATTTTATGGAGATATTTTCTCAGTTGAAGCTTCCCCTTCTCTAATGACTCTAGATTGTGTCAAGCCAACATAAAACTAGCAAGCACACCTCTACACGCACTCACATGCGCAATGAGTTACAATTATGCATTTGGTAAATAATGGCGTGGAATTAAAATTGAGAGATCTCAATGATCTAAAACATTTAAAAGTTTCCTTACGAGAGCAAGGGGAGCTGTAAGGAAATAGCAAGGGTTGAAGAGACTGCATTACATCATAGAATAGGCCCAAGCACACAAATAACATCTCTTAATGACTGCAGCACACTTATTAGCTGCAGATGCTCAAGTGCAGAAAGATGAAGTGACTGACCTTGGAGCACCAAGTTAATAGACAGTAAAACCGAATAAACCGAATCCCTAACCTGTTCATCAAGTCCTGTGTTTTGCTTGTTTGTTTGTTTGTTTGTTTTAAATTTCCAGCTACTCATCAAATTCCCAACGAATGCTTCTCAAATTGACTGGAATGTACTAGACAGTCCCACAAGAGGAAGCGAAGGAAGCACATTTTCTATGCGAAACAGCAAATGATCTCAGGAACTTGTTTCATTTGGAAGAGCCAGCTAATCTTCCCTGCAGAGCACTAATGATGTGTTAGACATGGCTCATCATAAGTGTGGGGATGACTTCCATCTCCTTCCCAACACCTAATCAAGGTGGGATGGTGGAGAATATAATTTCCAGTGTCTTCCTGTTTCACAATATCAGAAGACAGAAAAAAAAAACTATCAACTCCGTTTACTAACAGCTTTGATAACTATTCATGTACAAAAACTTCAGGGCCCATTGAGTCTTGTACACCTTCTTGAGCCTTGGGTTTTTATTCGCCCTCTCTCCCCTATTCCGTATTTCCTGTTGATTTTTAGAGCCACTTGTCTTTTACCACCACAACTGCTGAGAAACCAGCTTTGAACAGATTTGATGTCCTGAGATGAAGTATAATACTCTGATGTTGAAATTGTGAGTTACCTCAAGTTAATTGCTTTTGCAGGACCCAGCAGATGTTGCTATGATGCCCTTAAAATCTTGACCTATGCCAATACACTCTTGTGCACCTGGGGTGTCCTGGGGTGTAATTGAACTGTGTCGGGGAATTGGAGAGGCATGGTAAATTCTGAGTCAATATTTCAAGTTGAGAAATTGGAAGCAGACAGAACTCATTTGAAAATGTTGATCAAGGGGCCGGAGGGATAGCTCAGTGGGGGAAGTGCTTGCTGCGCAAACATGACAACCTGAATTTGTTCCTCAGAACCCTTATGAACAAATTGAGACATTGTGATATGTGTTTGTGACACCAGCGCTGAGGAGAGAGGCACGGGTGGACCGCTGTAGTTCACTGGCCATCCAGCGTAGCCTCCTGGGTGAGTTCCAGGCCAGTCAGAGACCTTCTCTCACAAAGCAGAAAAAATAGGCAACATCTGAGGAACAGAGGGCACCTGCAATGACCTCTGGCCCCCATGTGTATTCACAGACATGTACACACCTACCTGCACACACATGTGTATACACCTACCCCACACATGTGTATGCACCTGCCTCCACACACACTTGTACACACCTACCTGCACACACACTTGTACACACCTACCTACACACACACTTGTACACACCTACCTGCACACACACTTGTACACACCTACCTGAACACACACTTGTACAGACCTACCTGTACTTGTATACACCTGCCTGTGCGCACACACACTTGCACACACTTACCTCCACATGCACTTGTACACACCTGCCTGCACACACACACTTGTACACACCTAGCTTCTGCAGCTGCACTACTGATCCTGGACTCTGCTCAGATCCTTCCCGCTTTATCTCTTATGAGGTCTTGGGTTTAAGGTCTAATAAGGTGAGTTCAGAATGATCTCAAGACCCTTAACGCAATTATACCTGCAGAGATTACTTTCCCACTTAAGCTATCATTTGTAGAGTCTGGGCATGAAGACAGTGCGTTTAGGATATTATTCAAACCTCTATGCTCAGAGACAGAGATGCAGAGGAAAGAGAGGAGAGGGTGGGCTTGTGGGGGCTATCCTACAAACTCGTTTGAAGATCTACATTGAGAAGCAGAGAAAGAAGGGTCTGAAGTGAAAAATTAATGTGAAGTGGATGCAGAGAGAGAGAGAGAGAGAGAGAGAGAGAGAGAGAGAGAGAGAGAGAGAGAGAGATTTGAGCCCCAAGAAAGATGGAGAATCTGGTTCCTATGCAGTTGTCTGACTTTTTACATCTTGGTACCAGTTCTCCAGCAAATTAATTTGCTAGTTTAAGTGGGCCCCTCTACTTCACAGCTAAGAGTATTAAGACAAAACAGAACATGCAAAGGGGTACAGAAGTCTGCTCATTGTCGCAAACTTCCCATCTCCTTTAAGAATTCTCTGATAGAAATTACCCCAACTTTTAGAAGTGGGCACAGCAAGCACAGAGTTGTAGCAGCAAGTTCTGAGCGGCACCGGATGGTAGAATCTACATCATCTCTGACAGTAAGGACGATCCCGGTCGCCGTGCTGAGTAACTGCTGTGTTCTAAGTGTGTTGTACATATTCATCTCTGCGATGCTTGGTGTGGTTTTCTTCATGCTTATCTCCAAAGTTCTCTCCTGGATCCCTCTTGTACTCTGTTGTGGCGTGGAGGCCCCTCTGGCGTCTGGCTCACACAACACTTTCCAGGCTGAAGACGTCTCAGCCTGTAGAGTTCACTGTGTACTGGCTCGATTATATATCAACACCTTAGAAATGATAAGGTGCTGGCTCTGTGCTATCTCTGATCCAAGCTTGCTGTTCTTTAGGAGTCTGGCTAAGGATAAAGGCTGCATCCTTTCCACTACTCTCTTTACTCAGGGGAGATTCAAGTGAATACAAACCATTCACAAATTTGATCTGATTTTTTAATACCATCGTCAGTCTTTGGTGAGATGTCTGCTTCCATCTGAGTGGCTAGTTGGTTTTGTGCTTGTTTCTTTCTCCTGTCTGCCAGCCAGTCTATCTGGTGCTAAGAATATTATTCTGTTCAGGCTTCTGTGATTGTACATCAGCTGCAGATGGCCCCTGAGGAGCCAGAGCCACCGACTGTCACTGCTTGCTCCTCCTAGCAGACCCATAAAGCCCTCTGTGGACAGGGGACTGTCTAAGGTCTGAGGCTGAGGTGTCTTGCAACTTTCATAACTCATCTCCTTGCTGGAGGAAAAAAAAAGCACTTCAATTCTGTCTCTAACATTACATGCCCATTGTATTCTTCCAGATGAACAAGGTTCTGCCTATATTTAAAGCCCATCTCATATTTCTTAAGTAACCTTTAAGTCAAATTAATATGAAGTATGGGCTGTATTTATAAAGCAACTTTATTTTTGCCATTTAGTCTCTCTTTGAAGTTTCTTTGTGAGTCAAATTATTTCCCTTCCTGTGGATAAACACAGTCAGAGGCCAAGACATCTCTGGACGCTCTTAGGTGTCAAAACAGTCTCAATAGCATTTAATTGAAAGTTGTGAGCCAGGGCCACAGGAGACCCTCTCTTGAAAGAATCAAAACCAAAGAAAACAAAAAATAAGCCAAAAAAAAATCTGTGACTTCACTCTGACCTTGAACCAAGAAATATGCAGGGGGAAAGAAGATACGTGTATCATTAGTCAGGGTTCTCTAGAGGGACAGAACTGATTGTGTGTGTGTGTGTGTGTGTGTGTGTGTGTGTGTGTGTGTGTGTAAAGGGGATTTATTAGAGCAGCTTACAGACTATGGTCCAGCAAGTCTGGTAATGACTGTCTACTGATGGAAAGTCCAAGATCCAGTAGTTGCTCAGTCCACAAGGCTGGATATCTTGGCTGGTCTTCACTATGTGCTAAAATCCTGAAGAAGTAGTCTCTAATGCCAATGAAGGAATGGCCCTCGGGGGCAGGGGCGTGCAACTGGGAGAGCAGGCCTAGAACAAGAGTGTGGTCAAGACGCATCCAAAACTATGAAAGTCTCCTCTTGAGACCAGAATCTCATCCTGAGACCAGCAGGAGTAAGGATCACTCCCTCTCTGTTCTCAGCCTGTATGCCCTGGGGCTGTAGCCAATGACCACTACCTCTGTCCTTCTTGGGAGAGTCACATAGCCTGTTGGCCAAATTCCAGGTGTAAGCACCTGGAATCTCTCTTCACACAAACAAAACATTCCTGGCACCCCAGCCCCAGCTAATAATGTACACTCTCTCCTACCCAATCCTACTGCTCCTCAAAGTTTAGATAGCCCTCATCACCCCTGAATAGAAAGAGCTGTTATTTCATGGAATAGTGTCTAGAAGAGCTGTTTCACATTCCCACCATAAAGAACACTGAGAACCTTCTTGGAAAAGGGAACTCTTCAAACCCTGTGCTTTTGTCTGGAGGTTTCAAGAATGTCAGGTCTCCACCATGTCTGAGGAATCTTCCTTAGTGGCTCCCTTCTGACCCTCTACATGTTCAGTACGTGCAAAGAGTGAGTGAGAGATGTCTGCCTTGTTTTCTTTGCAAAAATATTGGTCTACTTCATCTGTTTGAAATTTCCTATTCTATGTGCCAAGCCCCAGTGACTACTTTAACATCATGTTGAGAATTCATTTGTTTATTCAGTTGGCACGAAGCTCCTAGGAGCGAGGCACTGTCGAGTTCATATTTAAGACCAGGTACATATGTATTTTAATACAGTAAACAGCCATATTAAGCAGTAGAAAATTTGAAAATTAGTTTTAAGAACAATACATGCAACCCAGAATATCTAAAACATTGCCATTTTAATATGAAACCATTATTTTTATTTTTAAATTATTATTTAAATTATTTTTAAATTAGCAAAGAGGTATTTTTCATTCTTCTTTTCCTCAAAGTCTTTGTGACCCAAATTCACATCTAGCCCACCTTCTAGTTAGTAGCAGACATGTGTCAAGAACTCAGTGGCCGTAGAAGGCCATAGATGGCCACCAGTGTCAGCTGTGCTGAGCATACTGCCCACAGAGCATTAGCTCCACAGGCAGAGTTGATGTCTGCCTTGATGGCTCTTTATCAGTGTTGGTATGCAGTAGGTATTTTACTCTTGGGATCTTAAGTTAGGATGCAATAGAAAGAATAAAGGAACCTTTAAGGGGATTGCAGAATGACTTTGCATAACACTCAGAAACTAAACCATCCAGTTCTGCACAAATTTGCCGGTACAGTTTGTAATTCGTTTCTTCCGCAGCCATCCAAAGTCCCTGAAGACAGAGGCATGTCTGTCTTCCTCTCTTTCACTCTCCCACAGTCCTCCCTGGTTCCTAGCATTGCAGTGTGGGACTTCACGCCGCCAACAAGTATTTATTCGGTGTTCGTCTCGGACCAGTTACTATTTTAAGTGCAGGGATGGAAATCATGCAATCTGTGTGGATGGAGCCCACAGGGCGAAAAGAAGCTAATGAAGGTCTGTGAAGGAAATAAATTGGGTGACATGATAGGGTGTGACAGGGGACAGGAGCACTGGGTACTGAAAGGGGGGCCAGTTCTGCAAAGAGCCATCTCCTTATATCTCCTCACAGTCTTCCACGTCCCCTCTGCTGCAGCCTTACCGACTGACATCTCCCTTTCTAGACTAACTCAATCTCAGCTCTGCCCTTAACTTCCTGTTTCTGCTGTGTCCTGCTCTCTCCTTGGCTTGCCAGTCACTTTTATCTTCCTGCTTCAGCTCTGGACTGTCTTCTCAAAGAAGCCATTCCTGACCACCCTGTTCAGCCGCCAGCCCCGCCCCGCCTAGCCCCGCCCAGCTCCCATAATTCTCTGTTGACCGAGTTATGCACAAGACCATCTATGACCTTGTGTATATCGAAAGTTAATTGTTGGTGAAACCCTCTTGGCAGTTGTAATCTTTTAGTGCCTAGATTAGACCCTTGGTGACTAATATTTGGCCAATAATAATAGCTATTTTTTTAAAAAAAACAAATGAATAAAGATCACTAGTAAAAGTCTTTGGGAGGTGTTTTAAGGGCTAATTTAAGTACATATAAACGACCTTTGGGAAGAACACCACTTTATTTTCTGCCTTAGAAAGGAAGGCAAACTAATCCATTTAAAAGTTACTCTTTCGGGATGCTATGGGCATCCAGTATCCTAGGAGTTCCTTCCAACTCCTTCAGCACATTTGCGGACGGACCCCTGGCTAAACATCCCTCTGGAAATGGGGATCCCTATTGAATCACCGAGAGGCAGGCGTTCGGGGAAATCAAGTGTGAAGTGGCTTTGAAGATCCAGGAAAGATCTGGCTAAGGAAGGCCTTGGGATGGGAGGAGAGCTTGTGGTGCAGGAAACGCTAAAGGAAATCTGTTGTTTCAGTCCCTGGCGGTTGCTAGGGACGCTCGCCTTCTCCAATCATCGTTCCTCTTACTAGAGTGTGAGCCACACTCTGCGGTTGCTGTGGCAACAGAGGGTAACAAGATGGACTCGGCAGTGCAGCAAAAAGTGGAGCGCAAAAAGTGCAGAGAGTGTGAGTTGAAACCCAGTTTCGGCAGGGAACGCGGTGTGGAGTTGCCCTGGGATTCTGAGTGGACAGAGGTGGCTGGATCTCTCAGCGGTCTCGGGGTGAAAGAGTGGGCTTATGGGGACTGATAAGATGGCCCCTACTGTTCACCCCGCTGAAGTTACGGGATCTTGGATTTCTGTACTTGGGGTTCTCGTCTGGAAGCACAGGAATGGGGAAAACCTCGCTTCAGCTTTGGGCAAATCGCTTTCAGTCTTTCTTCCCTAGGAAAAAGGATGGCAGGTGCCGCCCCCCTCCTTCAGCTGTTCCTGCCCCCGTTCTCAAAATGACCCTGAAGATCAAATGTGTGGCTAATTATAGAAAGGGAAAAATTCCCAAACGGGCTTTTCTTGTGCGATCCTGAAACAAGACTGCAACAGTTAACTGTCCTCTCCACCTCTCCCTGTGTGAGCACAGTTAGGGCTCAGAGAGAGCGCCCCAGGATTGGGGCTGAGGACCAGCGCTGTGAGGTCTGTGCTGCC
Organism: Apodemus speciosus; assembly: GCA_002335545.1. Lineage (NCBI taxonomy): Eukaryota > Metazoa > Chordata > Mammalia > Rodentia > Muridae > Apodemus > Apodemus speciosus. The sequence goes on from BDUI01000006.1 coordinate 1,390,163, forward strand.
CTCAGGGCCCTGGGATCTGTGTGCGCTTCACTTCCCTGATTCCTGACTCTGCTTGGGGGTTGTTTCGTTTTCCCGAATGTTAATTAGACGATTGTGGTTTAGTTCTTATCTTTATTTAAAGCAATTGGAGTCCCACTTCCTGTCTTGTCCCACCTGGAGCTTGTCTGGAAGATTGTAGAACAAGAGCTCTATTTTAAATGAGCGTAAACAGTGGAGTCACGGGCGTCCGAATTAGAATTCAGACCTTAATTAAGATCAAATTCCAAAACAGTAATAAATAAATAAATAAATGAATAAATAAATAAATAAATAAATAAAATCCAAACTCATGCAGGATAACCTAGTCAGCATGGAAACACCTTAAGAAGTGCGTTAAATGTGGCACTCCTTAAGGACATTTTATAAAATGTATTAGACTTTTTCCCAGTTATCCTCACAAGTCAGTAGAGTGTATGGGCCCACCCACTGTGTGAGCCCACCCGCTGAGTCATTGTTCTTCTGCGGGTTTGGGGGCTGTGGGAGTGTGGGGGGGTGGGTTTGGGGGAATTCCCAAGTTCACACCATTTTCTTCCTGGAGAGCATTGTTCATGTGGGGATCACGCCTTGCTCCGCTGGGGGCTGGGGGTTCCTGTTCTTACATCACACACTCCCATACCCCCGTGATTTTTACAGTTTGCACAGCTGTCCGTGCACTAATGTTCACCAGCACTGTTGGTACCGTTGATCTTGCTTTAAGGGGCCCAGGCTCACTCATTAATGGGCCTGCAAAGACAACCATCCAGCTATTTTTAAAGTTACCAGCTTCGTTTTCTGACACTCCTAAGTGTGAGTACAGTGACCGTCTTCATCTGTTTGGTGAGGCTTGCCTTGAATGCTGATGAGTGCTTGAAATGCTCCTTCTTTAACACTTTTATCATCCTGATGGGGAAAAAAAATCCTGATCACTTTATTTGTGTTTCCCCTGATTGTTAGTCTGATCGAGTAGTCTGTGACTGTTCATTATTGACAACTGCTCTACAGTGACCCAACCGTCTTTTAAAATGCGGATGCCCTTTTCCCCCGTATTGATTTCTAGATATCCCTTTAGTTCTAGCTGTCAACTTGACACAGCCTAGAATTACCTAAGAAGGGAGTCTCACGATTGGCTCGTGGGCGTGTCTGTGGGGACTCATCTAGAGCCCACTGTGGGCAGCACCATACCCTGGGCAGGGGCTCCTGGGCTGTATAAGAAAGCTAGGCATGAGCCTGCCAGTGAGCCAGCAAGCAATGCTCCTGTATGGATTCTCCTTCAATTATCCATCCGACTTCTCTCAGTGATGGGCTGTAACCTATATACTGAAGTGAAATCCTCCCCCTGCAAGTCTGTTGGTCTTGGTATTATCAAAGCACCAGAAAAGTAAACCAGAACACTGGGGCCACGGTACATACTCAGGATATCAATATACTGTATGTTGCACTGAGATAAAATTAATATTTCCCCCCTGTCCATTGATCATAGCTAGCTGTCCATTTGACACCCCTTCATTTGTCTGGGAAGAGGGCACCTCAGCTGAAGAATTGCCTTGGTCCGATTGGCCTGTGGGGTATTTTCTTAATTGCTAACCGATGTGGGAGGGGCCCAACCCCCTGTGGGCAGTGCTATCTCTAATAGTCATATGTAGGCCCTGGCTGTAAAGAAAGCCAGCTGAGCAAGCCAGTAGGAGCTTTCTCTGTGTTCCTCCTTTCAGCCCCTACCCTGCATTCCTTGACGACAGACTTTAGCCTGTAGGGCAAATAAACCCTTTGTGCCCCCGAAGTTCCTTTGGGTTATAATATTTTATCACAGCAACAGAAACCAAGCTAGGACACTGTTCTTGCGCTCCCCCGACCCCCCATGAAGTTGTGTTTGACCTAAATAACCCATAAATGATAACTGTTCTTTGTGGGCCTATGACACACTAGTAATTATGTCACACTTTTAAAACCAGGTTTATTGATCCATAGCTCGTACTCTAAAACATCTCCTATTTGTCTGTACAACTCCACAAGTTGGCTTCCCAAAGCTAATGTCCATGTGACAGCTCAACCCACCGCAGTAAGTATATAGAATTATCGAGTGGCTTAAACAGCTCTCTTGCTTCTTCCTCTGGCTGGCCCTCTTTCCCCACTCGCAGCCTGTGACGAGGCTGATTTCTGATTCTGTACTCTCCAAATGATGGAATCATAAAGGGTGTAAAACCTTCTGTCTGGCTTGCTTTCTTTAGCATATTGTGTCTGAGGTTTACCCGAGTTGCTTTATGTAACTTTGGGCTATTCCTTTTTATTGCTGAGTACTATAGACCTGCAGATGATGGGTGCTGGGTTCGCTCCAGGTATCTGACTGTTWTGAGTGAGTGAGTCTGCCACAAAGTTATCCATGGGTCTCTGTGCTACTTCATATTATTAATGTTTTAGTAAACAGTTGGAGGGTCTCTGGGTTATCCTGCAAATAGGTCAGTCTTACGTGGCTCCTAAAGTGAATGTATCGTTTTTGTGTTTCCACCAGTGTTGCGTTTGAGGTTTACCCATTGCTCTACGACCTTGAGCGTCAGGATGATTTGGTTACTTTTAGCTATCCCTGCAGGTGTGGCATTCATGCACACCACAGCATGTGCGTGGAGGCCAGACCAGAACTTTCAGGAGTCACGTCTGTTCTTCTGCCTTGGATTCTGGGCACTAAACCCAGATACTCAGGCCCCCATGGCTCCATCTGGCTAAGCCATCCCATCTTCCCTCCTGTTCTAGTTTCAACTGGCATTCTTCGAGGTCCATGACACTGAACAACACACGTTTGCCTGCTGTCAAACCATTGGTAAAGATGCTCACTGACCTCCTTTAGTTCATGTGATTGGCCCGTATTTTATTTACTTTCTTTTTTAATTGAGTTGTAAGAATATAATTTCATGTATTGTTATATATAAATAGAATTTTGGGTTTCTGTGAGTTTCTTCCTGCTGTGAACGTCGGGGCTCTGGCTTCCGTCTCCTGGCCACCTCCCTTACACCATGGCCCCGAAGTGGCAATCCGTGGTCCTACCTCAGCCCAAGAAACCCAGGCCCACTGCTGCCCTGAAACTGGAGGACAATTCGGCCTCTCCAGGCTTGCCGAAGGGAGAAAAAGAACAGCAAGAAGCAATTGAACATATTGATGAAGTACAAAATGAAATAGACAAACTTAATGAACAAGCCAGTGAGGAAATTTTGAAAGTAGAACAAAAATATAACAAACTCCACCAACCATTTTTTTTTTCAGAAGAGGTCAGAATTGATCGCCAAAATCCCAAATTTTGGGGCAACAACATTTGTCCATAAGTGTCTGCACTGCTTGGGGAAGAAGACGAGGGGGGCTCTGCATTACTTGACCAGAGTTGAAGTGACAGAATTTGAAGACATTAAATCAGGTTACAGAATAGATTTTTATTTTGACGAAAATCCTTACTTTGAAAATAAAGTTCTCTCCAAAGAATTTCATCCGAATGAGAGCGGTGACCCATCTTCAAAGTCCACCAAAATCAAATGGAAATCTGAAAAGGATTTGACAAAACGCTCACGTCAAATGCAGAATAAGGCCAGCAGGAAGAGCCAGGAAGGTCCTTTACCTGGTTTACTGACCATTGTGGCTCAGGTGCTGGCGAGTTAGGAGAGGTCATCAAAGATGATATTTGGCCAAGTCCCTTGCAGTACTCTTTGGTTCCCGATATGCATGATGAAGGAGGAGAGGCAGAAGATGATGATGATGGTGGTGATGACGACAACGACGACGAGGAAGAGGAGGAAGGGTTGGAAGGTACTGATGAAGGAGAGGAGGATGAAGGTGAAGAAGATGAGGAGGACAAAGGGGAGGAAGGAGAGGAGGACAACTGCGAGGAGGACTACCACAGAAGAGTGATGGATTTCAACCTTCTCTTTTATTTTATTTTTCTTTGTTTAATTTTCTCCAGTCCCCGGGAGTAAGTTGCAGCCCTTTCCTCCCCGTCCCTCTGTGATCAGCCGCCCTGTTTCTGAGGTCTCAGCATCATGGTTCTCAACTAATTTGGGGGAAAAATATGTTGAGCAAGTACAACAGGAAAAGAATCTCCACGTTTCTGTTCTAAACTCATTTTTATCCTTTCTTGTCTCAAAAATGTGTGGATTCAACACCACCACCCACCGTGCTCTGTGGTGGGGAAAAAGAAAAACCTTCCAGTTCCCTCGGCTCACCGGAGGCTGGAGGGTGTGAGGCCCCTGCGTAGTAGTACCTAGAATTCTAGCCTTTTTCTATTCTCTGTATATTGGGCTCAGAGATTACACTGTGTCTCTGTGTGAATACAGACAGTTATCTGTCTACTTTCTCTTGTTTAAGAAAGAGAAAAAGGAAAAAGGGAGGGTATAGAGGGGGAGCAAGGGTGGGCTTGAGGTGTGGGATGGAGTAGGTGGACATCTGACAACATGGCTTCTCCTTTGACATGTTGTGATGTTTAATAGACATCTTGTAATTTAAGGTGACACTTTTAAAATAAAATTCTCTCCTGATGAAAAAAAAAAGTAAATAAATAGAATTTTGGTTCAGAATTTGTCTAGACTGACATATATATGATTTATTTATTTATTTATTTATTTATCTTATGCATATGAGTACATTGTAGTTGTCTTCATACACACCAGAAGAGGGCATCAGATCCCATCACAGATGGTTGTGAGCCACCATGTGGTTGTTAGGAATTGAACTCAGGACCTCTGGAAGAGCAGTCAGTGCTCTTAACCGCTGAGCCATCTCTCCAGTCCCTAGACTGTATATTTTTCCAGACTTTCTACATTTATAACTTTGGTAGCTTGAGTTCTTTTTCGAAATTGATCTGGCTTCTCTGGCTCCTTGGCTTTTTCATGCCAAACTGTGGACCACACCACTGATGTTTGTTAAAAGTCTCAGTGGGACTCTGATTGGCCAATAGGTCTCCAACCAGCCGGCAGAGTTCTTTTGTTTTACCTAGACAGACGCTATGACTGAGCTTGGGGAGGGTCTCTCATGCTGGTCCCTGCAGGCTTCCACAACTCAGTGGTGGATGCGGAAGTGACTCAGGGTACATGCCTTGGCTGGAGTGTATTCGGGAGGCAGGATGAAGTCTGATGGATGCCAAGCGCCACTCAGGATGCACAGGGTTTCCGGGAACTGGGTACCAGGGATGGCCAGGATCTCTCCGGGTTGGTGCCCATTGCCAGCTGGGTGGGATCACTGAGTGGTCTGCCGCCAGGAGGGTCTGTGGCCAAGGCAACTATTGCCGTCTCCAGGTGGGTTTGGTTCCCTGGGCTTCAATGGTTCTTCAGCTGTCAAGGGACACCTGCCTAATGCTCTGTGCTTGGAAACTAGCAAAAGCCAGTTGGGACCTCTTCAGCTGCCAAGCTGCTATGCCTTGCCCAGTAGCTTTCCCTCTCTGTTGCTCTTTTCTCCGGATACCAGCTTAGTTCACACTACTGAGGACCGCCCCTCCCCCCCCCCCCCGCCCCCAGAGAAAAGCCTCCATTGGGTCTGATGCTGTGACATCAGGGCGGGGCAGCACAAGGCCAGGTCTCCAACCAACTCTCAGGGTGAACCTAAGCCCTTAGCTAATACAGCCAGGGAAGGGGTGTTCAGACCAAGCACAACCGTGTGTTTGGGCCATTGGTTTATTGTGTCAACCACACGTGTATCAACTGCCAGCCTTGCTTTTTAGCACCAACCGTAACATTGGTTTGGGACCCAGGGCGGCCTTATCTCTTAGCCACCTGACCTGATAACCTTCACGGTAGGAAGTGGCCCTCACCCAGGCAAGGCTGAAATGGTTCCAGAGCCATTCTCGCCTCACAGCCAAGAGCCCCGTAGGAAGGGTTTCCAACAGCCCTGCCTGGGTCTGTGCCCTCAGGAGCCAGGATCCTGCACTGCAGTCTTTTCAGGGGTTATGTCAAGGCGGGCACAGTGTGCTCCACATGGCTGGGCAATGAGTCAGGGAAGTCTGGGTGGCTGGTAGACTGACAGCTCCTTTGCTCAAGGCAAGCCAGGCAGAGAGAGGCAGAGGAGAGGGAGGGGGAGAGGTAGAGGGGGAGGGGGAGAGAAGAAGGGGGAGGGGAGAGGGAGAGAGGAAGAGGAGGGGGGAGAAAGGGAGAGGGGAGAGGAGGGGGGAAGGAGAGAGAGAGAGAGAGAGAGAGAGAGAGAGAGAGAGAGAGAGAGAGACTTTATTGGAGGAGTCAATATTGCCAAGATGTTAGCTCTTCCCAACCTATTTGACACAGATTGGGAGTGTGGGGCATTGACAAATGGTAAGTTCCTTGAACTCAGGTTTGTAAGCTCTCCTGGTATTTCTTTTCCTGCAAATAAGCAAAGATACCTGGGCTTGGAGCTCCTGGGTGCCCTCTCTCTTTTCTCTCTCTTTTCTCTCTCTCTGTCTCTCTCTCTGTCTCTGTCGCTCTCTTTCCTCTCCTGCTCCTCCATGTGTATGTGTGCATGCGTGTGTGTGCGTGCGCGCGTGCGTGCGTGCGTGAGAGAGAGAGAGAGAGAGAGAGAGAGAGAGAGAGAGAGAGAGACGACAGGAGTCAGATCTCTCCTTCTACCATGTGAATCCCGGGAATTGAACTCAGGTCATCAGACTTGGTGGCAAGCTCCTTTACCCACTGAGCCACCTCACTGGCCCTTGACAATTTAAAATGTTCAGTTTCTAATTTTTTATGACTGGTTAGCAACTTGGTGCTTCAAACTTTGTTAACTCAGAGTTAGTAGAGTTGGAGATAGAGTGATTTTTAAAAAATATTTACAATAACGATTTAGAATAGTGGGAGGATTTTGGTCCAGGCATTGGGCGCTCAATTGCCCAGTTCCTACAATGTCTGCACTGTCTCCAGTGCTCTTCGGGGTTGATATTGTCTTAATGCAAAGTGTCTCCAAATGGATGGCCATCGGTCATGAACTGTAACCCTACGCTTTAAAATCACCACCAGATGTCTTTAAATCACTGCTGCTATAAACCCAGATCCTCCGGAAGAGCAGCCAGTGCTCTTAGACATCTCTCCTGCCCTAGGCTGGGCCTTCTCTCTTGCCATAGATTGAACCATCTCTCCTGCCCTAGACTGGGATATCTCTTGTGCCCTAAGCCTAGGGCTGGGCCTTCTCTCTTGCCCTAGATTGGGCCATCTTTCTTGCCATAGATTGAACCATCTCTCCTGCCCTAGGCTGGGCCTTCTCTTGTGCCCTGGACTTACTTTTCTATTTAACATCTTCCACACTTTGTTCCTTCTTGTATCCTTCCACCTGGAGCTTTACCACACCTTTTTCTCCCTACAGGACAGCTCCAAGTATGCTCACTCTATGGTCCTTTGGTCTTCACTTTTCCTGTGGGGTAACTAGATTGACCCTCCTCGGAATTCTTGGGGCTTATTGGATTCTCCCATGCTTCTTTCCCCTCTCTCATTTCACTTATCCTGTGCACCTGTCACAATTCTCTTATCAGTATCCCATCCTTGGGGCAGGGGGGGGGTGTCCTGGGGTGGTTTGGGAAGCTGGATGCATGTCAAAGAGTTACCGTAAAATATATTTCTTTATGATGGATTGCCACTGGTTTGTGTGTTTATTTTACTTTCAAATATGCACTCCTGCCTTGGCCTCTCTTCTTTCCTCTCCAGAGTGTCATGGGCATGCATGTGGGGGCCATTTTGGCTTTACCTACATGTCTCTTAAGCATCCTTTTTTTTTAAATTTTTATCATTAAAATTTTTCTTTAGTCTTGACAATTTTGTACATGTATACAACGAAGTATATGGTCATAGATATGGCCGTATCTACGCCTGCCTCCCCTCCAACTTTCCCTATCTCCTCCTGCAGCTTGTATGTTTATTTATTTATCTATCTATTTATTTATTATTTATTTTGATAACCCACTAGGTAGTGCTGCGCGTAAGTGCAGGGGCGTGGGGTGCAGGCCTCTGCGCTTCGACACCTGATTTCCAGCTTGAGATTCAGACAGAATTTCCAGCAATTTCTGGAATGGCTCTAAATCTACCTTGAACTACATATTTATGCAAAGGGCCTTCCTTAGCATTGGCAACTAGGAAAGGAGACAATCAATCAGCCTTGAAGGACACTTCACGCCTTCCCGCTCTGGAAATAAAAAAGCACGTCTACCTCACTACCCCGCAACTCTGCTTTCTCCTTTAATAAATGCTAAAACTAGATGCATGCCAAGGAGTTATCGCAAAGTAAGTTTCCTTACGATTGATCATCAGTGGTTTGCGTGTTTGTCTTATGTACCCACATGCATATGATTGTGTGGAAATTTCCCAGGTGAAAAGGGCTTGCGAGTGGAAACTGTTTAAAGGATCTGTGTTCTGTACCACACGGTCATACAAGAGCTCTACATCTTTAAAAACAGGGGTCCTCGGGCTAGGTGCGGGATACGTACCTGTGAGCTCAGCACTTGGGAGGGTTAGGCAGGATCACAAGCTCCTGGGGAGAATGGGCGACCTATGGAGAGTTGACCCACCAAATAAAGAAGAGACCCTGGTTATGTGTGGGTACCCTTGGAGGCCAGAGTTAGAATGGGAGTTACAGCGGTTGTGAGCCCCCTGACGTAGGTGCTAGGAACCGAACTCAGGTCCTTTGAAAGAGCAACATGCATCCTAACTGCCACTTGCTCTCCAGGCCATGGGATGGTTGTCTTTGTTTGTTTGTGTGTGTGTGTGTGTGTGTGTGTGTGTGTGTGTGTGTGTGTGTGTGTGGTTCCTACTGGGACCAGTAGAGGGCACCGATATCCTGTGTGTTTGGGTTTAAAGTGCCACTGCTGATAAATACACACCAAGTGCATTCATTAAACAATTTATTTATTAATGTCTGAGTACTCTAGCTGCACGTACACCTGTGTACCAGAAGAGGGCATCGGATCCCGTTATAGATGGCCCAGCGTGCGGCACAATGGGTAGCACCTTGGACTTCCAGACAAACACATTCTTATTGTGATTAGAATTTCTTCTTGTTGTTGTTTGGGTTTTGATTATGATTTGTTTAATTTTAACCTGCTGGATTCCCTTTCTGTGCTGAGTTTCACTGGCTCCTCTCAGGGCGTGGTGGCTCTCTCCACAAACTGTTTGTGTCAACTGCCAGCCCCTTCACTTGGTCAGGAAAGTATTTTGGGGGGAGTTCTGTGGTGACGAGACTAGGCAGGCGTCCACAGGGATCTACATCTGTCTGTGCTTGGCAACCGGAGGAACGACCCGCCCAGACTCCCTGTAAAGTCAAACAAATAAACAAAAACCAAAACAACAACAACAACAAACCATACCTGGATACTTTTAGAGCTCAGGGGTGGTGTGATTTGGAATGATCATGAATTAGACAGCCAGCTGGTGACTCTAGTGTTCAGGCACATTTTATTTATTTATTTTTTTTTTAACTTCTCTCATCAGTGCCACTGAGACGTCATTTGTGTTCTGCTGTGGCCAGTTAGACAGAACAGGCTTACTCTTGTCCTAATCCACCTCTGAGGCGAGCTCCCCTGTCAGTCTGCATGCTTTGGATGGGACTTAGCCTTAAAACCTTCCTGGAACCCTGCAAACCAGCCAGCTGCAAGCAGAGCTCAGTGTCCCCATGTCTAACAGATGATCTCACAGCAGAATCTGCAGGGTCTCCTTACCCATAGTGCATTAGTTACGCTGGCCTGTTTAACCCCCATGTTCTCTTTTAGCTCTTTGACACTTTAGGGAGGATTTAAAAGGTCTTGCTTGGTTTCTACTTGAGACAAGCAGTCCTGACTGCCCTAGGACTAACTCTGTACCGAGACTGGCCTTGAACTGTTAATCTTTCTTGCATACAATTCCTGAATGCAGGGATTCTGGCTTCCTTCAATAAGCTAGGCCATCGTTGGAAACAATGGTTTGTTTTAAAATTTTTGTATTTTGTGTGTGTGAGAGTGGGTGTTTTCCTGTATGTCTATCAGTGTGTGCATGCTCGATGCTCGTGGAGATCAGGGGAGAGGTGTTGGATGCCCCAGAACTGGAGTTACTGATGGTTGGGAGCTACCATGAGCAGTACCGTTACTTTTGTCTTTTAGCACTGTAGCTTGTATGCTTTGTGAAAAATACTACAGAAACACAAACACAAGAGACTTTTCTTCCTCTCCAGTTCGCAAGCCCAGTCCTCAGGAGTAACCAAATGTATTTTCTTATGTATTGTATTACTTATTGAGAGCATTTGAGTAAGTGTTGTTGTTTGTTTTTGAGACAGGGTCCTTCTGTGTAGCCCTCGAGCGCTGGGGTTAAAGGCGCGTATTACTATACCCATCGTCAGAGTCTCTCTCACATTTGGATGCATTGACTATTTTCATGTGCAACAATGCTAGAAACATAGAGGTTTTCTAAATGTCCGCTGGAGAATAGACACGCGTACACGGGGCGCTGTTTTCTGCTCCTGTAAAATGGGTATAGCTTCTCCTCTGCCACACTTAGAGGCATGAACGTAAAAGCTTAGCCGAAAAGCTCTTCAAACATTGGAGCTTGGGTGGTGCACAGCGTGGACAATCCTACAGTTGGTTGTTTGGCGACGTTAGAGCAGTATCTCTGGCTGTGTGGGAACGGTCCATGCACTTGTCGGCAGGAAGAGGTTGTGTTACTGAACACTCTGTTAGCGTCATGGGTATCCGGCATAGTTTTGAGACTGTTCCTCTAATCATTCAAAATATGAAAACTCTCCCCAAGCTTGAAAGCAGCCCACATGGCTGGTTAGCGTTTGAAGGGATGTCTTAATTGGTCCACATTGGTGATTGCTTAGGGACTCTTTAGCCTGGGTGTATGGATTTTAGCTTCACGTGCATCTTTAAGGGGGTTAGCATCCCTAGCCTTCTTCATCAGATTCCCATTTGGACCACAGAGGTGAAAGGTCATCGCTTTGCCTACTTTTGAGTGCAGCGGACCATAATCCACCCCATCAGCCACATGGCCATCATCAAAAGTGAAGGAATGACAGCGCTTCCTCAGTAGCGCCCATTGCAGAAGCACTCAGCATCCAACTCTCCATAGAGATGGGGTTTGAAATGAGGCAGGAGGAATCGTAGGATCGAGGCGGGGAGATTTCAGGTTGCACAGAGGAGGAGACGTAAGGAATTGATCTGGTGCAGAACTCCACTGGTTTAAATTGAAAAACCAAACCATGCAGCCTTCTCATTTCTTTGAGGATTTAAGTTCTTTAGTCCTTTGATTTTTTTTTAAAGGCTCATATTTATCCCTGGAGGTAGTGGGGAAGGGAAGTGGACTTTAAAGTGCTCTACTCCTGATTAAAAAGCTTGTGGGGAAGTCTGTGATATTGTTATCGTGGTGGTCTTCAGTTTAAACCCATTACCAAAGGGTCCACTGGGTGGTGTGTGAGGGAAAATAAAATCTGTGTGAAGTGGCTGGAGAAACCTCTCACGACATCACCCTTAGATCACAAACCCTGACATTTTTCTTTGAAAGCGGTTTTAATAAGAATCTAGAATGTCCTGGGTAGAAGATAGGATGGTGATCTGACTCTGTCGTGCATCTTGTGTTTACTTGCTTAATCTGATATCCTGAGCACCTTTGCCTGATTCTACCACAGTGCCAAGGTGATGATGATGATGATGATTCTTCCTCTTCCCCTTCTCCTCCTCTTCATCCTCTTCCTTAACCTCCTCCTCATTATTATTATTGTTTATAAACAAACCACCCGGCTTTTCGGCAGTAGCACAGAGAAATCTCTAATTAAAATAAATGTCAAGGTTAAGCTGTTTTCATACCTGAAAACAATTCCCAGCATTCATAGCTTTTAAAATAATGACAGCAAGACAAACTTGACAGCCAATACCAGGAAAGCAGAAGTCAGAATTTGTGAACGCCAAAGACAAGTCTTGCCACACTACGGAATGTGCCTGGTAGTTAATTATAGGTGACACGTGTCTTGGGAAGCTGCCAGGATTTTGTGGGACGTGGAAAGAAAAGGCTCTCACCCGCCTCATCTCTCTTATAATCCCCTTTACTCTCAGGGAATTCAGCTTTAATAAAAAGGAATAACCAGAGGATGTAATCGAAGAACACTAATTAATAATTTGAATTCCTGAATGAGGTTCTGCAATAAATCGTAGGCTGTCAGTTGCTAAACCATGATATATTGCAGAGAGGGAGGGGGCGCCATGCTCTTCCACAATGTGGCTTGTTACGTTGAAGCTGTTGGTGGCAGGGAACTTGGTGTTGGCTAATCACTTGTGTTTTTACATCGCTGTTTGTAATCACAATTAAGCAGATGGTTTTGAAAAAGCTCGGGTGTCCTTGATAATTAAAACCCCGGCAAACTGCTTCTTCCTCCCCCTAACATACAATTACACTGAATAGAATCACATCGCCCAGGGCTTCTTCCGAAGAAAGGGTCTTCAGTGGCACAAGATTAGTGCCCTACGCCGATCCCGGGCACCTTGACCTCTTACAAAGCCTGGAGCTTTGCAGCTGGCAGAGAGGGCTTTCAAGCAAACATGGGTCACCCCCCTCCTCTGCTTTCTCCCCAAATCCTACCCCTGCCATGCATGGATTAATAGGCCATATTTTAAAATGGGATCTTTGGAAGTCTCATGACCATTGAGTGCATCGTGTTTATCACAGCTGAACTCTGGGAGCTCAGCCAGTATGTGACTAACACAATAGTCCTCAGAGGTATGGGGAAAATCCATCCTGTTTCTTTCTCAGAAAACTAAAGTGGGCGTGTCCTTGCTTTAAAAGGGGTGGGGGAAAGGAAACCTTTCATTTCATAGTGTGTTACTTTTTCGTTACTATAACAAATGCCTGGGATACATCATCTTAAAATGTAGAAAGGTTCTTTGTTGTTGTTGTTGTTGTTGTTGTTGTTGTTGTTGTCATTGTCATTGTCATTGTTGTTGTTTTTGACTCACAGTCTTGGAGGTTTCAGTCCATGATAGATTGACTTTGTTGCTTTGGTCTTCAGTGACAGAGCTCAGGAGTGTGCCATGAAATTCTCACCTTATTTATTGAGCCCTACCACAATAAATTAGGATTCTTTTCGAGCAAGATTCCTCACCCCCAAGAAGTATTTAAGCAGCTGAGATGTGGCCACAGGTCTCTCCCTTGACTCGACCTCGGACAGTGTGAACCCCAGCGCCCCGCAGTTGGAGCCTGCCAAGGTCTATTCACAGATGAAATTTTGGAAGTGTGCTTTGTTTGCCTGAGGCACGAGTACGCCCATGCCTACTACAGATACTTTTAGGTACAGGCTTTTGTGCCCGCGAGTAAGCAGTCATTTGCTGGGGCAATTAGCCATCTGCACGGTATTATCAGGGTGCAGCTGGCTAATGCTGCTCAGGGCCACGGGGCAGGCTCAGCTCCTAGTCTGCACAGGAACTGTATTCACAGCAAAGGACATTGACCTTTAACGACGAATCTTTAAATAGAACCAGGTCCCCCCAGGGATCAGCACACACAAGGTTTCATTTTTTTTTTTTTTTTTTTTTTTTTTTATCCGATGTAAGATTCCAACATGGCCAGTAGGATTCCTGTTTGGGGAGGGCGGTTAATGCGGTTAATACAGAATGGTAGAATAGGTCAGTAATTATCAGACGAGAACAAAGGAGAGCCCTGCTCCATCTACATTGTTCGGAGTCTCACTGCGGAGAGTAGTTACAGGTGCGGGTAGTCCTGAACTTGTTTGATGGCAGCCTGGAGCAACACTTAAAACCCAGGTCAGACCGTGTGCCCCACCAAGCTCCCTGGCACTTCCGGGAACTTTTGTATATTCTTGTGACTTATTAGGATTGAAGGGTTAACAGCCAAGTATTGGCAAGGAGAACTCTCAGGTTTAGCACAGATCAAATTAACAGCCGGCCCTGATCCATGGACAGCAAGTATCATTTAACTGGAGCCTTCCAGGAACCTGTCAATTGGACCTACTGCATCGTTTGATCCATAAGCCTTCACCGTGTTTCCTTCTGGTGCAGTTCTGCCCAGGGTTTGGGGAAACATCTTTCCTGCCCCTGGAGTCTGGACTCCAGTTCTTCCCAAACTAGCATACCAGGGATCTCCTTTAGACCTAATGAATAAGCATCTGGAGTAGGAATGGGGGCTCTTGAAGTAAGAACCCACCGTAGGACAAAGTAAGTTTTATGATTTTAAGGATGTGTTCTAAGTTCTGAGAAAGGTTTAATTTTAATATGAATTCTCTTTAGAATTTCAGCCGTGAAATACAAAATACATGTAAGCATATGAAGCATGTATAGATACAGACACACACATGTATGTACACATACATATACATGCATAACTTGGCAACAACCAAGAAGGGCTCAAAGGTACAAACTTCACCTGGGCTAAAATTAAGTTGATACCTTCCCAGAAATACACTTTAGAAAATGATTCATTTATTTTATTGTGTACCATGTGCATGCAGTTCCCAAAGAGGTCAAAAGAGGGCATCATCTCCCCCAGAGCTGGAGTTGCAGGTGGTTGTAAGATGCCAGATGTGGTGCTGGGAACCAAACTGAGGTCCTCTGGAAAAGCGGCAAGCACCCTTGACCACTGTATTAGTTACTTTTTTATTGCTGTAATAAAACGTCATGACTGAGGCAACAAACAGAAGAAAAGGTTTAATTGGGTTTACATTTTTGGATAACCAGGGAGTCCATGAGAGAGTGGAGCCGTGGTGGCAGGCAGCTGGAAGAGCAGCTGAGTTCACATCTCACCAGCACTAAACAGAGAGCTAACTGGGAAAGGCACAAGTCTTTTGAAAACCTCAAAGCCTGCCTCCAGGGACATACCTCCTCCATCAAGGCCACACCTCCCAAACCTCCCAAACAGTTCTACCAACTGGCGAACATATATTAAATCATAAGAGCCCATGGGGCCATTCTTATCCAAACCATCACTTATGGTCGCAGCCGCCTCTCCAACCCAGGTATTTCAGAAATATTTCCCTCACTTTAGAAATCACTGCTCTCCTGACCCATATGTCTGTTACCGTTGATTTCTCTTATAGCTTTACTCTTTTGTATTCAGTCCTGAAAACAGAGTTCCATTTTCCCTCCCCTTGAGATTATGTAAACCGAATCACTGTGTGTATGTATATTTCTGGTTGGTTCTTCTTTTTCTCAACTTCATGTAAAATGCCTATTAATCAGCTGCATCTTCTCTGTGGATGAATGTGGTCTAGGAGCCCCACGCATCGTTCTGTGTATGCTCATGAAGACACGGGTTGTTCCCAATATATCAGTATAAAAAGGAGTACCACTGTGGGCAGATTTGTTCCGCATCTGTAGCATATACATATATTTCACTGGATTATGGACCAGGGCAATATTTCTGGGTCATACATCCTTAAGTTTTACTAGGTTATAAAAAGCTAATTTTGGATATGGTCTTATTCAGGTGCAGTCCCACCAGCAAATATTTAGTACTTCTTACTACCACACAGAGGGATCAATATTCACAATTACCAGACTCAAATTTTGCCCATCCCGTGGTTGCACATTACCTCTCGATTCTTATTCACTTTTTCTGATTGTATTTTTAAATCATCAGACTCAATTTTTTGCTGACCCAGTAAATATGTAGTGGCGTATTATAATTTTAGTTGTGTTTTCCTGATGATTGATAAGTCGACCATGCTTCATATGTCATTTGGGCTGGTCTTTTGCATGCCCTTCCCCCTACTGGATCTATTTTTAAAATGCTCTTTTATGGGAGCCCTTTAAGCATTCTGGACCCAAGGGAGCTTGTGTTGTTATGTGTTGCAAACACTTCCCATTTGAGGAAGTGTGAGTTCCCATCCTTTATGCAGAGACTTTTGATAAGATGTGATTTAAACAGTAATTCCAAGTAGAAGCCATAGAGCCATGTAGACGTTCTTTTGTGGTAGTGCTTCTTGTGATTTGTGTTTAGTGCTCCTCATTCTTTATGAAGAACTCCTTCCAGATCACCTTCTGAACAGTTCCCATGTGCTCTTTCCCCTTTAATGTTTTGTTCTACCAGGGGTTACATGTACAGTATAAGAGTTTTTTTGAAACCCCGTCTCAAAAAATGAAATGGAGAGTAACTGTAAAACACCACAGACATTAGCTTTTGGCCTCCAGAAGCTAGCACGTGCTTGTGCACACACTCACACCCACACCCATGACACAACAATTTCCCAGCACCATCACATGTCAGTCACTGCCTAGCTTCGACTATGTCTTGAACAGCGGGTTCTCCACAAAGCGCTGTGCAGAACATGATTCCTGTGTAACACGGGCTGTCTTGCAGAGCTCACTGGCTCTTCATTAGAGTTTCTCCTTTAGTTTCCTTATAAGTCATAGAAGGAGTCCAGACATTTTCCCATTGAGTCTCCATAAGCAGATTTCCATTGGCTCTTGCCTTTGATGTAAATACAATGGAACACTTCCCTGTGCTTTCTGTAAACTGGGGTTCGATCTAAAGGTTCTATCGAGTTTCAGGTTGGTCTATTTTTTTTCAGCAGAATAATCCTAGAAGATTACCTCCTATCTGCTGACATAATGTTAATGATCTTAAGATCGATTATGGGGCTCGAGTGCTGCCAGCCTGGTTGTGAAGTGTTTCCTCCATGATTTCATCCGATGGCTTTGCCAGAAGGGCTTCCATGAGTCCAGTGGGAGTGCGCTGTGATGCTTTTAACAATTGCCAGTTCTTAGTCATTTCACCTAGAATTTTTCTATATAGAATGACTTCTTTCTCATTTGTTATGTTGCTTCTATATGTCAACAGGATGAAAATAATGAGTTCCTGGCTCCCTGTCTGTCTTTGTCTTCCTAGTACACACTTATGAACTTAGTTTCTTTGTGAATCTATGCATGTGTATATTTGAGATACCTGTTTTTGGCCAAGGGAACAATGTTCAAGTCAGGTTGACTTCAATGCCACTTTGAGTGGYTTTTGTTGTTGTTGTTGCAGTTTTATAATTTTATTTTTATTTATTTATGTCTGAAAGATGCCAGCAGAGAGCAGAAGAGAGCATTGGATCCCCTGAAGCTGCAGTTACAGGTGGTTTTGAGCCCCACAACGTGGGTACGGAGAACTGAACTTTCATCTTCCGCACGAGCAATAACTTAATTACTGAGCGATCTCTCTGCAGCGCCTGCAGTTTTTCAAAGTTAAGCTATAATCGTGTCATTTCCTCTCTCCTCCTGCCTCTAATCGCTCTCACGCCCTCTCCTCCACTCTCCCTTTCTTCAATAGTCATTACATATACGTGCAGCACACACAAACGCAAGCTCCTGCGTCTCCCGCCTGTCGTTTGTATGTACACATCTCCAGTTATTGTACTGGATAACCAGTTAGGCGGCTCATCCCTGGGGAGGATTGATCCCCCCTCTCCCAGCAGTTATTTGTCCATGGCTCTCTGTCTAGGGGTGGGGGACGCCTGAGAGCACCCCTTCTGTGCCAGCATGTCCATGACTGTTGTCACTGTTCTGGACTTATTTAGGCAGCGTCCTGGTTGGCTTTTTGTCAACTCGACACAAGCCAGAGTTAGTATTCTGACCGGAAGGAGCCACGGTTGAGAAGATGCCTCCGGAAGACTAGCCTGGAGGAAAGACTCTCAGTGATCAATGGGGAGGGACAGACCAGGGGGGCAGTGCCACCCTGGTTCTATGAGAAAGCACACTGAGCAAGCCATGGGCAGCAAGCTAGTAAGCAGCACCCCTCCATGGTCTCTGCTTCACTTTTTTGGTTAACGATCTTAAGGGATAGGAACCAGGCCGAAATGAGAGTTAGGGGAGGAAATAAAGGCAGTTTCACAATGTGTTGTCAAGGGGCTACCATAGTTGGTAGCAGAAGAATGGCCTCACAGAGTTCATCTGAAAGGCCTGTAAGAGGTGCCTGGAGAGTGTCAGCCTAGGGCTGAAAGGATGGATGTTCTGTGCCCCAACGTGTCTCTCTGCCACGGCCCGTCGCCTTTCCCCTTCCCAGCTGGGCTGGTGTGAGGGCTACTTGGTGCGGGTGGGTCAGAGAGCTAATGATCTTCCGAGTATGATGGAATGCTTGGTTATTCAAAGCCTCGCACACACCACCGTCCCTCACTATTTCTTCCTCCATCACGGGATTTTCATTTGAGGTCACTTTCCTTCCGTTAGACTTTCCTTCAGTGAGAGACTGCTAGGACGAGACATCTAGACATGCTGCTCCAAACAGTCTTTAATTTACCCTTGCTTTTAAAAGACATTTCTGCGCCTTTAAAAATTACAAGAATGACAGGGCCCTTTTGTCTATTTCTTTCTTAAATTGTCCCTTTGGGAGCAATCTGTTTTTTTTTTTCAAGATTCAGTTTTAGTGTGTGTGTGTGTGTGTGTGTGTGTGTGTGTGTGTGTGTGTGTGTGTGTGTGTTTCTGGATTATCAAGTGCCCCAGGGCACAAATTACTATAATGTTTCAGTTCTTTGTCTCCTTGGAGTTCGGTCTGGCAGTTGCTTTCCTTTCTTGACAGCTCTTCAATGCTTCTGGCTGATGAGATTTTTCATTGGGAACAGTTGATTGTGTTCATATGAATGCTGGGCCAGATAATGGGTTATATATACCATTACTGGGAATCAAAGTTCCCTTTAAATTCAAGGTATCTTCTTATTATTCTTGCTAGGGACATAGGATGGATACAAATATTTTTCACGCTTTCCAAATGAGATCAATCTAGCCAATCCCCATGAAGGAGCCACAATAAGAATTTCTTAGTCAGTATTCACTAGCCTGATAACAGAGAGAAGAAAAATGGCCCCATTGCCTTGCCAGACAACTTGAGTACAGTGTTACAGAGTGCAACCAATCTCCGTCACTGGTTTTCATTACTGAACTCTGCCGTGACAGCCATCCAATATGAATGAAAAGAATTGCATTTGACATTTTAATAAAAGGTAGAAACACTACATTTACCAAGTAGCTGCTAGCAGGGATGTTCCCGCCAGAGATGAGCAGCAGGCACTCGCTAGAGAAGAATCAAATGAACTTGCTGTTGACTTGCTTCTGGGAACTGTGACTGACAGCCCCGGTGGCGGGGGAGGGCTGATGAAAGCACCTGTCTCTCTCTCTGCTGAGGTCAGTAGGAGCCACGTGCAAGGTCAAAGAGTGGGTCTGAGCTTGCTCCTCTGCATAAGCACAGTCTTCTGCAATGCATTCTGTAGAAGGAATTCCGATTGTCATTCTGGGGTCTATGACAAGATCACTTTTTAATAATGTTCCCAAATTGAGTTGTGAGTTCTTCAAGAAAAACCGTATGTAAAATGTATGAGCTTTCTGATCTTTAGAATCTGGAAATGAACCTTTTCTCTCTAGGCTCACATAGTCCGTAAACTTGAACTCACCCATCCAAAGACCAGAAATCTTTGGACCCTTGTGACCGTCTGCCAGCACCTTCTGTGTGCTGGTTATATTCAGACGTGGGCTTCGTAAAAACAGAAGAATTCCTGTGTAGGATTAACAGCTCTGGGTCATGCAGACAGTTTCTCCCAGGTTCCAGGTTTCTAGTCATTGTAAGATGCACCTGGCACCCTTAACGCAGGCTGATTGATCTTGGAATTGCATATAGTTCCAATAAGGTATAAGCTTATTCTCTCCTAATTGATAATCATCTTCAACTTGCTTGGAGAGAGCAGTCCAGGGTCTTCCTCTGACCTAGCAGTTCAGCACTTTGGGTATAATGGCTGGCATGCTAGCTTAGAAACAGACCCCATGTCCCAAAGTTCATTGGGGAGCTGTGGAGGAAGACACCCAATGTCCTTTAGCCCCTCCATGGACAAACATGCATGCACACAATTGCACATGAGTAAGTGTATACATATCTTCCCAACAAAATCTTTAAAAGCTGCTAAACAGTATTTCAACTGAGAATGCAATTTTGAATCCAAGCAAAATAGAGTAAGGAAAGTTATTGTAAATTCATTTCAGCATATGAAAAGGTATTTCCCCTCAGGTTAGAAAGTGCCACCAATTATAAGAATGAATATAGCAACTAGATGCAAAAGAGAATAGTTTAATGAAGGACCAATGCAAGTATTTGGAAAAGGGAATTAAGATATCTTTGCTTAGATTTTTTTCCCTCAAAGCCACTAAGAAATATTAAGCCAGGGCTAGCAAGATGGCTCAGAGGTTAAGGGCACTTGCTGCCAAGCCTGACAACTCAAATTCAATCCCCACATGATATAAGAAGAGAACTGGTTCCTGCAAGTTGTCCTCTGAATGCCACATGTGTTAAACATGTATGTAGGCATACATGTACAGACAATAAATAAATAAATGTAAAAAACTAAGAAATGGTTGTTAACCTAGCAGATGATAGTCTCTGTATCTGCTGTTGATGGTAAGATATGAAGAAGCTATTGTTGGTTTGATATTTGGATCCAGAGAAGTTTGAGTGTCAGCAAATGGTAGTTTCAATATATCTTTTTTGTGGCAGATTTTATTTTCATCAAAAATGATGCAAATTGCCTCTAACATTCATAAGACACTTAAAGAATAGACGATTGGTGTGTGTGACTGTGTCCATGTGTAGAAAACTGGCTTACACGCATGCTCTGACCAGATAGCTCCATTCCTGGATGTATACTCTGCTTGTATTTGTGGAGAGATGTTTACAAAAAATGTGTGTGGCATTGTAATCCATTGTGTTGGAAACCACCCAAATGCCAACCAGTGGTAGAATGCATGGACAAATTACAGCGGACAACTACATGTAACTTACAGTGAATACAGTCT
Source organism: Apodemus speciosus (assembly GCA_002335545.1). NCBI lineage: Eukaryota > Metazoa > Chordata > Mammalia > Rodentia > Muridae > Apodemus > Apodemus speciosus. The sequence continues at coordinate 1,410,879 of BDUI01000006.1, forward strand.
AACTGCATCCAACACACACACACACACACACACACACACACACATTAGGTATAGAAGCTAGACACAGACACAGAAGTATGTACACTGGAGAATTCGTTCCTTTCAACTATTAGGCACAAGGCTTAACTTTTATACTCAGGGATGAATGCTTAAATCATGAAAGAGCAGACACTACAAGAGTGAGGTTTCCTGCAGTTGGTAGAAAGAGCTTAGCATTGCAGTGTTTTGTTTCTTCCTCTGGGTGACTATTATTCAGCCCCAACCTCTGTAATGTAATAATTCATTGGATTGTACTTTTGTGAGTGTCTTAGTCAGGGTTTCTATTCCTGCACAAACATCATGACCAAGAAGCAAGTTGGGAAGAAAAGGGTTTATTCATCTTACACTTCCTCATTGCTGTTCATCACCAAAGGAAGTCAGGATTGGAACTCAAGCAGGTCAGGGAGCAGGAGCTGATGCAGAGGCAGGCCATGGAGAGATGTTCCTTACTGGCTTGCTTCCCCTGGCTTGCTCAGTTTGCTTTCTTATAGAACCCAGGACTACCAGCCCAGGGATGGCACCACCCACAAGGAGCCTCTCCCCTTGATCACTAATTGAGAAAATACCCCACAACTGGATCTCATGGAGGCATTTCCTCAACTGAAGCTCCTTTCTCTGTGATAACTCCAGCTTGTGTCAAGTTGACACACAAAACCAGCCATTACAGTGAGGTACCTTTCTTTCTAATAATATTTTTGTTTATGCCTTTAAAATTTCATACAGTTTTAATTCCTACTTTTCTTTACATGCCATATATTTATACAATGTCTATCGACAATATCTACCCTCCATTTCTCCCTCACACCCCATTACATCTGCCTTCAAACTGCAAGTCCTCGTTGATTTATACCTGTGGAGTCCAACCAGTGGCGCCCATATGTGTGCCAGTTCATCCACTGAGGCGTGGATGTCCTACCAGTGGCCATACTCCACATGAAAAGTGGCCCTTCCCTCCCTAGCTGCAGTCAGCTGTCTGTAGTTCATCACTAAGGGATGGGCCTTTGGAGGCTCTCTTCCATCCAAGCTGGAATTGTTCACTGGTGTTAACTAGAGTGCCATGAGTCCCTGTGTGCAGTCGTCATGTTATGTCCAGACAGCATTGCATAGCGCTCTTCCCCATCTTCCGGTTCTTACTATCTTTGCACTCCCTCCTCAATGAAGTTCCCTCGAGCTTTGGGGTAAAGATGGGGCTTGATATAGATGGCCCATCAGTGACTGAACACTCACAGTCCATTATTTTTGGCCTTTTGAATTGAAACACAGCTCTGCATTAATCGTTAACATTGTGATAAGAAATGCCTCTTATGGATACAAACATAACTATTTAGACAGCAGTTTGACAATACGGCCATGTTGAAGAGCAGCACTAATATATCCTTCTCTAGGGCCTATGACTTCCGCAGTATTGGGTTTGGGCCATATTTACAGTTCAGGCAAGCATTCCGTCCTACCAAGCAGGCATCAGGAAATGTAGAAGCTTAGGTGTCCCAAAATTTGTCCCCCGCCCAGCAAACTGAAACGTTGAAGAAGGTGGGACTTGGAGGCTGAATACTGGGCATCCAGTGGAATCAATTCCAGTGTACATTTGAAAGTCTGAAAACAGAAAGTACCAGTGACAAGAGAGGATTGGTGTGCCAGGTCCGATAGTCAGCCTGAGGGAGCAGGTAGAGTCTTTCTCCCCAGGATTTTTATTTGACTTAAGTCCTCAGTGTGCTAGGTTGTGCTCCCTTCCCCAGTACTCCCCACCATGCCTGGCTTTTACACCGCTGCTGGGACCCAAACACAGATCCTCACGATCATGCTACAGATACTTTATGGGCTGAGTCATCTGCCCAGACCTAGAACTGTGTTTCTTATCCGCACGATATCAGCCATTAAATTACATGTACAAAATGAAAACACCAGAATGGAACAGACTACCTCGTACAGTTAATTTAATAAAATACAAAATTTCTAAATGATGCGAATGGGCTCAGAGAACGCAGGGAGTGCCCTTGGCGGCTTCCATACTGTCTTCCTGTAGTTACTTTCTTCCTACGTGACTTTTAGTTTGCCGTTTGACTTTCCCACTGGGTCAGGTCTAGAAGCTTGTACGGTTTGAACAAGTTTTCAGCACTTGATATTGTCCTATGAAAAGGTAGTTCTTCTCTGTAATTTGACCTTGGAAAAGTTGCCTTTTCTTCGAAATTTGATTCTGGCTTTTTCTCCCACGTGGGTCAAATGAGAGGGTTCCTTCTGAAAGTTCTCTCTTTGATCCCACCTGAGATGCAAGAAGTCACACATCCCGCAGAGACACGTTGTTTTCAAGAAATAGTTCAAGGGGAAGAGAGCAGAGGCCAACACGAAAACTGGTAACACGTGAAATAATCCGATTTTAAAGAGATCAAACTGATAGAAAACCAAGAAGCGAAGCAGCTTTAGGGGTGTTAGAGTAGCAGGAGATGAAGCAGAATTATAAAGTGAAAATTAATCTTTTTACTCAGTGACTACCCAAAGGAACCCCCCACCCCCAACTCTCAACAAAAGTCATGTTGTTTTGACTTCAGCATTTGCCATGTGACACTTTCTGGCTAACAGTACTCAGCATTGCATCCCACCGTGGAACAGCTCCCGTCCCCACCCCCACCCTGCCCCCACCCCACCCCCACCCCCGTAGAAGCAGAAGCTGAAGATGGGTGAACAAGTGTCAACTCTCACATCTACACCCAGTTGAACAGAATTTTCTTCCCTTTAGATTTTCTTCTTGTTGGTTTGGTTTTAACCAAACTGTATAACAATGGTAGGGCCAAGAAGAATTATATTGCCAAGTTCTGAGAAAAGAGTACTTTACAGATGCTATCACATTTAATCTTTTGAATAATTACCTGAGGTCGTTTCCACAATGGTGCTCACTCACCCCCGAATCCTGATAGTTATGTACAGATGTGATCTTTCCCGCAGTGAAACGGGATCATCTGCGCAGCCAGATGTGTGAATGATTGTGTAGTGTTCAGACTGAAAATGACGTCGTATTTATGCTTCTGTGTGACCTCCCACATTGCTTCCTCTGGTTCTAGCCAGTGTCTATGCTTTGAGGGACACCCAAGCAGTCCCAGTGAGAAGTAATCCATGAGAGATGGGGTTGCAGCCTTGTACTGATAGCCAGGCCTCACTCTCTAGCCTTAGGAGGGAGCCATCTTGGATTTTCCAACCCCAGTGAAGTCTTCAGATTATGCAGCCTGAGAGCTGTCCTTGACTACAACATCACTAGAGAGCCCATGTCAAAACTCCTACAAAACCTTTCAGATCACTGAGACTTGGGCATCCTTGAGACACCTAGATAAGAGTCATATAAGCAGTGTTGTTTCTTCCTGTGTCTGGGAGAGGTTTGATATGTGGCAGCTGGTATCTATCAGAGTAGACTCCATTGTCATTGTCCTCACCAGGGTCCGAGGAGACTACCAGTCAGGTTTAAGGACTCTGGAACCTTTGGGCCTAGCAGAAATGAGATTTCATCAAGAATTTGGTTTATCATTGGTAACAGGTTTTTGTTTTTGTTGTTTTTCTGAAAAGAAAAAAAAAACAGCTTCTAACTGGGGAGAAGCATTTTTGCCGATCAAAGCTCCTGTTTGTTAAAATGTGCTAAAAGGCTGTGGGCTAGTGAAATATAATAAAAATGTGACATGCAGTGCTTGACACCAAGGATGGTTCAAATTTGTTTACACTTCACACATTTCTCGCTGGCGAGAAGGGATATTTTAACATTTCTGGCATTTAATTTGGGAGCAAATGGACCATTTTATGTTTCTGTTTTTCCGAGAAGACATGGGGTTTGGAAATGAAGGCTGATAAAGGAAAGGCAGAAAGCAATGCATTCTGAGGCATTTCGGACGAAAGAGCAGTCACGGAGATGGCGGATGGAGGCGTGACTATGGTGATCATGATGGTTATTAATGTGACAAGCACACAGCCGCGGAGCATCTGGAGACATTCACCAATTTAATAGCACACATCAGGAAGTTCTGCTTTCTCAGGCGTCCATCCCCTCTGATACTGAACTCTTGTAGACTCGACTCTCATCTCGAGTTCCTAGGAGTGAAGAGAATATAACAGCCTATAGAAAATGGATTTTGTGCTTAGAGCATCTATTCTCAACCATCACAAAACAATGGAATCCAGTGGTACAGTTATACCAAGGCAGAGCTCCAGTGGAAAATTCCGTGTCCCGGTTCCTAAGGGTTAGTTGGGAATAGGTTTCCCCATCTCTGCTATTCTCTGAAAAGAAGCTATTAAGTCACAGAAAGTGAGCACTTACTCAACCCGAACTCTGTCAGACAGAAATGCTAGGAGTTGGAAGTTGACATTTAAGAAAGACAAAGCAAAAAGATTGAAATGTTTACTCTGAGAGATGTCTGAGCATCATGAAAATTCTCTGAGTGGGGACAATTTACTGCCCATCCAGTGGCACAGTTTTCTACTGAACCCTTTCTACCGCCAGCGTTACATGGTCCCCATGGTCAAGGGGCATGTATTCCAGAGCCATAGACACGTCCATAAGCAAATAAATTCAATACAGTGCAGTTACAAATTTCATTTAGTGCCTGCAATAATCGAAGTATATGCAGGACAGATTAATTTGTACTTCTTACATCTGCTAAGGAAATACTTTGTTTCTGAGATCTTTGGAGGTAGCTTTTACAGGATAACTTGAAGTTTGCTAGGTGGATGGGAACATGGCTATGAAAGGAAATAATTGAATTGACATAAAAATATTTTGACTGGATTTAGATTCACCTGGGAGGCACACTCTGGGCATATCTGTGAAGATGCTTTGAGAGAGAGAATTCACTCCCTTTTAGCGTGAGCTGCACAACACCCTGGGAATGTGATCCGGGACTGAAGTTTTCAGAAATGGAATCAAGGAGAAAAAGCAGGAAGATACCCCAAGCCCCTCTCTGCTCTCTCCGCTGCCACCACGATGTAAGCATCCATCTCGCACGCTTGCACGCACAGCTGCAGACTGCCCCCACCGCCATGCCTTCCCAATCGAGATGGACGACATCCTTTTAGACCATGAGCCAAAATAAGGCTGCCTTCCTATAAGGTGTTTCTTATCAGGTTTTGGTAACAGCAACAACACGAATAAATGACAAAAGAAACTCATATAAAAAGTACCAAGTAGTAGGGCTATTGCTGTGATAAACCTGACCACGTGTGGTTCTCGGGCCTTTGGAACAGGTTTGTAAGAGGCGAGTGGAGGAGAGTCTGGAGCTGTAGGCTGGAGAAGCCCTGGAAGGCCAGAGTGTAGGAGTCGAGAATACCAGAATTCTGAGAGAAACGTGGACCATGCTGGCCTGGCTCGTGGTATTTCTGAGGGGAACAAAGATTTATTAGAGACTGTGCTAGAGAGATTTATGTAACATCCTGGCATAAAATATTTGGCTTTATTCTGCCCACGTCATGAGCTCTTTCTTGAGGCTGAATTCAAAAGGAATGGATTGAGTTGTTTAATGGAGATCTCCAGACAGAGGAACATCCAGTCTGTGGGGTGGCTACTCCTCAATGCTCATAGCCAGACCTACAGTGACCCAGCAGAAAAATATCAAAAATGTGCTGTTTAGTGAGAAAGGGCACACGTGTGAGTTTAAGACTGTAAATATGGCAGGCGTAGAAAAGGCAGCTGTGATTTGTAGAGATCGGTGGCGTTAAAGAGAACTTTGATGGTCGGGAAAATAGGAAAGCTGCCTTGAAGTTAAAGCCACATCTGTGAAAGCTCCCACCTTGTAAAACTGTGAATTCATTTGAAGGGCTAGTCCGAATCGGAAATGCTACGGAAGGGTTTCCCTGCTCAAACGCAACCGCAGATAGAGGCACTTCCCCAGGCTGGGCCACGAAGGCAAACAGAAGCCACCTGTGTGCTAGAAGAGGGCGTGGCTACGCCTTGGTGCCTCAGCAGAATCTGCCGTGTCACGCGTGCGCTCTTTCACAGGCATGCAGCGTGGAAGAGTTAGCATGTCGTGCAGGCTTGCGCCAAGGTCCCAGAAAGCCACTGGCACTTGGCAGCCGAGGCGAGCCCCGAGAGGGGCCAGATCCAGGAGAAAGGCTGGACTGGAGAGGTGGAAATAACCGGCGGAGCCCCAGCGATGCCACCACTGGCCTCAGATACCAGATGCAGAGCAGGGTGTGGAGTTTGCTGCTCTGTGGCATTTGGTTTTCCTTTGGGTTCAGCTTTCCCTTGCCATCGCCCCAATGCTCCTTTACAATGGGGATGTTTACACTGTGCCGTGCTGTTCAGTATTCGGATTATGTAACTTGTTTTTGTTGATCCACCCGTGTCCACCTACGCAGCACTGGGATTGCGGGTACGTACCATCACGCCTGTCATTTATTTATTTACTTATTTATTAGATTTTTTATGTGGTTTCTGGACATTAAACTCAGGCCCCATGCTTGCACACTTCGTGACTGAGCCATCTCCCCACGTGTGGTGGTTTGAATAATTTTGGCTCCCACGGGTCCATGTATTTGAATGCTTAGTCACCAGGAAGTGACACTTTTTTGAAAGGATTAGAAGGATTGGAGGTTGAAGGAAGTGTGTCGCTGGGGGTGGGCTTTAAAGTCTCTCTCTCTCTCTCTCTCTCTCTCTCTCTCTCTCTCTCTCTCTCTCTCT
>BDUI01000006.1:1417571-1434923 GCA_002335545.1 Apodemus speciosus
TCTCTCTCTCTCTCTCTCTCTCTCTCTCTCTCTCTCTCTCTCCAGTTTACTTCTTGACTACACTGTTGTTTTCCGTAACTTTTCCTGCACTCTGAATCCTAGCTGTACTCGTATAGGCGGTCTTGTCCATCCACCCACACCTTTCCGACTGCCCGGCTGGAGAGTTAGACCTAGGTCTGGGCTCTTGTGAGCAGGAGCTTACCCGTGGTGCTGCGGGGTACGTGACGCTGCATTATCTACCTGCGTTGGAGCCTTTCACTGTTAAAATGATCCCCAAGTCCCTGACACCATCTTGGCAGCCTCTGCTAGTTTCCTCGTAAGGTAGGATAGAATGTTCCAGGTTCATCTCACAGCGTGCACTCCCAGCCTCAAATGAACCATTTCTCCTAGAAGTGAAGGGTCCTTTTGGAGGCATTTAATGTCATTTCACACTCTCAGTCTGTGAACTGTCGTTTCTGCTGCTGTTCCGCTGCTCCTGTGGGCAGCTTATTATGAAGGGAAAGCTACTGCGGGCTTTCAAATTGAAAGTAAGCCAAGGACTCTCCAGGACTGGGCGTTAACTCCGGGCTATAAGCCGTGCGCAGCATGCATGTGCTCTGAACTTGGTTCTCAGCACACGAAATATTTTTATACAAAGTGATATAGTGTTTTCTAATATAAGCGCCTTTTACAGTTTGTTGTTTTCATGCTGAGATAACTTGGTTCCGAACAAGACTGACATAAAATACTTATTTTTAAAATATCAGTAGCAACAATAAACAGCCATCGGGTGGATGGTGAGATTTCTGTGCTGCCTTCTATGTTTTCCTAGCAAATCCCAAGAAAAACAGAACGATCCAGAGATAGTTCTAAGGTCTTATCAGAGGTCTTGTCCATCCACCCACACCTTTCTGACTGCCCGGCTGGAGAGATAGACCTGGGTCTGGGCTCTTGTTAGCAGGAGCTTATCCGTGGTGTTGTCTCTTGAGTTTGTAACACCAGCTTGATATACAGAAAGGTTCATTGGCTTTTGACTTGTTTTCAATTTTTAAGGATTGATTTTCCCCCTCTCTTGTTTCTTGCTAATAATGTAAAACCTTTTCAAGGCTCAGAGGTCCACAGTGAGAATATTCTCTGCAGCCTTCTCCTGTCTGCTCTATTGTGACCTGCAAATCTCTCAGTAGATCTCCATGATCATGGTTTTGTATATTTTAATCAATATATGATCCGGACAGATTCCTAGAATAGGGGTGTGGGGCACATGTACATGCATGTACATAAAATTATGTATATATCTGTATGTATAAGTATGTATATATGTGTATGTCTATATGTATGTATATACATATATAGTTTTGGTCATAGTAATATAAATATATAATACATAAATTTAGATTTTTGGAGCTATAACATTTAATTTTGTGGTGTGTTTCATAACACCATTTTAATTTCATTACTACAATTGTGTAAGCAGAAATGATAGGTTAGTTTCTTCCATAGTCTTAATTCTTGCTGTTCATAAGAGGGTTTTATTTGTTCTTTCTTTTGTTGTGACAAGGTCTTGCTCTGTAGCCCGGTTTGGCCTGGAGTTCACGGTGACCCAGACTGGTCCCACACTCACAGACCTCTCCTTGCCTCTGCTCCCAGCGAACTGGGATTCAAGGTGGGAACCAACACATCCAACTCAGAAAGTTTTAAGATTTTCTGAGATTCGCTTTTAATTTCTAGTTTTATCGCATTATAACTGGAGCGTTTATTATTTATAACATTGGCAGATCATGGAACCTACTGCCATTTCTAATATCAGATCAATTTTTATGACTGTTTCCTTTGCCCTTGCTATTTGTGTCATTGAGATGTATCATTTGGTGTGGGTCTACGAAACCAACAAATTATGTTGTTCAAATCTGATATATACCGCTTATAGTTTCTCCAACTAACATACCTTTTCCTGCAAGTGAAGTATTAAAAACCTGTAACTCGTGCTTCTCTGTCTATGCATATCTCCTGTGATTTCTGTTTTTATTGATAGATTTTTTTGCATTATTCATAAATAACTATGGCCATCTTCATTACATCTTTGTTTTTAAGTATGAAGAATGGCTTTTAGAACTCTGAGTTTCCTTTTTGTTTGATTTAATCCTCTAAACACACTCCACTCTTTAGGGAGAGAGGTAGCTCCTGCTTCTAATAAACAACAGGTGTGAATGGTGTTAGATCTCACTATGGCATCTCTGCTTTTTTATTGCTTCTGGTAATATTACCTCTCAAAACCAGAATGCTCTTCACTGAAGAAAGCCTGAAGGATGTTCAGGCTAGTGAAAGACACCCATGGACCAACAAGAAGATATGAAAGGTTTATTACCTTCGTGACGGAGCTTCCTGGGAGAGCTGAGCAGACCTCAAGCTTTTATGCTCCAGTGCTTCCCTTTATAGTAAATCCTTTAGAATGTCTCTATTATTTAGCTATGGCTGCATAACAAAGAGCCCTGGTAGTAGTTTAAAACAGCGGTTACTTATTTTCCTCAGTTCCCATCTTAAGAATTTGGGGGAGACACGCCTGGATGATCCCTATCTGGGCCCCTCTCATCCAGCTCCAGGCATGCAGTACCCAGACTCAACTCTGTCCAGAAACCATTTTCAACTCACTCAGCATCTGCCAGCGGGCCTCAGAAGACCCATTACAAAGCACAGTCACACGCGGCTACCAGCAAGTTTTCCTATGTAGGTTTCTGGACTGCCCAACAATATGGCAGCTGGTGATCTGGAGGGGGTGGGGAGACAGAGACAGAGACAGAGAGACAGAGACAGAGACAGATAGAGACAGAGATATCAGAGACAGAGAGAGAGAGGGAAGAACTGAGGGGAATAAGGGAAAGAGAGAGAGAGAGAGAGAGAGAGAGAGAGAGAGAGAGAGAGAGAGATACTAAGATAGACCTACAGTGTTTTATAACCTAACTTCAGAATAGCCCTCACCACTTAGACTGTACTATGTTTTCAGAAGTGCCTAAGCATAGTTTGCATTTAAAGAGAGAAGTGATGCAGATACAGAAATGTCAGCAAACATTTTTATTAGATATTTTCTTTATTTACATTTCAAATCTTATCCCCTTTCCTGGTTTTCCCTCCCCAAACCCCCTAACCCATCTCCCATACTCCCAGCCCTGCTCATCAACCCACCCACTCCCCTCTTCCTTTTTCTGGCATTCCCCTGCACTGGGGCATTTATCCTTTTCAGGACCATGGGCCTCTCTTCCCTCTGATGTCCAACAAGGCCGTCCTCTGCTACAGATGCATCTGGAGCCATGGGTCCCTCCATATGCACTCTTGAGGAAGGAGAGGGCCCTGGTCCTGGAAAGGCTTGGTGTAGCATTGTAGGGGATTACCAGGACAGAGAAGTGGGAAGGGGTTGATTGGGGAACGGGCAGAGGGAAGAGGGCTTATGGGACTTATGGGGAGGGGGGAACCGGGAAAGGGGAAATCATATGGAATATAAACAAAGAATATAGAAAATAAAAAAAAAAACAATTCACAGACCAAACAAAGCTCAAGAAGAAGGAACAGCAAAGTATAGATACTCTGATCCTTCCTAGAAGGGGGAACAAAATGCCCACACGAGGAGATATGGAGGCAAAGTGTGGATCAGCAAATGAAGGAAAGGCCATCCAGAGACTGCCCCACCTGGGGATCCATCCCATATACAGCTACTAAATCCAGACACTATTGTGGATGCCAACAAGTGTTTGCTGACAGGAGCCTGATATAGCTGTTTCCAGAGAGGCCCTGCCAGTGCCTGACAAATACGGAGGGGGATGCTCTCAGCCAACCATTGATCTGAGCACAAGGTCCATAATAGAGGAGCTAGAGAAAGGACCCAAGGAGCTGAATGGTTTTGCAGCTCCATGGGAGGAACAATATGAACCAACCAGTACCCCCAGAGCTCCCAGGGATTAAACCACCAAGCAGGAAACAGATATCACTGACTGATGTCTTATAGGATTTCCATAATAATCCTTCATTACTGACTGGTCAGTTTGATGCCTGCCTATGATGTATACAGCACTTGATGGTCTTAGTCTACCAAAGGACACAGTGGAAATGCTTCCACCAAAGGCCCGAGCGCAAACATATCAAAAGAATAGAACTGGGTGGTGTTGAAACTGTCATGAGCAGTCACACAAAGGAAACCAGCCTCATGTAAGAGATCTATAACGATTGCAGGAAATCACTCAAAGGCAGACTTGAAGGACAGAGACCAGAAAGAATAAAATCTTTTCTGACAGGGGCTTCAGAATTTTAATAACTACCAGCTTTTTTTTTGGTGAAAATATGGATCCAGACAGCACAGCTGCTCTCTGAGACTACCATGAGCACGGTTGACCCCCGGCACGATTTCCTTTAAGAGTGGCCTGGAGATGGAAAAAAAAACACTAATGAGTTGGGCAATTACCTTGCATCTATCGCCTGTCATCATAACTGGCTGCAGCCTGTCATCCCCACAATGCCAGGACCGGAGACAAATGGGTCTGATGTCATTTTGAGCTCTTCATATATTTTGATCATAATTCGTTTAGAGCAGAGCCGTTGTTTTTTATTTTTGTTTTGTTTGCTGTGTAAAAGTGTTGGAACTAATAAACAAACAAACAAACTCAGGGGAGGGAAGATGACACCAAACCATTGCCTCAGTTGATAAGTCACTCTAAGAAAGTCAGGTGACCACAGCAGACTACTTGACTAACACACACAAAGGAGCTCCGACTCTGTGACTTTATCGAGACTCATTACTGAAGGAGCAGGCGAAATCCATCAAAGTACTGAGTGACCACATTAGCAGCTTGCACAAGATGGCAGTCCCATGTCTGGTGTGGCAGAGGGTCTCTTTGACCAGCACACCCTGGGACGGACAGCGTGATCACAAGAGCTAAAGGGAGAGAGGTTATAACACGTGGCTTTGGAGACGGCATGTGCTTAGAGACTTAGGACCGTACAATTTATATCTTTTCCAGAACCTCCTTTTTCCTCCCTGCCGTCTCCTGGTCTGCTGCTGCATTTTCCTTTCCTTTTCTTTCTGTCTCTGTCCAGCCGTGGAGATCAGAAGCTTCATGTTTGAGCTGTTGGTAGGGTTGATTGTCACTTTCGACTTAGTGAGTCAGGCAGCAGATGACACAGGGTCCCCAGTGAGCAGCGTCTCTTTATCTTGTTTGGAAGGTAAGCGTGGTAAGCTGAGGGAGTGGCTTGTGTGCCCACGCCCTCCCTGAGCAGGAGAGTCCAGAGTTGTCCTAAAATGAGGAAGAACACATCTGGTCAGATGGAATACAACTCCTTGTCTAATGTGCTTTGTCCCAAGCATTTGACATATAGTTTTAAATATGATTTTCTAAGCTTTCCCATGCATGACAAAGCTATAAATAGTGTATGAGTCGGAGCTGGAGAGAGATGGCCCAGTGGTTAGGAACACCAGCTGTTCTTCTATAGGACTCAGGTTCAGATCCAGTGCCTACATGGTAGCTAATAACCATCTGCGACTCCAGTTCCAGGGGACCCAAGGCCCTGTTTTAGCCTCTGTGGGCACTGCATGGATATGCATCCAAGCAAAACATGATAACATGTTAAAAAACTGTCCGACCCATATGAAGGAAGTAACAGGTATCTGCTCTGAATCTGCCCCCCCCCCCATCCTTAGGTGATCAAAGGAAATATTTCAAACAGACAAATAAAAGGCTGGAGGAGTCCATGGGGGCCGTGCATCGGAAGATGGCCAAAGTGATCTCAGGACTGCAGAGCAAAGTCTTGCCGCCCATGAGCCCGAAGGTGGTCACAGAGGAGGAAGTGAACCGGATGGTAACGTACCTTAGAGTTTCTCTGTAAGATGCTTAGCGCAGCATCCTTGCAACGATGTTGTTTTTGTTCTTCCAGAACATCAGAGAACCGCTGGTTGATATCACGCCAGCCTCTAGCATGTTGGAGTGCATTAACGCCTTCCACAGTCAGAGTAGTTCTTACATTGCATATGTGCGTCACAGGGCAGGGTTGCACTGGGTAATCCATTACAATAAGAGTTCCTGTCTTAGTCCATTTTCTGTTCCTGCAGCAGAATGTCAGAGACTGGACAACTCGAAAAGGTTTGTTTTGTCTTGCATTTGCGGAGCTTAGGAAGTCCCGTGCTGGGTAGCTCCGTCTGGTCACGGCTCCATGCCTGAAGCACCCACGTGTGCAGAGACGGGAGCAGAACTCCAGGAGAAGCATTAGTTCATTCACTAGCTCTGGCACACGGACTTGTGGGGACACACCCACATCGTGGAACTGAGTGAATAAACTTACTAAACTTTTCTGGGTGGTAGGTGGGGCCCCGTGAGGTGCCAGTCAGTTACAGTCAAATGACAGATTCCCACAGGGTTCACGGTGAAAATCTGTTACCCGTGCGTGGGCAAGAGTTGCTCTTTATAATTTCCAGGTTACAGAGCATTAAAAAAAAAAGAATGAATGGTGTCTGAGAAAATAATAGTTCGCTTTTAAAATAAAGCTAGGTATATTTCTAATATGAAAACAGTGATGTACTAGAAACTGGATTATGAACCACGTGCTGTAGAAACCAGTTACAAAAACAGCCTGACACAGGCAATGAGACTCCCTCCGCTTTAAGCTGGATCTCAAGTTACATTCTAATTAGAAAAACAAACTCAGTCTTTGCTTCTCGTGGCTGCTGGTACATATCCATATAAGGCTTCTTGTTCTTAAGATTTCGTTGTTTGAGTTTGAACCACACTTATTGCTGATACCTCTTAATAACCCGGTTAATCCCATCTGTGTTCCAGTCAAAAGGAAGTTAAAGCCAAGTTGAAGACTAGGTCAGAAATGGCTCTTCGTTTGAATGTGTTCAGTTACAGAGCTCGGGGGTTGTTGAAGAGTTCGACACTCAAACCCAAACGAGTCGAGTGATGTACCCCAACCTGTTCTAGTCAGTCTTGGCTTCCACTCTGCTAAGGATCACCACCCCTCCCCACCACAGATATGTAAAGTAGGCCTGGAACAACAAGACCTTTCTAGAACCACAGCCAGTGCATAGCAGTGAGAGGCACGGGGTAGCCAATTCTCTGCTGGGATAGTTTTATTTAGGTGACAAATTACATGTACTTTCTCATAAAATTGCTAAGTGTTGAAGCATCGGATTCAGGTGTGTGAATGTGATTGGCTACAAGATCTGGACCCAACACATCACACATTTCTAAATGACTGGATCATACCTCGAGCTCTAGTTAGGTAAATTAGCTCATTTGCGATGTGGTCTAGTTAAGCACTCCATGCTCTGCTTGTCTGGCCTGTTGGTTCAGAAGTCGAGCCTTTACCTCTCGGCTCTAATGTCTGGGAGTGGCTTTTTGTTTGTTTGTTTGTTTTGTTTTGTTTTTTGGGTGTTCTTTGGACAGATTCCTGTGCAGCTCCTTGACTCGTTTTCTTTAGGGTTCCATTGTGTGCTTCCTTCAAAATCAAAAGAGATGTGCCAGCATATGTCACTTTCAGTTGCTGTACAAAGACCTCCGAAGTGCATGGGATTTCTCTTGTATAATTTAGTTATCGTCAATATTTTATAAGGGAACTTAGTGGCATCCCACAATCATCCTGAGAGCTGCGCATACAAATTATTCATCACCAGTGCTTAGGAGAACACCTCCTCAGTGTCACCATGTTTAAACGGGGCTCTTATTTGAATTCTAGCTGACACCCTCAGAGTTCCTGAAGGAGATGTCCCTCACTACGGAGCAGAAATTGGCAAGTACAAGGATTATTTGCCGACCTCAGATCACTGAACTCTTGGACATGGGAGAAACAACCCATCAAAAGGTACATCAAAGGCGGGAGAGATGGCTGTGTGGTTAAGAGGGATTGAGGCTCTTCTAGAGGACCTGGGTTCAGTTCCCAGCACCCACCATGTCAGGCCGCTCCCAACTGCCTGTGACTTCTGCTCCAAGAGATCTAATGCCCCCTTCTGGCCTCTGCAGGCCTTGCACCCCACCCCACGTGCACATAATTAAAAATCAGAATACAATCTTTTTAAAAAGCACATCAGGCGGAACATAGACCACACCAGTGTTCAGAACGACAGATGAAAAATAGAAAGTAGTGGTCCTGGGCTAGCCAAACCCGCCCAGGTTGTCTCCCTTCCTATCTGTTGGTCTCCATGATGTGGCAGTAAAGTCGTTATACTTAATAAGAGCGAACCTTATTTAAATCACTTCTGACTAATTCTACTCCCTATTTAGTAACTTCTGATCGGTACTGGATACAGTTGTTTACAGACTAGGAGCAGTTCCAAGGTTTATATCAGCCAAGCCCAACTAGGTTATTTCCTTCGAGTCACAAGCCATCCCTCCTTACCTGCACTGCCCACTAGTAAAGAAGGGGGCAGGGAGGAATAAGCATTTGCCACCTGATTTTGGCCCATTTCCAAGAAACTTTCAGTCTAAAAAATAGCGATGTTTGACATTTCTGTATTTTAGTGTAGGCTACATGTTCTGGCCTTTAGGGGCAAATAGCTATTTGAAAGAGAAGAAGAAAAAGAAGAACTTAGTACTGGAGAGATGGCCCAGTGGTTAAGAGTACTTGTTTCTTTTTCAGAAAGAGAGTCACTTCCGGGCACCCACGTGGTGGCTCATAACCATCTACAGTTCCAGAGATCCACTGCCCCCTTCTGGCCCCTGTAAACATTGCACACGCATAGCGCACATACAGGCAAAATACTCATACATATAAAATTAAAACTAATCATTGTTTTTAAAGATCTTATTTCCTACTTTTTTTTAGCTAATTTCTTAAGCCATGTGCCTCACTTTTCTGCATAAATTATATGACGAGTCTCCATTGATGGGACTACTGCAGGTGGGCCCTCCTCAAAATCCCAGCTCTTCCTCCGTTGTCTGAGCTGCACTCCCCATGGGACCGGGTCTCTGAAGCCTTTGCTCTTATTGTCTAGGACCTACAGGACCCCACGGTTCTTAGCACCACTCTCTTTATTTGCTGATGGCGTTTCCCCCACAGCAAACACCCTTCACATCTGAGCAGGAACAGAGTTTTCCAGAGCTGACACCTCCTCCTGCGGTTTCTTTCCTCTCTTCTGAGGGACCGGCAGAGCAGGCTGGAATTGCTGGTCCGGTTAATGTAGGCCCGTTTGGTGTATTGCACCGAGCACTGCTGCGAAGGAAGAGAGTACCAGGTGGCCTTATGTCCCCGCCCACTCCCTTCAGCTCTCTTGGTTGTTTCTGTGTGTGCACTGGATTCGAACCGTTCTCTTCATGCTGGGGGCCACCAGCCTCTGTTGATTCCTTCTAGATGAACTTGCAGATCTTGGCTGCATGTCTCTGATCCTGTTTGCATATGACCCTCTCAATTTAACTGCAGATTTCTTTCCCACCCATTTCTAAAGCTGAGGGTTTCCCCTTTAACAGCTCCGTGGGTATTTTTACTTCATGATCTTCTGGCATCGGATGATGCTCTAATCTGAGAGGTTGGCTCAGCCCTCTCCCCACGGGCACAGTCACACTCCAGTCTGCACCCTCAGACTGTGTGTCCTTCGTTCGCGCTTAGGACTTTGCTCAGAGATGACTGGGTTTTCCTACGCCACTGTGCTCCTTGTTTTATCCGCAGAAAGTTTCTTTCTTAACATTTCAGCCATTTTGATGTTCCTCTGAGGTTTTTTTCCCCCATTCAGGAGCATCAATTATGGATGCATCGTGTCTTCCTTGTCTGCTCTTCTCCTCCTGGCGTTTCTTCTCCAACCCACTTTTCACTCTGTGCTCATCTGCTTTATTGAAGTGACACTGAGCAGGCTGTCCTCTGTGTCCCTTCCTTTGCATTCTTTGTCCGTCTCTCTCATGTCCAGTCCAGTGGACCCCGCTCAGCTCCAGTCATCCGAAGCCGTGTCTCTCTTGTGACCCTTGTAATCCATGAGTGTCGGATAAATTACTCTGACCGTGCTTTCCTGACATTACTTCTGGTGGAATCTTCCTTCTTTCCCCGAAACTCTCCTTTCTCTCCTAAATTCATTCCTAGATCAGAGTCTCTGAAGTGTTTGTTGACATGTGACCCCCTTTTTGTCTGAAAAAATATTAAGTTGACCGTGAGCACGTAGGCATAGAAGATAGGTCTGTAAAGCAGACCCGGGAAATGGCTCTGTCGGTAACATGCTTGCTGCACAAACATGAGGACCCGAGTTCTAATCCCCAGCACCCATGTAACAACAAGCATGGTAGCACAGTCCGTACTCCCAGTGAGTGTTCCTTCTGGGGGATAGGAGCAGAGGCATGATGATCCCCAGAAGTCATGGGCGGGCCAGCTAGCCTGGAATGTGCATGAGCAAACCAGGGACCCCCCCCCCCCCGCCCAAAACAAGCGGGAAAGACAAGAACTGATAACCCAGGATTTCTTCTCACGTCTACACATGTGCTATGCACATGCAAGAAAACACTGGACGGACACACACACATACACACACACACACACACACACACACACACACACACACGCAGTGTCCCTCTCCACATACTAAAAAAAAGTTAAAATCAAATAATTTTAGAAAAGATGGTATACAAAACAAACATCTGATAATTAATGATAAAACAACCACTTGCCATTTTATCATTCCCTTTGATTTTCACATCTTATTTATTTACTGTGTGTGTGTGTGTGTGTGTGTGTGTGTGTGTGTGTGTGTGTGCGCGCCTAATCCCACGGCATGTGTGTGGAGGTCAGAGGTCAGCTGGTGGGAGTCAGCTCTCTCCTTCTGACTTGCTGGTCCCTGAAATTGGCCATAGATCACAGACTTGGCAACAAGCACCTTTTCCCACTTAGCCATTTTGCTGGCCCCCAATTTTAATCAATTATTAAATATGGAAGCAAGTTTACATACTAATGAGATGGATGTGCCTGTTTATTTTTCATTAAGAATTAATCTTGGTTAAATACACTGCAAATGGAGAGGATCATCAACCTTTTCCAAAGCTGATTGATATTTTGGTATCTTAATCCCCAGTGTTCAGATGCTGCTTTTCAGAAATACGGAGCACAAGACAGCAGAAACCTGTTTAGGGCCATTCAGAAACTGCTGGAAATTCTATATGAATTCTAAGCCAAAAGTCATTTAACTATTTCATTTAAATGAAACTCAAATCAGCAATGGAAAGACAGATTTGAAAATCATGCAGTCTGGTTCAGAAATGCACTAATTTGACACTTCTGTGCTGAGGAGTGATTGCAGGGAAAATATTACAGGTCTTCCTTTTCTGTAAGTAACCATTTCTAAAGGAACAGAAAATACTGTGTGTCCCATAAAAGCATTGTAATTCGTAGCGTAGAATAGCATTTTCAGGCTGCCTCCACTGTCCTAGCAACCGCAGCCAAGGTGTGACGCATGCCACGCGCATCTGTCTCATTAGTATGCATGGCGTGTTTAGAGCTGAGGCTGCAGTAAAGTCACGAGGTACAGCACAGGCCATGGCTGCCAGAGACACCCTGGGTTCATTATGCGTTTGATTTTGAATTAATTTGGGGTCGTGCACTCAGAAAACTTTTACTGTGCACAAGTTTTTCATGACCCATTATATTAAATTACGTGACCCCCCATATGAGGTCACGACCTGCAGGTTAAGAAACCGTGCCTTAGGTGACCCTTTCTAGGGGAATGACATCTTAGATCCTCTTCTATTGCTTCTTATATACGGATTTAATGTTGACGGTGCTGGAGAGGCGCACCGGGTGCCTCCCTGTCTGCATGGTAACTGTTTCCACTGAGTTCCATTCGCAGCCCACATGTTTCAGTCTTCACATTTGTACTGCATTCTCAAACTTGATGTGTTAGAGGTCCCAATGCAGACTCGAGCTCTGCCTCTCAAAGGCTGTGTTTCTTCTTTTGCCTCTTACCTCCTACAGATAGTAACTACATGAAAACTCTTGTGTTCCAAGTATTCAGAGTTAGCCCTGATCTCTCTCTCCCTCTCCCTCTCCCCCCTCTCTCTCCCCCTCCCTCCCTCCCTCCCTCTCTCCCTCTCTCCCTCTCTCCCTCTCTCTCTCTCTCTCTCTCTCTCTCTCTCTCTCTCTGGCATGTGTATGTGTGGTATACATGTGCATGTCTTTGCCTACATGTGTGCATGTGGTGTACATTGCATGTGCACATGTGTGTACATGCATGTAGAGATTGACATGGATTCTTGACTCTTCACCTTACTTATTCATCAAGGCAGAGCTTCTCACTTGAACCCAGAGCTCCCAGATTGAGTTAGTCTAGACAGCCAGCTTATCCTTGGGACCACTCCTCCCTGCCTTCTGAGTGCTGGCGTTACCATGTCTGCCCAGTGAGCAACAAGTGCTTGATCTGCTGAGCCATCTCCCCTGCCCTCTACTTCTCTGTTTCTATCTTATCCGCCGTTACCAGCACTCCACAGAATGGCATGGCTGAGGTTCAAAGATGGCAAGATGGATCAGTGGGTACAGGAGCTTGCCACCAAGCTGTCATCAGGCCTCCATGGTCACATCACAGTAAGCACATGTTTGCGCGCGCACACACACACACACACACACACACACACACACACACACACACTGTAAATGCAATTAAAATGTAAATGAGATCATGTTACTCCCACACTTAATTCTACTGGTGACTTCTGTTACTCTCACAAAATCTAAACTTGACCCCTGGATCCTAACTAAGGCTTGACTTCATGTACCCTCCTCATGTCTCCTTCTCTTTCCTCTACGGTGGAGCTATTACCTCCTAACTATCCTTCCTTCTTATTCCTTACAAGTAGCTTGAATAAAAAATGGTCCCCTTAGGGCCATAGGCACTATTAAGAGGTGTGATCTTGTTGGAGTAGATGTGGCTTTGTTTGAGGAAGTGTGTCACTGGGGCCTGGGCTTTGGCGTGGCGTTCTCTTCCTGATGCCTGTGGATCTGATGTAGAACTCTCAGCTACCTCTCCAGCGCTGTCTGCCTGCACGGTGCCGTGCTTCCCATCACGACAATAATGGACTAAACCTCTGAACTGTGAGCCAGCCCTAATTAAATGTTTTCCTTTATAAGAGTTGCTGTGGTCACGGCGTCTCTGCACAGCAATTAAAAAAAAAAAAAACCAAAAACCCTAACTAAGACACCCTTCTTCACACGAAGAAACAGTTCTCATGAGACAACAGGGAGATTGGTTGCCCTGTTAGAAGGAAGCTGTGGAAAAGGCTCCCTGAGCTAGACAGATGTCTGAAGCAAAGGTTTGGAAAAGGGCATTCCAATTAGAAAGATAAGTAAGTCCAAAGCTAGGGGAGGGTGACACCTCATGCCCGTGAGGACAGGGCTGTTGGTGGCTCTGTTCCCTCCGCTGTGCTCAGCATGTGGAAAGGAACTTGACACGTTGGAAACTCGGAGTTTATTGAAGGCAAATTGTGCTTCCATCTCTTCTAGCCGCTATGCCTTCCCTGTATCCTTGAATATTTGTTTCGTGCTTTTTTTTTTTTTTTAATAACTTTCTCCCTACGATATGTTTTAAAGTTTGGCGAAATGATAGGGTTTAGATTTTCACTGCTTTGTGGGGCTGAGGACGTAGAGCACTACCCTAGCCTGCTCGAGGCCTAGGGTCAGGCCCCAGCACCACAAAAAAGCAAGCAAGCACATAGTTTTCATTCCTCATTGGCAATAATTTTCTGACACACATTCTTTATTCAAGAGCTGAGGAGATGGCTCAGTGGGTAAAGCGGTTGCCATGGAAGTCCCCGGGGACCTGAGTTCCCATCCCCAACAGTCATGTAAAAGCGAGGTTCAGATGCATGCATCTGTAGGGGAGAGCCGAGGAGGCAGAGACAGGTGGATTAGTGGAGCTCGTTGGCCAGACAGTCTACCCACCTGGTCCGGCTTCAGTAAGAAACCCTGGGGAATGATAGAGGAAAACCCTCCACATTGACCTCTGACCTGTGAGCCAGGATATACACATCTATGTGCATACACACACACACACACACACCACCACCACCACCGCCACCACCGCCACCACCACCACACACAAAAATTAAAAATTCTTCATTGGTTATATTTTCTACTTCTTTCTCAAGTATTATAACATATATGTATATATGCGTACACATCTTTATGTGTGCACATCCTGGCTCAGTTTATCATTATGATTGTTACTGCTACCCATCTTTGAAGTAAGGGGATTCTACCTGACCTTGCTGTTTTGTCTGTTAACACCAAGCGACATCCTCGATCAGTGGCGCTTCTCCATGATTCCCAGTGACGTTTTATGAACAGCGGATAAGCTTGTGCATGTTTTTGGAAGGAGGATAGTTTTTTATTTTATTTTTTTTAAAAAAAGAAACCATGAGTTGCATCTGTGTATTTGTATATATTATGGATATAAGCATGTTCATATGACCATTGCCCCCCCCCCAGAAGGTTACTTATGCCCATTTCTTTGGTCACAACCTCTCCCCTTTCCTCCAAACGATTACCAACCTATCCTTCACACCGTTAATTAGCTTTTCCTTTATGTGAGTGGAAGTGATAAATGTGCCCTTTCATTTCCAGTTAATTTCCCCCATATTATGATGTTGGTAGTCTCTCTGATAAAAACCAAGTACCCAGTGAAACTCACAGTAGTACAGGAAGCGATCAGCTGCGCCCAGCCTGGGTCTGCTGTGGGGTGCCCAGCTGGTGCACGCATCCCACGGATAAGCAAGTTCTTGCTCTTATTGTCTGTTGGGTCCACATTCATCTAGATTGCCCAGCTAGTTACCTACGTCTTTATCATCCATCCCTCCTTCCCCTGCATCTGAAGATCCATAATAATTTTTACCCTTTTATGAGAATACCCTTAAGTGTCTTCCTTTGGAAATTGTTAAAAGTATACATTTTGTCTTTCTAAATCTGTTTTAGCTTCTTTGTTGGAGGAGGTTTTCTAGGGTAGAGAATATTGTTTCTGCAGAAGGCTTTGCTTGGTTGGGCGGATGACTGGCTTGGGCTTGTTTTCCTGGGCTTTAAATGATATGATTTTCATATCTTTTACCCTTTGTTAGTTATGTTTATCAGTCAACACTTCTTTCTTGCCTCTCCTCTGCCTGTTGGCATCTCTCACACATTTTTTGCCTCTGCTTTCAGTGGCTGTACACTTATCTACCTGGGTATGGATTTCTTTTTAACCTGACTTGAGTTCACAAGGCCTCCTGCATGTTTGCCTCGACTCTGTCATTTCAGCAGCTGTAGAAACCTCTCTGCCATTGATCTGTCAATAATGTTCCCTTTGCACTTACTCCAAATGCACCTAGCTGTGGCCTGCCAATCTTAGTTCTCTTCTGAATTTTCTATCGTCTCCATCTGCCTTCTTGGTCTGAATGTCCTTTAAACCCATCTCTATGCCAGTAACCTTTCAGTGGTGGCCACTGTGCAGAATTCCCCCCAACCCCCCCCAACCCCCCAATTTCCCATTATTATTTAAGGTTAGGATTTGCGTTGACTTCCTTACCATTTCTGACCCCGCCTTATGTTTCAAAGAGTGGGCCACACCACTGTTTTCACAGCCTCTTGTCCCTGCCGGCTTTCATTTAGGGCATCCTGCTCCCTTGCATTTATGGCTAGTTGATGGAATTACAATCTGCAAATATATTGAAGCTTACAAAGCATTCTTGGCTGTACGCTGGAAATTTTCACAAATTGAAGATGGCATAAATTATCCAAATCCTGTGGTGACTCTCTCTTCTTTCAGAGGGGTTCGGGTTATTTGTGCCAGACAGACCTCACTGAGCACCAGCAGGACCGAGGGTCCCTAGTCCATCCTTATCCTGCGTAGCATTCAGTCACAAGTCAATGAGAGCAAAGCCCATCAGAATCCTCTCCTTCCTTGACGAGCATTGGAACTCGGGTCTCTGACTCTGTAGCCTTGCTGCAGGCTCGAGAGAACATATCTCAGCCCCAACCTCCAGTCTAATGCATGGAGGCAGTTGTAATCCAGTTGTCTCTACCCACTGTGCTCTCTACGCCCATCTATCTGCTTTCTCCTGCAGCCAGCAATTCCTTGTGATCTTGTTAGCAGCGTGGCTGAGCAGATATTTGTTGATTGAGAACTCTTGAATTATTGTCATGGGGTAGCTGGCTCAAAAGATCCCCTTTGACATGTTTAGATCTCAAAGTCTGGGTTAGTAGTCTTCTTAGCTTATCTTCTGTTTTAGCAGAGAACTTAATGAATTTTTTAGCGCGCGAGTGTGTGTGTGTGTGTGTGTGTGTGTGTGTGTGTGTGCATGAGTGAGCACAGGAGAGTACAGTCCCAAGGTCCAACCCTAGCCCTTGCTTCTGAGGAACCATCCAACTTGTTTTGTGAGGTTTTCTGGAAGTAGCTGATTAGGCAATGCTGGATGGCCAGTGCTCCGAGATGCACCTGCCTGTTCCCCCCCCCAGTCTTGGCATGGCAGGCGTACACTACCACGCCTGGCTTCTTAAGTGGATCTGGGATCAGAACTCAGGTCCTTATGCTTGTACTGTAAGCTCTATACTGACAGGGCCAGCTCCCAGATTTCCTACTGTCTTTTGTAGTAAAGTTGATGAAAACAATCTCACTAATTTTAGCTGTTGTGGTGGTTCCCCTTTGGAGTGGCCCCTGTGTTCTTTATTTTAATAAGACTTTGCATTACTTACCCTTGTCACCTTTGCCACTGATCCACAGTGTGAATAATTTTGTCTCCCACCTGCAGTTTTCCAGAGTCGACTTGGATCAGGCATTATTCCAGCCGTTTCCGTCAGAAATCATATTCCAGAACTACTCTCCCTGCGAAGTCTATGAAGTGCCGTTGGTTTTGAGGAATAACGACAAAGTAAGCATGCTCGCTGGCATGGGTAAACCTTTCCAGGAGCTGGAGGAGGGGTTCAGTAAGCTGGATCCCGCGGGGTCTTAGACATACTCTCTAAATCTGACAGACACTGGAAAATAATATGCAAATAAGCAAGCGTGCTCCTCGGCTTCAAGTTTCACAAGCACAAAGTTAGGTCTGACTGTTGCTACCTGCATGGCCCAGGGCAGTGCCCGACAGATGGCAGACTCCCAACGTGTGCTCCAAATTCCTTTAAAAAAATTTTTTTAATGTGTGTGCGTGTCTTGCCTACATGTATGTATGTGCACTGCCAACAAAGGCCTGAAGAGGTCGTCAGATCTCCTGGAACTAGAGTTACAGATGGTTGTGAGCTACCATGTGGGTGCTGAAAATCAAAGTCAGGGTCCTCCTGAAGAGCAGCCAGCGCTCTTAACTGCTGAGCCCCCCCTCCCCCTGAAATGACTATATTCCAAAACAGACTGCTCAATGCTCTCTCTCTCTCTCTCTCTCTCTCTCTCTCTCTCTCTCTCTCTCTCTCTCT
>BDUI01000006.1:1434928-1452068 GCA_002335545.1 Apodemus speciosus
CACACACACACACACACACACACTCACACTCACACTCACACTTCATATGCAAAAAGTGTGGATTTGATGAGTGATGGGAAGTGCTTGTGTCTGACCAGCTGTGCTAGGATTTCATTGAGACTAACCGGTCACTACTAGCGCAGACATCCTCTGAATTGTAGACCCCATTACACCTTTCAAGGTATGATCCACTCAGAGGACCAGCAAGTGTGAGGGTATCTACTCATATTCCTCAAATTGTATTTCTAAAAGCCTTCTCTAACTTGCGAATCTCTCTCCTTTTGCGGTCTTCTCCCTGTTATACGAAAGAGCTTCCAGAATTGTGTCCAGAAGGTTTCTCTCAGTATCCCTGCCATACTTCTTTGTAATTGCAACTGAGGGTTTCTTCTTACCCTAGTCACCTTTACCACTGATCCATGGTGTGTATAATTTGGTCTTCCCCAGCCATACGTCTTTTTCTTTAAAGATAAACTAAGGTTTGTTTTGAAGGAAAGAATTCAATGCCAGAGGACCTCCTTGACACCTGGCAATAACAGAAGGTGGGTGATGTGGAAGCTTTAATCACAGTTAAATGCAAAGATGAACAGAGGGAGGCAAATAGGAATCTAGGAATATTAACTCGGAAGGAGAGTTGAGCCACAAGAAAAATGAGAAAATAAGTCTGTGCAGGAAACCAAAGCAAGAGGGAAAGCTTGGAGGTGTATTCAGCACAGCAGCTCATTAAAGAACTCAGCGATGCCTTTCAGAGATCAATAGGGTGATTTAATGCCAGCAAAGCCACTCTGTGGACAATGGTACATTTACAGCCTGGGTCTGTGTGCTTGTCTCTGGCTGCAGTGCCATTAGTAAGAGAAGCTCAGGACCGAAGCTCAGGGCTTGGTGGAGAGATGAGAAAGAGCTGAAGGTAACCAGGGTCCCGACCCCAGGCCTCGAGGAAGTTCCATGATGTAGACATTAGGACTTTTCACAAGGGGCTGTCAACAGGTTCGTTTTCTCACGTAGAATTCCCTTTTCCTCTCTTACTACATTCTATATTGTTTTGGATTGTATTAGGCTAGTAAGGATGGAGAGGGACTAGGCTAAAGGTCCTTTGGTAATTCTGCCTGACCCTAAACAAGAAGTGGTCATCAGTAGGTATATGTGAGGAAGTCATGGGTAGGGGGAATGCACACATTTCACCTTCCAAAGGGCACAGTTTTAAGGATAACCCACCTCCTCTTGGGTGAGATGCAACCAAAATGTTGGCCCCGTGGAAAGTCCTCAAGCAGAGAAAGTTCAATCATCTATAAGCAGATAGCTTTCTCCAGGCTAGGCAGGTATGTTCTCACCTGCGTTACACCAGGCTGTGTGCTGAGAGGCTTATACAAGCTCTCTTCTCCCCTTCCTTCATGGTCATACACGTGCCTGTGGTGACCAGAGTGTTGGATGACTCTGGATCTGGAGTTACAGGCAGTTGCAAACCACTCGTTGTGGGTGCTTGGAACTGAGTGTGTGTTCATGGGCTCGCCCTATCTTCTCTCCAGCTCCAGTGATGCTCTTAATAAAGGAAACACAACACGCATGCTGCTCTTTTCCCGTCTGAAATGTGCACACACACACCCTCCAGCGTCTCATATAGACAGGCTAGCCTGGGCATCTGCCTGCCCCCCCCCACCCCGGTGCTGTGGTTAAAGGCCTGTGCCACCACACTTGGCCCAATGTATGGTCCTCGACACCTCACTCTCTGTTCCTAAAAGCTTTCTCTATCCTTTCTTCATTTCTTCATAAATCATTTCAAGGTATGGGTCAAGGTCATTTCTCTTCATGTTTCACTTGTGACTTTAGGTCATCTTTTACCTAGTTAACTTAGTTGTACTTAACTCTCTTCTGTTTTGAGTCATTAACAAATACCCTTTAGCAGGTAGGGTCCCAGTACTCACGAGTCTGATGTAGGAGGACCATGTGTTTGAGGCTATCCTGAGTTACATAGATCTTGTCTCAAAACCCAGAAAATTCCAAGAAAGCCATTCCCCTGACGTGTGTGTATGTGTGTGTGGATATGTGTGTGTGTGTCTTTGTATAGATACTCCACCCCTGAACACTCCCAATTGCCTTGACATTGCATTTCTTGTTTATACTTTCTGAGACAGAGCTACATATCTCTAGGCAAGACCAGGAGAGCAGAGGCCAAGACCTCAAAAGAACAAAACTGTCTGAAGCTGCCCTGAGATCAGCTAAGGGTTATCCACCTGCCTTTTGTTCTTACTTCTTGATGATATTTCCATGAAGAGGGTGGGTGGAGTCAGGCCTCCCAATACCCATTGTTTGGTGGAGCTGATTTACTTTCCTTCTCTGTGGCAAAGGTATTGTGTCAAAGCTCAAAACCCATTGTGAAGATGGAGTGGCACATCGAGTCCTGGGGATGGCCCTGATGGCCCTGGGGGATGTCTTTTCCCCAAGCACTTCTCAAATGTTGGGACAGGCAGCTTAACTCTGCTGTGTGCCAGGGCAGGAGATGGAGTGTGTGTGTGTGTGTGTGTGTGTGTGTGTGTGTGTGTGTGTGTGTGTGTGAGAGAGAGAGAGAGAGAGAGAGAGAGAGAGAGAGAGAACGCATTGAGCAGTCTGTTTTGGAATATAGTCATTTCAGCTATAAAATGAACACAGACTTTGAATATTAACAAATATGAATAATAATGTTAGTAAAAGTAGAGTTAATGTGCCATAAAGACTGAATGTAATGCTCTTAGGATAAGGGTAGATATGCTTTCCCTTTGCAGTTGAAGCAGCTGAAATCCCGATCAAGGCCATAGACCCAGCAAGGAGTGGACGAAGGCCTTACTGTGCTAGACTCGGAAGTTTGTGCTTCTCCTCTGCCTTTTCTCTCATACATAATATCACCATCATGTGTTTCTCCTGCAGATCCCAAGGATGGTAAAAGTTGTTGAAGAAAGCTCACCTTACTTTAAAATCATCAGCCCCAAAGACATCGGCCACAAGGTAGCCCCTGGAGTGCCATCTATATTCCGAATCCTCTTCACCCCGGAGGAGAACAAGGTAATCACAACACCGGCAGAAGACTGTGTATGTGTCTCTTTGTAGTTCAACTCCACACACTCATGGGGCTGCCAGTGTTCATGCGAGTGTCCGTGGTATTTGAAGTGGGCTGTGGTGGTGGTGACGGTGGGGAGGGTCATCTTGGTGGCTCTTGATATTGGCAGTAAACTGTTGATGGTGTTTTGTTGGTGTGGTAGCTGTCTTAGTCTGGGGTTTTGTTGGTGGTTTTGTTATTGTGGTGGAATACCCGAGGGTGAGCTCGTAGAAGGGAGAGATGCATCTGGCTCCCAGTCTTAGAGGCTGATACTCCAAATAACACAGGCCTAATGCCAGCCAGCCCCACCGCTCTCATAGCTGAGTCACCTCATGGCAGAGGACAGCATCATTTACAAAGGAGAGATGGGATGGTGGTCAAGGAAGCTACAACTTGCAGAAGGACCAGCAATAGCTTCTCCTCCACACATTCTGCCAGGCTCCACCTCTTAAAGGACCACCACCTCCCAACACCATTATGCTGAAGACCAATCTGCCCACCTATGAATCCCAGAGGACAAGCCATGAACAAAACACAGCAGTAGAGCTGGTATCGGTGGCGCTGTTGATAGCATTGCTATTAGATGTGGCAGTGGTGAGAGGAGAGAGGAGAAAGGGAGATGGGGGGAGGGGTGCCGTACTTCTAGTGATAAGCAGAGAACTGTTGTGTCTATGAGAAAGCCTGATTCTCTCTGGACATGACCTGCTAGCCTCTAACCCAACAGGTTTATACTGTATACTGTCAAAGGACCACCAGTACAGAAAAGGTATAGTCTGGATGCAATAAGATGAGAAAAATGATAAAGACCACGTCTTTGGATGGCTATTGCTCCTTCCGGAATTTCAACCTACCCCAAAAAGAGACCTAAGTTCAAATATTGATCACACTCAACCTCAATCATAGCAAAAACATTGCCAGGGCTCAAGGTTGAGATGAGGCTCTCCATAGAGGACAGACTTACCTTAGAGTCCCCCTACCCCACCCTAAACACAGCAGAGAAGGAAGAGCTAACACCAGAGATCTGCCTGAGCAGCTTAACCCTGTCTATACACAAACAGCCAAGGAAGAGCCTGCGCACAAAAAGACAAGGCCATTTTCCCTCAGCACCACCCGCAGGCTCTTCTGGGTCACAGGAACCCCAGTTTTGCCTTGGAGGGGAGGAGCAAGAATGCAGATGTTGGAAGGTAGTTCCCCTCCGCGGGTAGAGTTGTTGGTTAGGTTTCCTCCTTTGGGAGCACAACTGGAGGCAGAGGAGGGGGAGGAGAGGAATTCACTACCATGTGAAGGAGGTGGAACAGAAAACATCACTTACCTGGACGTAAACAGCAGGCTCAGCTGGCTGTCAGCATAGGTGGGGATGGGGGATGATTTCCAGGAGCCATCCCTCTGTGAGTGGCCGTTGCTGGGGGAGGAACAATCATTCTCTTTTGAGGATAGGGCCACCAATAGTCTTCATATGCTCCAGGGGTGTCCTCACCCCTATGTATATATGGGCAGCGCTAAACGGACTTAATGAGGTATCAAAAAAGGGCAGGACATAAAGTTGGGAAGGAGGAGACTGGAAGAGACATGTGAGGATGTAGATGGAGAAATAAGGAATAGATATGATCATATTTCCTTATATACATGTATGAAATTCTCAAAAACAAAGAAAGCCCTAGAATAAAAAGAGGTGGGCTGAGGATAATGTTAGCAGCAGGCATGCTTATATATATGTATGTGTATGTGTATGTGTATGTATGTATATGTATAAAGTGCCATTGTAGCTGGAATCAATAGATGAGCTGGACAAGATAGCTCTGAACTACCTCTTTGCCACTAATATTTATTGTGTGCTGTTAATATCATTACTAGCAGTCTCACTACTAATATGGTCATGGCCATGGCCATGACTCCTTTTCTGCAGGGCAGGGCCACAGTCTCCTGTGGCTGTCTTCCTGACATGTCACTGGTCATCCTGTTGTTTATCTCTTGGATTGTATTTGTGGAACTACTGATGTGCTTGGTAACCACTAAAACAAGTGAGAAGCTGAATCCAGATGTGCAGCTCTTTGCTATAGATTGTTAAATCAACCCCTCCCCCCCATCTCTGTATTCTCTAGCTGAAGGCTATCTGTGAAGAAAAAGAGCCTAGGTTTGACTGGGGCTGGGGCATCAGATTCTGGCCCTGTCGTTTTGTGGACAGCAAGCAGGTTGTAAGCCTCTGTGTGGCCTGAATTGCAGAGGATGTTTGATTTGGGGACTCACAGTTCCCGGTTTTGTCTTCTTCCTTTGTAAGAGAATATGTGTTTTCTGGGGGAAGGTTGTCTTGCATCACCCACAGGAGCTCTGACTGAGAAATACAGGCCTTCCAGAAGAGATAGAATTCAGTATAGTGTAACCAAGGAGATAGAATATTCTCTAGTCTTAGGTGTGTGCATTACATGATAATTTCAGTTATCAGAACTGTGTATTTAATATTTCTGCTTTCCAACGTCCATGAATATCTTACTTAGAAACTGTAGGATGGCAGAGAGGTGAGTGGGTGGAGGGTTGGATGGAGCTAGAATGAAGGGCTGTTGCTTACAGGTGAATCTGGGTGACATAGGTAGGCTGGAGTCTGTCACTCTATTCCTTTGGCTTCTGTGTGTTTAAGTTTCCATAAGCAAAAGCTGAACACTAAACTTCTTGTGTATATCACAAGTAATGGTTGGAATACAGTTTATGCATTTTGGCATTTGCTTTATAAATGTGAGATCCTAATATTTACATCAAGGATTCACATGCTTAGCCACATTTTGTACTGTTTCCCCTACTCCAGATGCTGAATGACCCACTTCACACTTCATCCATCCAACATTGTGTATCTATTAGAGGCCCCTAATTTAAGACAAGTTAAGTGTTGCTATACTGTCAATTCCTCTAGGTATTTAATGTCATGGAAGTTGACAAGCATGATGAGAGTAATGGTTGACTAGGAGAAATACAATTATCCAATTTTAGATTCCTTTAAAATTTAATAAGCAGGCCTGGTGGCCTAGGTTCCCAATCCTAATTACTCAAGAGGATGAAAGAGACCAATCTCAAGGTCAAGGCCTTCGTGGGCTACAGAGTGAGTTCAAGGCCAACCTGAATAACTTATAGAGACCCTGTCCCTTGACTAAAAAGGAAGAAAGAATGAGAGAGAGANAGAGAGAGAGAGAGAGAGAGAGAGAGAGAGAGAGAGAGAGAGAGAGAAGAAAGAAAAGGAAGGAAAGGAAGAAAAGGAAGAAAAGGAAGGAAAGGAAGAAAGGAAGGAAGGAAGGAAGAAAGAAAGAAAGAAAGAAAGAAAGAAAGAAAGAAAGAAAGAAAGAACCCAAGGAAATCTGTCAATGATAGAGGACTTGCCAGCAAGGAGGCACTGAGTTCAATTCCCAGAATAGGAAAAAAAAAAGGGGGGGGGGATTTGCATTGGGATCGGCTGTAGGTGATACTCCGGTTTACAGCCAGCAGAATCCAGTATTCAGTACCCACTCATCCTTGCTGCTGGGATGCTGACTGGGCCAGTGTACAGAATGACCGGCTAAGCTCAGGCACGCGCCGTCCAATGCCATTCCAGATGGCAGCAGAGGAGATGCGAAGCCAGATTTGCTTTAGGAAAAAGTCAGTCATGCCAGCCGGGTGTTCCTCGTTGCTCAGTCGGCCAGATTGATGGTCAACCAGTTCACGCCATTTTGCCTCTGTGTCCCCCCTGCTGCTCTGCTCACCCTCCATCCTCACTCCGTGCCCCTCACATCTGGAGGATGAGGTATGTAAACTGCAGCGTGCCACATTTAATAAGCTCATCCCCTTTCAGCTGGATCGTCAGCACCGGTGTGTATTAGCACACCAAAGATGATAATGCGATTTCTTCCCTGTCATGTATTGATCCTGAGCATGACACTTGCTAAGAAGGCCAAATGCCCAGATAACAGGTGCAGTCCATTCACTGTGACTCTCCCTATCTCCTCCCACACAGACTTAAAAAAAAAAAAAAACACTGAAACACTGGATATGTTATTAGTCTAATAATACCAGTGTGCGTATCGTGCACCACGGAAGCATAATCGTCACTGTTCTTATCAAATAATACTAAGGAATTCTGGAGCCTGTCATTAATTTTCTTGACCTCTTAGACTGTAATCTTTATTGCTAAATTGAGTTGGGGAAATATTAAGCTTCGGTCAGAGGGACATTTGGAAGCCTGACTTGGAGTCAGGCAAGCGTGTTTATACAGTGCTGCGGTGTGAGACCATAGCAGCATTTGGAGGAGGAAGTGCAGGGTGGGGCTTTAGTAATCAGGTTCCGACGGAACCAGAATGAAGGCACACTAATGACGGCTAGGTCTAGGTGATGGTTATAGCGGCATTTGTTACACTATTCTGTCGCCTCTGTATATGTTTCTAGGGAAAATATCTAAGCAGTTGTTAAAATGGCTTTCCTATGAAATTTAATACGTGTCTCAAGAAGGATAGGAGGAAATCATATTTTACGTGGTCTAGATGTATTATAATAATAATAATGATAAGCTATATTCCCAACTCTTTGAATTAAAGAGAAGATACCATAAAATCTTTGGGGGAGTAGGGGTGTGAGATCAGGTCTCATTTTTTCTTTCAATTAGAACTTGTCTCAGATCATAAAGGCAGAAGCATGTGAGAAGCTTTTTCTGTTCTGAATATATTATAAATTAACACGCTTTCTGGTTGTTTCAACCACGAGGACCATGTCTAAGGACTCTGTTCTGGCAAGGACGCTGTCTGTGTTTGCTTTTGTGTCTTCCATGAACCATATCTCTGCCTTTAAACCTTCCAGACTAATAGAGTATCATTTGATCATTAGCCTGATAAGAATCTCAGGGATTCTCTTCATAGTTCAGGATTCAAGCGAACATCTGAAAGACAGATAGAGTTCTTCCACTCAGTCAGTGGATTGTCTGGGCTGGGGTCCTATTCCTTGAGCTAGATCACAGTGGTCAATGGAACAAGGTTTGACCTTCCTGGAACTTGTGCTCCACAGTAAGAGGACATGCTGCTGTGTAAAGCAGTGTCGACTGCTGACACGATAGGGAAGAGACAATGATGGGGATTCTTTTCCTTCAGTAGGAGGGGGGAAGGGAGGGGTTCACAGTTGAGGTGACATTTGGGTACCAAGTTAACATCAACCATGCAAATGCCTTCTGGGAGAAGGGACAGAGAGTATAAAGCCCTGTGGCTAGTGGGGCTGCAGCAGAGGAAGCTGTTGGAAAATCCAAAGGGGAAGAAGTGATTGGAGCTGAGAGGATGGGGGTTTGGGGAAGTCATGTCACATGAGACAGGAAGCTGCAACGAACTCTTC
This sequence comes from Apodemus speciosus, assembly GCA_002335545.1. Taxonomy (NCBI): domain Eukaryota; kingdom Metazoa; phylum Chordata; class Mammalia; order Rodentia; family Muridae; genus Apodemus; species Apodemus speciosus. The sequence continues at coordinate 1,443,330 of BDUI01000006.1, forward strand.
ACGACCTTTTTTATTACGGAAGCCTGTACCATCTGTAAAGCTTGAATTTAGAGAACTGAGTTTCACATCACAGAGATTTCAAATGACTACTGCATGACCACTCTGGCTTAATCTGTCTGCTCCTTGCCGCAGTGGATTTTGAATCTGTATATCATATTATTTCAACTATAAATTCTTCAATATTTGTCTCTAAAGATAAGGATCTTTTAGCTGGGCAGTGGTGGTGCATGCCTTTAATCCCAGGGGTGGTACATGCCTTTAATCCCAGCACCTGGGAGGCAGAGGCAGGTGGATTTCTGAGTTTGAGGCCAGCCTGGTCTACAGAGTGAGTTCMAGGACAGCCAGGGCTATACAGAGAAACCCTGTCTCGGAAACAACCCCCCCCCCCCCCGCAAAAAAAGATAAGGACCTTTTAAGATGCTAATAAGATCACCAGTAAATGTAAAATTAACCACGGCCCCTTAATACCTCCAATAACCCAGTCAGTATTCATGTTTTCCCTACTGAGTCAGTTTGTTTCGATCAGGGAACAAGTGAAGTTTGTCCATTGATCCCCGCTGACTTCTTTAGAATGATCGTCTGCCTTCCGTGGACAGTTTGTAAACTCTTGGGTAGGTCAGAGCCTTGATTAGATTTGTGGTTTCTTCTGAGAGCCTGTTGTGTGCACTTCCTGCTGCATCACTTCAGGGGGTGCATGGCATCGGTATCTGTTTCTGCGGTGATTCAGTGAGGGCCCTCCCTCATCATCCAGGTCTCACTGTACAAACCACGCTGATCTCAAACTCACAAGAATCCTTCTGCCTCTGCCTCCTGAGTGCTGGGGAGAAAGGCTTGTGCCTCCATGCCTGACAACTTTTAATACGCGCACACACACACACACACACACACACACACACACACACACGCTAATATCATGTCCATTCATTCAGCATAACCATTCTTTTTGTAGTGAAACTATATAAAACCATATAAAGTAATCTTCCTAAGCTCTGTGTTCATCTCTTGCCCATAATATGATACCACAGAGCAGGTAAGTTATTCAGAAGAAAAAATTTTTTTTGATTCTCATTCTGGTCCCAAGGTGAGGAGCCAGTTTGGCCATGACATTCTTACAGGGGGAGTCTTGGGGCAGATGTCTCTGCGTTCAGGCCAATCTCTTCTTATGAATCCACCAGAAACTCAACCACTGGGGGCTCCAGATTTTATCTGGTACTAATCACCTCCTGAAGACCCAAACTGTAAGCACCAGAGTGGGATTCCAATTATCCTGCAATCATAGAATGGGGATTAGAGATCAACAAGCACATGAACTCTTGATGAGGGACACACACAAGCACATGGAAACCATGGCAACTTGCTGTACCGTACATAGTTATTAACCACCGTGGCCATACTGAGTACAGATTGCCAATCACGTTCCATCCAGCTGAAACTGGACCATTATCTCTCCAGCCTCTGAAAACCACCACCGAGCTCTTTTCTTCCATGAATTTGACTGGTTTAGATGGTCTACATACATGAAATCATATGCTTGTTTTTCTGCACCTATTTTATTTCATTTAATATAATGTCCTCTGGAGTTAGCCATATTGTCATGAATAACAGACTTTCCTTTTTGCATAGTAGTCCATCGTATAATATATATGCATGTGCATGTAAGTGTGTGAATTTTTGTATTTTCTGTATTTTTTTCACCCATTGATCTTCACTTGTGTTGATTCCCTGTCTTGGCTGTTCAGGACTGTGAGCCCATAGATCTCTTCCATACACTGATTTAATTTCTTTTGGATAAAGACTCAGACATAAAATTATTGGGTTGTATGGTGGCTCTATATCTATCTATCTATCTATCTATCTATCTATCTATCTATCTATCTATCTATCTGTCTATCTATCTATCTAGGTTTTTAATAAAGGGTTTCTTTGTGTAGCCTTGGATATCCTAGAACTAACTCTATAGATCAGGTTTCCCTTGAACTCACAGAGATCTATCTGCCTTCCAATGCCTCCCAAGTGCTAGGATTAAAGGCACACGCTGCTGATGCCTGGCTATTTTGTTTTATTTTATTTTATTTTATTTTTGAAGAATGTCCATGTTGTTTTCAACAATGACTATGCTAGTTTACATCTCTACCAATAGTCAACAAAGTAGTATTCATTTTAACTGGATTCCCTGCAGTCTGTTACATTTCCCAGCCTGCTTTGCTGCAGCGTATGTGTAAGAACTGGCCAATGAGTGAAGGCAGGAGGACTTCCAAGGTTTCTACTTGGAGACAGCTAGTGCAGCAGGAGGTTCTCCCTTCTGTCCCCTGCTGTCCTTCTGGCCTCCAGCTTGGCTGGAGGCACAGTATCCCCCAAGTCATTCTAGCCCATGGGGTGACATTGGGGAAAGAGCTCTGAGACAGACTGGCAGAAAGGAATCGGAAGTTGAGTCCCATAAGACTGCTTAGACGCCCTGTCAGTATGGCCCGTATAACCTTGTGTTTGTTTTCCTGCTGTCTGTCATAGACTGGAGCTGTGACAAAGCCAAGGTAGAGGTTTGCAGTAGTTCAGGCAGGTGCTAAGGGTCATTTGAACTAGGATAGTGACACTAAAGGGGGAGTTAAGATGTTTTATTAGAGCCACCAAGATCTGGATAAGGAAGTTAAAGAATGGAGCTAGTTAGACTCAGAAAATTTTGGTCAGTAACTGAAAAAAAAATGAAGACACCATTTTCCGAGTCAGGACAAGGTTGGGAAAGCAGGCCTGCAAGACTGGGACTCAGGAGTTAAATGTTGAGTTGTTGAATTGTGTCTTGGACTTGGAAAAGCTATTAGTGACCTTGGCTAGAAGACTTTTTATAAAATGCTGCGCACAGAAGCCAAGATGCTTCAGAGAGAATAGAGATTGAGGAGGTGGTGACACTGAGTCTAAATTAACACCAGGAAGGAGTTTTGCTTCAGAGTCACTGAACAAAGCAGGAGGTGGGATAGCTAGAATGTAGTTTTTCAATATATAATATGAGGGTTTTCAAATGTGATTTTAAGCTGATGTGCATCTATTCTGTAAAGAGGGAAATCTAGAGATTTGGGAGCAGTGCTGAAATGTCAGAGGGGTTTGTGTCTAGCATGTAGGAGAGAGGTTGGTCCTAGGAAGAGGGTGAAGGCGGAGGGCAAGCAGACAAAGGAGCAAGTGCCCATTACTGGTTGAAGGTGTAAGGGTACTGGATCAAGGGTCTTGGAGCTGAAGAGGAAATCACTTGTCCTAGTGGATGATAGTCTACATATGAATTTTAAGTAAATTCACATGATCATTTTATAGTAAATACCAAATAGTTAAAACAAATTCCTACATCCCATCTCTCTTTTCATATGTAAGGTCAAAGGTCATTCTCTTAATAGATGGAGAAATGTAGCTGTCCCAGGATGCTGAGACCTCAGCAGGACCACAGGAGATATAATACTGGCCAAACCCAAGATACCTGGCCAACCATGTTTTTAAACTCACTGCACTTTCTAAACCAGGGAATTCCTTCTGGGGGTGAATCTGAGATTCAGAAGCTATGATCTAACAGAGACTTGTCATTGGTCAAGGAATTCCCTAATTCGCTGTCAGATTTGGTTTCTCTCGATTGCCATTTCCTGTGACACACTTATGAGTGGAGAAAGGGGAGAGAAGGAACATGAGGTTTTAGGCACATTGGCCTTGGCTTTGACATACAGCCACTTATTGGAATGAAAGACGCATTTCCATCCGCCATGTCTCCATTGGAAAGATTTATGGCTGTATTTGCCTTCTATCAAGGGACTAATGTAAAAATCAAGGCCTGTTCTTTTCACTCCCAGAGTCAGAATATGAGTTCTCTGCTCATATTTTTCTGCTGTTTTTAAGATTGAAGTATGTGTGGAGGATGGAGGTGGGGGTGGGCAGGTTCAGGAAGAAGGCCATTTGGACGGTACTGTTACTGGGGTAGCCATTTAGGGTGAAGAGTGACTCATGACTGAGTCCGTCATAGTAGAAGGGACAGAGCTTGGAACAAATGTCCCACCTTTGAATGGCGACCTGATTCCTCTGCATCTCAGGACAGGGAAAGGGATTTCATCAGCTCTCCAGTCATCAGGTCTGACTGAGTCCAACTACAAAGCACTGTATGACATAATCTATGTGTTACATAATCTAACAATCTCTTAGAGATTGGAGTGTGCCATAAAGGAACTGTTTAAAAATTGTATTGGTGTTCTTTCCTGGATGTGGGAATCAATTAAGGAAAAACAACAAACAAACAAACAAACCCCACCTAATTGTGACTTCACACCTAACCTCCATTTGGGGATTTGAGAAGATTCCACAACATCCCCTGCTACCATGTCAATTGGTCTCCTCGGCCACCTCTAGCTGCCTTAAACCCTTGCAGAGCAAGACATAAGCCTGTAACTAAAAACAGGACACCCCAGGTTGGCCTGAGAGCCCCACTCTGCAGACCCCCTCCATGCCTTAGTCAATACTAGCCTGGTCACTTTCCAGTTTGTAATTCCCAACAAACCCTTTGCTGGCTGGGTTTGAGTACCTAAAGGGGAGAAAATGAAAGCCGTGTTCTGCCTCTTTAAGGCCCTGCTGTCATCCCACTAAACAATCCTCGAGATTGAATTCTAAGGGTTTTCCTAAGACCAGAGACTCCAGTGCAATTTATACATCCTCAGTCTGGGTGTCATCATTCCCGAGCTTGGCTTTGCCATCTGAAAAGCAAAATCAATTGCAAGGCTAAGAGCCCAACAACTTAACTTTAATACATCTTGGGAGTACTGTTCATTAATTTTTATTGCACACGCCTACCCAAAGACTTTATGTTCACAGTCTCCCTTGCCAGGAACACTGTGATCCTGGATCTCTCCCGGTTAGTTCCTTTTGCATTCCAGCTCTGCATCCAAAGGTCACCTCCTCTGGGAAGCTTCCCTGGTTATTTAAGACTAAGCAGCCCCTTCTCACGGCAGCATTTGTCTTACTTACTATCCTACTGTGATAAAATACCATGATCAAGGCAACTTATTCGAAGGGAAAGCCTATTTGAGATCATCGTCCCAGAGGGTTAAGAGTCCATCACAGTCACCATTAGGTAGGCACAGCAGCGCAGAGGCACCGCAGCAGGCAGGCTTGGCCACTGGAGCAGAAAGCCAAGAGGTCACATCTTAAACAGCAAGCATGAAGCAGGGAGAGACAGCAAACTGGTGGCAGGGTGAGGGCACCGGATCTCAAAGCCAGCCCATAGTGACATCATTCTTTGGGCAAAGCCACAACCTTCTAAGCATTCCCAAATCACACCATCAACTTGGGACCAAGTGTTCAAATGCCTGAGACTATGGGAGACACTTCTCACTGGAACCACCAGAGCTTTCGATAATATTATATTTTCTCAAAGCCTCCATCATGCTCTGAACTCCCCTTATCCTACTCCTAGGGCCATTTTTAGTACTGCCACTATTGTCACGTCCACGACACGAGTAAGCACATGTTGACTGTTCTCTGAGTGCCTCTCAGCCGTCACTACATTTAGTATGTGAGATTAATTGTGACAGGCCATATTTACTGAGACCTTCCTCCCTACCTCACGCTAAACTAAGCAAGCACATTAGTTCATAGTTCAGGTCAGGATCATCTCTTGCCAGGGACTACTACGGTGTCCTACTAGCTGGCCTGTCTTTCTCTTCTGACGTTCCCACACAGTCCACCACCCACATGGCCACCAGTGCTCTTCTGAAAGTAAATTGGGTTGTGAGGGATCAGTTGTTTATAGCGTTAATGTTTCCTGTCATCCTCAGGTCCTGCCACTGGCTTATAAGATGCTCTATGGCTGGCCTGCCTGCCCCCACCTCTTCTAGGTCTCTAACTACTCCTCCCGCCTTGTTTCTCTCCAGCCACAGGCTCCGAGTCATGCTCCCCTAGAGAGCCATCCAGTGGCATAGCTTCATTTCTCACTCTGGTCTTGGCTGGCCTGCCTCCTCATTGTAGAGCCCTTCCCAGCCTCCTTCCTCCAAGCACTGCTTTAATCACCCTTTGCTTGCTTCGTGGCTTGCCTGTTCTTCATTCAGCGCTTGCTCCCCAACCTTGTATTCCTGATTGCCCTTCATTCAACAAATATCCATCGAACGTTTGCTAAGTCCAAGCTGTGGTGTAGTCCCAGAGGCCTGGAAGCCAGTGAGATCTCTGTGAGAGAATGGACCACTGTACAAACCCTGATGAGAGAAAGGATAAAAACACCAGGAGTAACCAGAGGAAAGCCAGGCGTGGGTGAGCAAATGTCACGTGCGGAGACTCTGAGTGTGAACGAACTAACGTCCCGTGTGGAGACTCTGAGCAGGAAAGAGGGGCTTGTAGCTGCAGAAGTGAACCAGCAGGACAGGAGATGTGGCTGAGGAAAGGGCAGAGGCCTCACTGCAGAGTCCTAGAGACACCCTCAGCCTGACCGACATGGGGAAGGCAGGATCTGAAGTGACCTATAATTTATCTGGATCTCTCTGGCCCTTGATGTAGAAGAGTTTAAATAAGGGAGGTCCCGTTAGCCCAGGAAAACGTGCAGTGGGAGGAGGAGAGCAGCATGACGTGTTGCACTCAGAATATTCCTTTTTGTAAATTTGTTTTATGTACAGTAATGTTTTGCCCGCATGTATGTGTGTATGAGAGTGTCAGATCCCCTAGAACGGGAGTTACAGACAGTTGCGAGCTGCTACGTGGGTGCTGGGAATTGAACCCAGGTCCTCAGGAAGAATAGCCAGTGCTCTTAACTGCTGAGCCATCTCTCAAGCCCCCAGACTATTTCTTCATGGCAGGCTGTGCTCTCTCACTTTGTCTGGATCCACTGCCTGCGGTTAGTTTGGTTTGGCCCTGGCTGGGATATCTAGACTCTCATGCTCCAGGAGGCTAGAGTAGACTTGCTCACATAACAGTGGTGGTGTGGGGTGTGTGTGGCGGGGTGGTGTCTCAAGAACAAGAACTTCTGGAAACTTCCATTTAAAACTAGCACAGCACACGCCACTTTGTACTGTTCAAGAGGTGCAGCCATACTCTCACTTCGGAGGGAGAAGGGCAGAATCAAACTGCAAAGAATGTGTGTAAGAGAGACCACTCATCAGAATCATCAACCCAGGGTTTAGATGCAGGTATGCTCAGCCCCATAGCCAGTGGCCCTCATAGCCCAGAATAGCTATGTGTTGGGAGAGGTCCTTTCCTGGGGAGACAGAAACATGGTCTACCCCATCCATACATGATTCCACCAAAGATAACCCAAGGAACCAATAAATTTTTTAAGATGGGTTGGCCACAAGAGCATAGGTAACCCCAACACGGCTGTACTGGAATGTCTTTGCCCAGCACGGATGGCGGCTTCCCCTTCTGTTAACCTTACCTTGCCTAGATACTCTGGTTCCTTTCTAAGAGGCCTCTGAGGCCATAGACATGCAGATAGGTCCTGATGTCTGGGAGGAACAGCTGGATCTCGGTTGAGGTCCAAGCTCTCTCTCTAGCTCCTCTTCCTGTGGCAGCAACATCATCAACAGTCAACAAGCCTGACTTGATAGTTCTTGCAAGCATGCACCATGTGTGATCTGAACATGCTAGCCATCTCACATAGAAGACCACATTCTACAACACAGTGTATGCACTCCAACGCAGTCTGAGACCACAGTGTCAGCTTGTAATGCCAGAATTTTGGACACCCCTTGTAGAAGGAGGGCATGAGGGACTAGTAGCAATCTTTGCATCTAAAAATACTGTGCCTTGACTTTCATCACTCCTCTCCACCCCCAACCCCCATACCTCACCTCCCAACCATTGGAGACACTTGAACTCCTAGTTCCTGTCCTGGCTAATAGGTTTTGACACTTGACCTGCCCTTCCCTCTCAGCAAGAACAACATCAGGGAAAGCACACCTCTGCTTGTCCTGAGATGTTTGTAGAGAAATAGAAGTGCATTGGTTGGCACAATGCCTGCCATAACCCCTATTTCTCCTTTTATGGTGATCTTGATCACCATACTGGTGTGCCCACAACTAACAATTGTGCCCTCCCCTGGCAGGATTACGCCCACATGTTGACCTGTATCACAGAAAGAGAGAAGTTCATCGTCCCCGTCAAAGCTAGAGGGGCTCGAGCCATCCTGGACTTTCCCGATGAACTGAATTTTTCCACTTGCCCTGTGAAATACAGCACCCAGAAGGTTCTGCTGGTTCGAAACATTGGCAACAAAGACTCCATGTTCCACCTCAAAACTCGCAGGTACGAATTCCTGCAGCTCCTGTCTTTGATTGATTACAGCTAACTCTGGCTGGCACAAGTAGTTTGCTTGAATAGCACTGGATTGGGGGTGGGGGATACGCCTTGATACAGCTTCAGCTAGGAGACCTCCTTGATGTAGATAAGGCCGTCTCTTTATCCTGAACATTCCAGGATTACTATCTATTTCTTACCAAATTTTACCTTCTTTAATACAGAGAATAACCCTTGGGAATGTATGTATAAAGGTTAGTTTTTGACATAGGCTTCTTGACCAGAAAGTCTTTTGGCTGGGTGAGTTTGCTATTGATGATGCGTCAGATTGTCATACATTCAGTGACTTCAAACAATATAAAGTGACAGTTCCTCACTCCCAAAGATAATCTCATGTTGCCATAGGTATCAGCAGGCTGTTGGACCTTCTGGAAGCCTGTGAGGAGAACAGATCCCTTAGTTCTTCATCTTCTACAGAGTTATCCATATCCCTTGACTCAT
>BDUI01000006.1:1460859-1476925 GCA_002335545.1 Apodemus speciosus
ACCGCCAGACTGATTTCCAGAGTGGTTGTACCAGCTTGCAATCCCACCAGCAGTGGAGGAGTGTTCCTCTTTCTCCACATCCTCGCCAACACCTGCTGTCTCCTGAGTTTTTAATCTTAGCCATTCTGACTGGTGTCTACATAGTAAGATGGGGCAAGTGGAAAATGAGGAAGCTAAGATAAGATCCCTTCTGGTGGCATGACTTTAAATTAAGACCTGAAAAGCAAAGAGCCAACAACATATGAATGTTCCCTCCAGAAACGATGCCCGGTCTTGTAGAATCCCGTCTAATTGGCTGCCCTACACTGAAAGCCTGAGGAATTCAGGACTCAGGAGGGAACCTACTCCCGGAAGTCGCAATGATGGGCGGAGGTTATGTATGTGGGTTTGAAAACTTGAAGGTAATGTCCTCCGAGCCCCTGTGCTTTCCGTTTGATGTGTAGCTGCATTTGTATGTTTTTTAAAATGCAGGTAAATCCCATTTCAAAATATTCTTGTATGTACCCAGTAGTCTATTTAAAAATCCAGTGGTCTTAATCCTTGCATCAAGCAAGTGTTGTCCTTAATTAGCATCTCGCATACATCCTGGACTGTATATGTTTTCACTAACATGTTCTTAATGACCACATCCCATAATTCATCCTGGGAATTACATTGGGGTTTTGTGTGTGTGTGTGTGTGTGTGTGTGTGTGTGTGTGTGTGTGTGTGCTAATGTTTCACTTACAGCCACATAGACTGCTGTCTTTCAAAATATGCAGATGTAGAGGCATACAGCCAGAATAGAGCTAGCCATGACATCTAGGTCACAGGTCAGAGCGGCTGGCTTTGTACCTTTGTGTCAGAGCAGGGCAATTCAAGCCCTTCCCTTACTACCCATGGTTAAATGGGCCTGGCTCCACATTGGCCAACATGACACCCTCACACAGCCAGTGGCCTGGCGGAATGTCTGTCTTACTGTTTCTGTCAGCTGCAATTCACTGGCTACCAACTAGAGACCTAAAGTGAACCAGCTTGAACAAAGGAGGACCCTTTTGACCCACATAAGGAAAAACACTTGTCATAGCAACAGCAGGATATGGCTTTCCATAGCATCTGGGCTGTTTTACATGGAGTCCACCAAAAAAGGCTGAGAGTTGCAAATTCATGAGGAAAAAAAAAACCCTATACTCTAACTTTCTTTTTATGTAATATCTATCTTAGGTTTTGGTCTGATGAAACAAATTTGTCTTTAAAAAAAACAAATTTTGAGTGAACAGGAATTATTCTGTTATTCTTTGGGAGAGCCCTTTTTAAAGACTCCTGTTGTTACTTCCTTAAATGGCTGAGAAGTTCTCTGTCCAAACCACACTTTTCTTTTTCAAAAGAGGTACAGATTCTTCATTGCTGGCTCATATTTCTTAAACAAATTTTAAGGATATTTTGTCATAATTTGAGATCTTAAGTTCCAAGCCCCCCCTTCCTCCTTAGCTCTGGGGTCTTTCGCTGAAGCTTTATCAATTTTATTCACTTACTCAGAGGGCCAACTTTTCATTATTTTTCTTTATTCTTCACATTCTTCCAACCTTATTTGTTTTTCTTCTTTAATTTCCCCAGGCTTTACTTCTTGTGGTTGTTCTCAGTCTTGGGGGGGGGGGGTGATGTTCAGAGCATTGACTTTTAACACGATGCTTTCAATTCTTCATCATATGTACACTTAAGACAAAATTCTTTTGTCTAAAGCTGGCTTTATCTATAATGCATACATTTTCGTAGGCTTCGTTTTTCTGAAAAGTTAAGGATTTAAAATCTGCTGTTTTTATTTTTTCCTAGACCCAAAAGTTATTTAGCAAAACAATGAATAATAGTCAAACTCTTGGGAATTTTATAGCTAGTTGTTTGGTATTTTTTGTTTCTTTATTTGTCTTTGATTTCTTCTTTAATTCTATCAGTGACAGAAAAATGAATTCAATATGATTTTAGTACTGGAACTCAATTGAGACTAACATTATGGCCCAGAATATGTTGGAGCTTGGTGACTGTTTCCTGTATTTGGAGAAGGTTACGTGTTTGATAGATGGCAGTTAGGTCAAGCTTACTAATAACCATGGCCATTGGCCTACAGCTCTACTAACTTTTTATCTCTTTTGGACAGATGGTGAAAGTTATTAAAAACCACAAGTATAATTATGGATTTAGCATTTCAACTTTTGTGCTATCACTTTTCATGTTGGCATTTTAAAACTAAAATACTTGCTATGTACACATGTAGTATTAATGTAACTTCCTGTTGAATTAACCATTCTGTTATTATGAGATAGCTTATTGTTAGTGAGCGTTCTGGCATTACCGTCTTCTTGGCCTGACATTTGTGCAGTAGAAGAGCTTCCTTTTGATTAATGTGGATATGCAATGCTCTTTCTAATCCTTTTGCTTTCAACTTTCCTATGTCTTCTTATTTAAAGTTTGACATTTAGAAGAATCAATCCCCAGGTGGATATTTTTTAATTGACTCTGAAAATCATCCTTTTATTGTTATTATTTTATATCATTATTACATTTTTCTATTTGATCCTTTTATGCTGAGTGAGATTCCTGACACCTGACATATTTGGATTGAAATAGCTGAATACTGTTATGGTAAACACTGTGGGAAAAATGATTAATTGAATCTTAACTGCAACCTTCCTATTATTAGCTATTGGTGTCAATAGTTAGTGACATTTAGAAATGAGTGCTTATATACTCAATCAATGATGTGTTTTTCCTGCCTTGATATCCACAGGCTTGTACAATATCAATTTTGGTTTTGTCAGCCCATAAAACTAATGTATCAGGAAAAAAAATGGTGCCCTAAGAATTAGGCCTTTTGGTCATGACACACAAGATTTCATGCCAGGAGTTTGAAAGGGAATATCATGGGCTTTTGTCCTCACAAAATTATTAGTTTATTAAAAACTTACTTTTAAAATATTGCTCATTTCATTTTTAACTCATGCTTATAATATGTTAATGTATTTTAAACATATCTAACATAAAATTCTCTAAATTTGGAGTATAATTTATGAGTAAATGAGTCTTTTTTTAAAAAGTAGATTTATTTTATGTATGTGAATACACTGTCACTGTCTGCGGACACACCAGAAGAGGGGATCAGATCCCATTACAGATGGTTGTGAGCCACCATGTGGTTGCTGAGAAATTGAACTCCAGATCTCTGGAAGAGCAGTCAGTGCTCTTAACCACTGAGTCATCTCTCCAGCCCGAGGAAATGAGTCTTAAGGTGTTGCAGAATAATTTAGAAAAGTTTTGTTAGGTTTTAAGATTACTCATTTTAGATATTCACATAACAGAGTCAAAGCTTGAAAAGCCAGTCACAATCTGATCCAGTTACAATCCAGTCCAATTACCGACTAATCCAGTCACTGTCTGACCCAGTCAAGATCCGATAAAGTCACAGACCAATCTAGTCACAAAGTAATCCAGTCAAAATATAACCCAGTCACAGGCAACCAGTCCAGAGTTTAAGAGGGGGAAACTGAAGCCCTATTAGATTGAATGGCTTCCTGAAGGCCATGTATCTCATAGAACACAGATGTGGATTCTGAGCCCTGAGAACTATCTGGGCTCCCCTATTACCACCCCACTCCCCATCCCAGGGCTGTCTTCCTAACCTCTTGTATTACTGTACAACCACTTTCCTCTTTCATTCGCTGGCTTTGAAATGCAAGCCATTCTCACTGAGGCCTGGATTCTAGTTTTCCTTCTTAGAATTACTTGGAGTGATTCCTATACTTACACTGATACTCCTATGCTGAAGGAAAGGCAGTTTGAACCATAGTGAATATTTTGTGTATTGAAGCTTAGCTAGTCTTGGAGAAGTTCATGTTCACGTCCTGAGATACTTCTGCCAACTGAATTAAATGATCTTCTGAAGATTGAAGACCGTATTGGTTGCATAAAATGGCTGCCGATAAGAATATGTTTTCATCTGTGTGGTAGGTTATCAATGCCCAGAACTTCACATTAGTGGAAAGCAGTCATGGCTACCTAAGCACAGGCCCCATGGAGCCCTCCCATACACCCATCCGTGGTCATTGTCTTCCCGTGTCACTGTGTAATCACAAGACTGAGCCTCTGCAGCTGCTCGAACTGTGGATTGATTTCAGGAAGGACATTTAATATGGGCTGTTGATGAATGGCTTTTCTTTATGCTTCCTCAAACAATGTTCTAGAAGAAAGATCACTGAACTCTCCTCAGCGGGAAGTGCTCAATCATATTCCAACAGTTGTATTTGTCCCGTCAACTGTGTCCTCCCCCTGGACGTGTTCTTGATTAACCACAGCTGCCAGTTCTGTGTTTTCTATGACAGGGGTTTGAGCCAGTGCCCTGGCACTTAAAGGGGTCAAATGTAGTGCTTAGAAAATGCCTGGTATTTGTTCACTCACATTTGCCTGGACCAGAATTCTCTCCTCCCTCCTCCCACCCTTTGTCCTTGGAGTGTTAATACGTAGTAAAATTGAGTTGGCCTAGGCAGCTGATTTTTCTCAGATATGATTTAGTTACCTTTAACAGTATACTCACTCCTGCAAAAGAGATTACACATAGAACTTCTCCAAGTTATACTGATAAGAGCAAACAAAGCAAGTGGCATGTGGTGGCCATTTCCACTTGGGAGGGTCAAGGCCAGTCTAGGTTCTATCTTAAGTTCTAAACTAGGTAGAGTGCGACAAAAGCAAGACATTGTGTTCAATAGTGTTATTGCATATCTGACACATGTGTAATCGTATCATTGCATGTCTGACACATGTACAGTAGTGTCATTGCATGTCTCACACATGTATAATAGTGTCATTGCATGTCTGATACATGTATAATCGTGTCATTGCATGTTTGACACATGTGTAATAGTGTAATTGCATGTCTGACACATGTACAATAGTATCATTGCATATATGACACATACTCATCTGCTGCAGCTGTCCACTACCTCTGGCTTTTCTGAGATGGTCCCTTGCCTTTGGGGAAGGGGTACAGTACAGATTCTTATTTAAACCTTAGCACTCCACTGTCTCCTATTCTCTGCATGACCAGTTGTGGATCTCTGTGTTAATTCCCAAACCCAGTCGAGGAGCCATTGACAAGGATGGCTTCTGGGAGTCAGGGAAGAGATTCCATTTTTTTTTCAGCTTGCTCATGCTCCAGTAGATGCCCTACACATGTGGGTTTTTTAACAATGAGTACATGACGTTGGGAGGGAAAAGTGATAGGGGAGAAAGGAAATGGAGGGAGGATTTGATCAAAACATGTTATATACACATATAAAAGCCTCAGATTTATGTCAAATAAAACTGAGAGGTGGAAACAGCACCTGACTCCTGCAGGACAAACAGATAGCTCAGCGGCTTAAGTCCTGAAACCTTCAGCCGAGTGTTGAGAAACTTGATGTAATCTGAGGGCTCCTACAGATGAGTAGCGTGAAGAAGAGTATAGAGAAGACATTCTGCATGGCTACAGGAGGCGGCCACTTCAGGCTCCAAATCCCCCACTGCTAGGAGTCTCAGCTGGAGTCACCCTCACAGACTCGCTGGAATCTCCCAGTGGAGAGATAAGGACACCAACCCATTCACAAAACCTTCCATCCAAAATTTGTCCTGACTACAAGAAGTGCAGGGACAAAGATGGAGCAGAGTCTGCGGGAATGGCCAACCAGTGACTGGCCCGACTTGAGACCCATCCCATGGGCAAGAACCAATCCCTAACACTATATTAATGATAGTCTGTTATGCTTGCAGACTGGAGCCTAGTAACTGTCCTCTGAGAGGCTCCACCCAGCAGCTGACCAAAACAGATGCAGAAAGCCATAGCCAAACATTAAACAGAGCTTGGGGAGGCTTGTGGAAGTGTTCAGGGGGAAGAACTGAGGGACCTGGAAAGGGTAGGGACTCCATAAGAAGACTAACGGAGTCAACTAACCTAGACCCTTAGGAATCACCCACCAAAGAACATACACGGGCTGGACCTAGACCTCCCTGCATGTGTGTAGCAGATGTGCAGCTTGGTCTTCAGGTGGGTTCCCTAACAACTGGAGTGGGAGCTGTCCCCGACTCTGCTGCCTGCCTGTGGATCCTGTTCCCCAATGGCCTCAGTAGGAGAGGACGTCCTTAGTCCTGTAGTGACTTGATATACCAAGGTGGGTTGGTACTCAGGGGGGTATCCTCTTTCTTAAAAGAGAAAGGGGGAGGAGCTGTGTGAGGGGACAGCTGGTGGCCAGGGCGTGGGGGGCTGTGCTCAGGATGTAAAGCGAATAAATAAACAAAGTAAATGAAAAAAAAGATATTCATCAGTAGCCCATATTAAATGTCCTTCTTGAGATTAGTATTCACAAAACAACTTCATTCTACATAAAAAAGGACATTTTTGCTGAACATTTGGTTGCTTGGATGAGCCAGAGAAATAGGAACCAATGCCAGGTGAGGTTGTTGTCCCCATAAAGGTGACATTAACCACTGGCAGAGTTGGGAAATGGAGCTGTGGGCCTGCTCAGCACTTTTAAAGTATTTTATCTCTTGTTACAGAGGAGACGTTTCAGTTTAGGAGCCAGACGTTGGTTGTTAGGCATTTCTCCCGAATGCAGGATGACGGATGGGTTATTATTAGATACATAAACATATCCAATGATCATAATGCTGGTTCTTCACAGGGCAGCTTACCAGCCATTTGCATGTTTTATTTTGCTTTATTTTCTAAAGATATAAAGGGATTCTTTTTTATCCCTGTGAAGGCTAATAAAGGAATACTGGAAAGTAATACCATGAGCAAATGAGTGTGATACACTCTGCAAGTGGAACACCTAAATAACACCGGCCCCAAGCATCTAAGCAAACTCGCCTGCGTGAACTCTCTTTCTACTGTGTGTCTATCATAATTATGATACACCAGTATAATTAGAATGTTTAGAGACATCGCTGTAAAAAAAAAAAAAAAACCAAATATTTTAACATGGCTGAAGAATCAGGGAAAACCTTCTCAGACCTAGTTTTCCTTTCTCTCTTATTCTGTGGTTTAGGATAGCAGTCTTTGGTTGTCAGGGAGGTTTTATGGGGAAGATTCTCACATCATTGGGTGTTAGCATTTAAAGAGATATTAAAGGACTTTGCCCCTGTGAAAGAGAGGGACCCAGAGCCTTGTACATTCTAGACAAGCAAGGCCTGCCACTGAGCTGTATCTCCAGCCTAGAGGGCATTTCTTTTTTTAAAAAAATCTCTTTATTTTTGATTATTTTGATTTATATTTGATGTAATTATTACATCATTTCCCAGTTCCTTTCCCTCCCTGCAAGCCCTCCTGTATACCCCCTCTKGCTCTCCTTAAAATTCATGGTCTTTTCCCTCTTTAATTGTTTCTACATGCATGTGCTGTGTGTGTGCCCTAAATATAACCAGCTCAGTCTGTATAATATTACTTGTGTGTGTGTGTGTGTGTGTGTGTGTGTGTGTGTGTGTGTGTGTGTGTGTGTGTGTGTGTGTTTTCAGGGCTGACCATTTGGTATTGGATAACTGGTTGGTGTGCTCTTCCCTGGGAGGACTATTTCCCCTGCTCTCAGCACTCCTTAGTTGCCTGTAGTTCTTTGCGTAGGGTTGAGGCCTCGTGGTCTTTCCCCCGTCCACTGTAACATGTCCACTGTTGTTCTAGCTCAGCTCCCCTTTAGGCAGTCATGTAGGTGAGCCTGTACGTGTGTAGCTTCTGACATTGTTGCCAGGAGACACAGGCTCACAGCAGATTCCTTCTCCTCTGGCTTTTACAGTCTTTCTGTCCCCTTCTTCATGATGTTCCCTGAGCCTTCAGTGTGGAAGTTGTTTTAGAAATGTATCCACTGACTTGTCATGGTTTCGTACAATGGTCTCTTTCTCATGCAAAAAGAAGTTTCCTTGATGAGGCTCGAGGACTGCACATATCTGTGGGTATAAAGACAAATATATAGAACTGGGTTAGGGTTTATGCTGGTTTGGTCAAGCATCAGTTGTGAGGTCTCCTTCAGGATCTATGGGTTTACTACTAGTCCCGGGTCGTTGGCTAGGTTACCAATGCCAGGCATGACCTCCCTCTTGTTGAGTAGCTCTTCAGTCTGATTGGAGAGCTCTTGGTGACCATTAATGGATGCATGCTGCTACTTTGCCCTGAGGGTTATCATCCCATGCTGGGCTTGTGGTTCATAGAGATCATGACTGGGTAGGACTGTTGTTTGCCACTTTCCTTTTGAAACTCGCATGGAGCCCTCTGGTACCGTGAAAGCTAGTCCTCGGGGAGGAGGTCTTCAGTTCCAGCTGAGGGTCCTCTGGCCCCTGCATCTGAAGTACATGGTATCTTCAACAATAAGGACTAGCCTTCTACTTCGGGGTTGGGGAGGCAACCAAGGGCAATAATGACAGTCTATAGTGTTTGGGGATCTGTTGAACCACCCTGATCAATAACTCACTGGGGGACTTTTGAGTGTCCTGATGTTAGGGGTTTTGTTAGATTGTCTGGCTCTCAGAGGGAGCATTGTCAGCTCAGATGAATTTCATTTAAGCCATACATGCTTATATATACACTGACTTGTATAATATGTTACTTTAGGTAGATAATAGTATGTTCCTTAGAAGTTTTTTATACATTCTTACTTTTCTCCTGTA
Source organism: Apodemus speciosus (assembly GCA_002335545.1). Taxonomy (NCBI): domain Eukaryota; kingdom Metazoa; phylum Chordata; class Mammalia; order Rodentia; family Muridae; genus Apodemus; species Apodemus speciosus. The sequence goes on from BDUI01000006.1 coordinate 1,469,513, forward strand.
TGTATCTCCCCCAATTCTTCAGTAGACCCCCTTTTTCTATTTTCCATTTTCCACTCATACCCTGCTATGTCCTCTCTATTTTTCCCCAACCCTACCCTAACATGGCAGCAATGGTCCCTCCTCCTGCTCCTGCTCCTGCTCCTCCTCCTTCTTCCATTTTGTTGATTTCTGCAGTTACCCCTAAATATCCTGAATATATACTCATATCTTAACATTTGGAGCAACATGTGATTCTTGTCTTTCTGGGTTTGGGTTACTTTACTCAAAATAATCCTTTCCAGTTCCACCCATTTACAGGGCTAGACACTGAGGAAGGATGCGGGCGCTAGAGAACATGCCTTTACCTCTTTCCATCTCAGAAAGGACCGAGTGTACAAACCCCAGGCACGTTTCATGGCTGTGCCTAGGTAAAACCGGAGCTTGAACCCAAGTTCCTGGCATGCTCTAAGCCAGGCCCCTTTACACACCTGCACTGCCTTTGGTGCAGAACAGTGGCAATTTTAGTCGTGTCACTGACATGCTGGACGGTTTGAATTTGAAATTCCCCCATAGGCTCCTGGTGCCCAGCTGGTGTTTGGGAAGACCGCAGAACTGTTAGGAGATGGCACTTCCCTGGGGAAGGGGGCCACTGGGAGGTAGGTCTTTGTCAGCACTCTGATTCCTGACTGTGGATGTAATACGTCAATTGTTCCAATCTCCTGCCTCTATGCCTCTCTGACGATGTGGACTTCATCCCCCCAAACTCTAAATAAACCCTTCCACACTTCAGTTATGTCCTGTCAGATATTCCCCACAGTGGCAAGCGAAGTAACCCGCATAGCTGGAGAGCTCAGATTGCTCCATTTTGGCTTCATAAAGAAAGGGTGCTGGTGAGGAATTTGCGTTGATCGGTATGCATGTGACGACGCTAAATCTGACTCTGCCGTGGCTGAGATAAGAGCAGCGTCCTTTCACCCTCCCCATCAGCCTGTTCCCTTGAGACTCCATAGCTCCCCACATACCTTTTATTTCATGGACCACATCCTCTGCTATCTCCAGGTTCTGAAGCCACAGTAAGGAATGTCTTGTGCACCCAGCTAGCTTCTCATCTAGTTTTGGAAAATTAGTTTTGCTCATGTTCGGCTTTGATTGGTAGCAGTAAATCTAGCCAAATGTAATGTGATGCTTTCCACAAAATTTATTTTTTCCTGGGACATAATAAATGATTCTCGCACTGCTACACCCAACCCCAGAAACTGAAGCGGAATGGGAACAGGGAGTCCAAGGACACAGAGAGTGCCAGTGTCCCCACACACAGCCTTTCATCCCCTCAAGCAGCCATTCTCTGCTGCCTCTTGGATAGCTAGGGTGTGGCCAGACCCTTTAAAGGTCTCCTTTAGGCAAATGCATATCAAAAGCAAGTATCCTAACAGTTTGGGGACAAAAGAAGAGCCATCACTGCCTCCTTGTCTATTCTATTGCTGTGATGAGACACCATCACCAAGACAATCTGCAGAAGAAAGCATTTGGGGGGGCTTACAGTTTCAGAGGGAGTCCTTGACCATCATGGCTGGGAGCACGGCCATAGGCAAGTGGGGATGATGCTGGAGTGGCAGCTGAGAGCTCACAGCTTGAGACACAAGCTTGAGACACCCAATGTTGACTTCTGACTTATGGTGAGACACCCATACACACACTCATCCATACACACACACCCTTACACACACATACATACACACACCATACACATACACACACACACCATACACACGCACATACACACACATATACATACACATCCACATACAGAGAGAGAGGGGGGAGAGGGAGGGGAGAAAGAGAAAGGGGAGAGAGAGAGAGAGAGAGAGAGAGAGAGAGAGAGAGAGAGAGAGAGAGAGAGAGAGCATGCTAACTGGAAATGATGTGTGGGGGGGTTGAAAATTCAAAGCTCACCCCCCAGTGACACACTTCCTCCAACAAGGCCACACCTCCTAATCCTTCAAAACAGTTCCATCAATTAGGGACTAAGCATTTCGATATATGAGCATTTGGGGGCCGTCCTCATTCAAACCACCACACTCCTCTTGTATGGATCAGATGAATTTTGGAAAGTAGCAGAAAAAACAAAGGTTCTTGGAAAAAGATATAGTAGTTCTTGTTTCTGGCCAGGCACATTGTTGCAGTGAGCAAGCCAACCTGATCACACTCATTTGTGGGATCTGTCGATTGGTGTGAGATAGGCCCTTCAGACTTTTATCCTTTGATTATTTTTAATACAAAAAATTACCTCAAATAGCCACAGAAGGAGAACAAGTAAAGCCGTGTTATATAATCCATATTAGATTTAACTCACCCTCAACAGGTTTCCACACAAATTTCTTTGAAGGGCTCTATTTTTTATTGTGTAGCTAAAATATAAATTTGAAGCCACCCTGTTACCTTTTCCAATCTACTGTCCACATCCTGTGTAGGGGACTTTATGTTATTCCTATAGATTTGCATTATTCCACGTGATGTGTTTACACTGTCACTGTGCCTTAAATATCACAGCATATGATGAATACCATTCTCCACCTTAACTTATTCACTCAGTGATATGAGTTACAGATTTAAATGTATAGGCACACATTATATACTATATTACGTGATTTTTAATTTTGCATGTATATACATGCACATATATAGAGGCCAGAAGTCGCTGTTGAGTGTCTGTCTATTATCCTTATTTGAGACAGGTCCTCTCGTTGACCCTAGAGGCACCAATTGCCTAGACTGGCTGGCCAGTAAGTGCTGGGGATCGGGCCTGGCTCTGCACCACCAGTGCTAAGGTTCAGGGGCTCACCACCATGCCTGGCTTTTACGTGGATCCTGAACTATGTTCTCATGGTTGTACAAAAGGCACTTTACTGAGTGAGTCAACTCCTCAGATCCCAAAATGCCATATGTTATCTATTCTCCCACAGGCTATTTAGGCCCTTCCTGATTTTACCGTTACTCTAGACAATGCTGCCCCGAGCATCCTTGTACAATGCCCTACAGCTGGATGAGATTTTCTTTTTGAATAAATACCTACAGGTACAGTTGCTAAGTGACAAAAACATTTTATATGAAGTTCTCCTAGGTAGTAAATGGACTCAAGCAACTCAACAAGTACCAATTTATATTTTCCTCAGCTACACATGAGAAGTTTTTTTTTTCCACATCTTTACCAATATGGTACCAACAGGGTACTGTGAAACTGTTTAATTTTGGTTAACATGCTTGATTATGGGATGGCCTCTCAGTTTACATCCATTGTATTATTGGGCTGCATGGCAGTTTCACATGTTTGTTGTAAGCCCTACAAGAAKAGTAATAGTAATGATAATGATGATGATGATGATAAAATAATTCTTCACTAAAGATTTTGGATAGGTAATATAGTCATATGCTTAAAAAACCAAAACATTTCGCAAGTATACATTTAGAATTCTTGCCTTCATACATTCTCATTTACCTAGTCCAATATCATTGTATTAGTTTCTTGAACAGTTTTTATGCAAATAAATACAAATGTGAATGCATGGCATCTTCCCTCTGCACACAGAATATAAAATACAATATAACTTGTTCCACATATTTTTCCATCTAATAATGCATCTGTAGATCCTTCTTCCAGTCTGTGTGCATTTTATATGCACACTGAGCACTGCTTTCAGAGGGATGGTGTTCTCCTGATCCATAAGTCACGGTCTCACGCCATGCTTACTAAGAACAGCACCATTTTAAACACCCAGCTCTTGGCAGGACACATTCCCAGGAATGAGAGATGGAGCCAACAGTATGGCAGTTTTGGTTGAATTTTGATCCTCATTGTCAGGAATGGAGACAGGCAGACTATTTTATGTTCCCTTCCCCTCTGACAAGAAACTGCATTTTCAAACTTTTTTTCTTTTAGCCAATTTAGTGTCTATATTTGTGCTTTGAGGGTCCTAATGTAAGCTCATTTTTATTTGTGTGCCTTTCATTAGAGCAAATGTGTGCATCTTTTCAATATATATAAGCATCTCTTATATCTCCAGCTTTGCAACCCCATCAGTAGATTAGGATATCTTGACATCCTGATTTTTGAAGATGTATTTTTTTTCTCTTTAGTGGGTTTTAGGATTTTTTTCCACACAATGTATTTTGGTCATATCAGCACCTTCTCTGTCTTCTCTCAGACCCATCCTCTTCCCTACCCTCCCAACGTTGTGTCCTCTTAAAACAAAGACCGCCAGCCACGATTTGTACCACCTGTGTGCCCCGGCACGTGTTGTCACCGGCGTGTGTTAGTACTACTAGAGGCCATACCCCTAATGTAGACTGATTCTCCTTCCCGGGTGGCAATCGATTGCCAATAGATCCTTATCCAGGATTCCCTGCCTACCTCCCCTCCAAACCCAGGATGTTGTCTGGGATTAGCTTGTGCAGGTCTTGTGTGTGCTGCCATGACTGTTGTTAGTTTATGTGTCGCTGCTCTTGCTGAGTCTCACCGTAGCCATCCACCACCTCTGGCCTTACAATCTGTCTGTCCTTTCTTCTTCAGTACCTGAGCCTTGGGATAAGGAGGCAATATGATATAGATGCCCCATTTAGGGCCAAGAATTCCGTAGTCTCTTCTTTATTCTTTGGCCAATTGTAGGCCTCTGTGTTAATTGTCATCTACTAAAAAGAAGCTTCTTTAAGGAGGAATGAGAGGTGCACAGATCAATAACACCAACTAAGTCATTAGAAGTTGGTTTAATACTGTGCCCACTTAGAGTAATAGTAGCAGGTTCCTCCTAGGGCCTATGATCTATGGTGTCTTTGCTGTAGGGAAGCTTTTTAGTTTCATGAGACCCCTCCCCACTTATTAATTTCTCTTCTTTAAGCTTATGTTTCAGGGTCCTGCTCAGAAAGCCCTTTCCTATTCCAGTGAGTGCAAACCCAGTCCCGGCTCCATCCTCTATCAGATTCAGAGCATTAGGCTTTATAGCCTTTTTAAAATGTGTCTCCAAATTTGCAAATTTGTTTCCAGCATCAATGAAGGACATGTCATTTGTTCCTTTGATTCACTATAGATTTAAACCAAATGTAGATACACTTTTGTTTAAAAGCAAAGCAAGCACTATAAAAGGACCCAGGAAATGAAAGACACTGTGCCTTTAAAGGCATGCTCACAATCCCGGTGGCAAACTTTTTAGCTGAAATCAGAAAAGCTGGAGGCTAAAGAATGGCATCATTAAAGTGCTGGAGGAAAACAAAGTTAAACTGGGGCATTTTCACATTCCAGTATCCTTGAATGGTAAAAACAAAATAATGGCATTTTCAAACAAAAAATCAAAAACTGAAAAAAAATTCTATAGACCTCCTGGTTGTCATATTTCTCCTTGGTCAGGTTGAAGGTTGCATTCTATTATTTTTAAATTGCCACTTTCTCACTTAACACATCAGGTATAACTCTATTCTTTTACTCAAAAAATATATTAATTATTCACTTTACATCCTGGCCACACCCCCTCCCTCTCCTTCTCTCCTCCCAATCCTGCTGGGTGAAGCCTCTCAGGAGACAGTTGTGCTAGTCTCAAGCACAGCATAGCAGCGTATTGTTAATAGTGTCAGGCGTAGGCTCTCTCACATCGGATGTGTTTCAAGTTGGCCTAATCATTGTCTGGTCATCCCCTCAATCTCTGCTCCATCTTTATCCCTGCGCATGTTACAGGCAGGACAAATTTAGGGCTGAAGATTTTTGTGAGTGGCTCTATTCCTAAAGGCAATGTCTTGTCTTTCTCTGCTTTCAGGATTTTGAAAACCACAGCATTTTTTCCATTTCCTGTGGTTTTGTTGTAATATATTTAGATATACATTTCCTCTAGTCTGGCCACCATTTTAATTTTCTTGGGTTTTGGAACTATCAAATGCCAGGAAACTCTTAGCCATCATCTCTAAATATCGCCTTGGCTAGATGTGACCATCTCCATCCTGAGGTCCTCAAGAGTCCCCTACCCTCATATTATTTCTTCATGCTGCCTTTTATATTTTGTGAACTAGTTTTCATTTCACTGATTTCTTTCATAAAAATAGAAATTTTCTTACTGTGGATATCCTTTAACGGCTCTTATCCTCCTTTGCAGTCTTTTTTTTTTTTTTTAAATTTTAGGCCATTCTATTCTATTCTGTTCTACTCTATTCTATTCTATTCATTTTATTTTATTTGTCATCTGTAAGTCCTAGAGTATGACTGTTCTCCACACTTTAGAGTCTTCCTTAGTCCCCATTCTCTGGATACAGCTTCCGCACCATCCATTGGTTTCTATGAACATGCTAAGTGTGACTGGCGTGTAGCCCGTCTCTCTCTGATGGTGCCCAGTGTCTGTTCTTGGCAAACCTACCTCTGTTGTCCACATCACTAGTTCTAACCCATGAGGTTTCAGTTCGTCACAAGCATCATTACATTTGGCTCCATGCTTTTGGAAAATTTAACATTTTGGATATAGCCATCTTGGTCTAAAGCAGTCACCCTCAATCTATGGGAGATACCACCCCTTTGGGAGTCAGACATCCGTTTTCACAGAGATGGCCTAAGACCATCAGAAAACACAGATATTTGCATTATAATTCATAACAGTAGGAAAATTAGATATGAAGTAGCAAAAAATAATTTTGTCAGGGTGGGTCACACAACATGAGGAACTATATTAAAAGGGAGGTTGAGAACCACTGCTCTAAAGGAGAATGAGTTGTTTCTCCCCTTTATCATCCCAGGTTGGAATCAGTGAGTGGCATAAACTCGAAGCTTGAAGTGTTCTGTAAGGTGTAGATGATTTCAGCAGGATGGTCAGACAGTAAACCATGGAGATGAGGGCCATCTCCATCTGGCTCTCCCTCATTTGGAGGCATAATTCTTTTAGTATCAGAATTTATAGGAAAGATCTTCTTTGTATCTTGTCTATTAAGTCATAAATGGAGCTCAATGCCATCCACACTTAAAATATGCGAATGAGAACAGTGAGTTTTCACCAATTGTTAAATTTAATTCCCCAGAAAGTCTGAATTTTTTTCTGAAGGATGTCTGTGGAAGCATGGGCAACTCTTACCTCTAAACTGCAGGCCTAGGCTTTTGTGAGAACGAGACATTTCAGTTTCTTTGTGCATGATTTTATAGTACATAAAATTTGATTTTCTGTCTGTCTGTCTGTCTATCTATCTATCTATCTATCATCTATTTGTTGGTCTACATTTATCTATCTATTTATCTATCATCTATTGGTCTACATTTATCTATCTATCTGTCTGTCTGTCTGTCTGTCTATCTATCTATCTACCATCTATTTATTGGTCTACATTTATCTATCTATCTCTATCTATCTATCAATCTATCATCTATTATTGGTCTACATTTATATATCTATCTATCGTCTATTTATTGGTCTA
>BDUI01000006.1:1480427-1523813 GCA_002335545.1 Apodemus speciosus
GAGGGGAGGAAAGGGAAAGGGAAAGGAAAGGAAAAGAAAAGAAAAGAAAAGAAAAGAAAAGAAAAGAAAAGAAAAGAAAAGAAAAGAAAAGAAAAGAGAAATGAAACTATATATCGAAGGTGTCACACTATCCAGAATAGGACTTAAGACCCACGCTCTGTCTCTGTATTGCATCCCCTGACACCTAAACCCTTAGCTGTTTAGTTCTTTTTTATTTTATTTTAATCTGTTTTATTATTATTGTTTGTTTGTTTGTTTGTTTGTTTGGCTTGTTGGGTGTTTTGTTTTGGTTTGAAGCAGAACCTCATATATCCCAGGCCAGCCTCAAACTCACTATGTAATCATGGATGACCTAGAATTCCTAATCCTCCTGCTTCCAACCTCCTCATAGAAGGGTTGCTTGATTTATCGAGTTCTGGGGATTCAACTCAGGGCTTTGTACATGCTATGCAAGCACTCTACCAACTGAGCTACACCCGTAGTTGTGTGTATATGTGTGTGTGCCTGCATTTGTGTCTGTGTATATATGTGTGTGCATGTGTGTGTGCATGCATGCATTTGTGTCTGTGTGTGCATATGTGTGTATGTGTTGTATGCATGCATGCATTTTTGTCTGTGAGTGCATGTGTGTATGTGTTGTGTGCATGTATGCATTTTTGTCTGTGGGCGCATGTGTGTGTATGTGTTGTGTGCATGTGTGTGTCTGTGTGTGTGTCCATGCATACACAGAAGCCAGAGGTTGATGGTGGTCATCTTTCCCAATCACTCCATAACTTAACGTTTTACGACAGGATCTTTCACTGAACCTGGAGCTCTGGTTTGGCTGGACTGACCAGCAATCCCCAGGGATTCTCCTATTTCCACATCCCCAGGACTGGAATTATTAACATGCATCCTGCTCCTAGTTTTTACCATAGGTTCTGTGACAATGGACTCTAGACCTCATGTGTGCACGACAAGCACTTTATCAACTAAGCCATCTCCCTACCCCAAACCCACTCTTCCCTGTATGTCTAGTGTATAAAACAAGTTTTCTTATAACATTTGTATCCCACACATGTATACAGTGAACTTTGAATGTACTCACTCTCTGAGGATCTTACGTTTCCCATCCCCCCCCCCCACTCAACATCCCAGTAGTCGCCATTTTAGTTTCATGTCCTTTGGTTTTTCCCTTGTCTAGTGTCTACATATGAGAGAAGATGCAAATGCTTTGTTTATGGGGTGACATCTCACTTACCAGTCCCATCTGTGCTCCTGAGGTTGTCGTGATTGCTTTCCTCTTTATGTCTGAAGGAGGTTTTACTGTGCGCATACCACCACACTTCATCCGTCCGTAGCATCCACCACACTTCATCCGTCCGTCTGTAGCATCCACCACACTTCATCCATCCGTAGCACCATCCACACTACTTCTGGCCAGAGGAGTCGGTCATCTCTCCATGGCAGTATCTGCGTATCTCACTTATCACAGCCCTATTCAAGGTGTCGTTTAAGGCCATGCCTCGCTTTTAAACAGAGCTAGAGGAGTGGCTTTAGATCTCTGAGTAGGATCATCTTCACTTTCTCTTTGGGTGACATAAATCAGTGTGACGTATGTTTCCCTCAGGTAGATTGATTTACCTAAGTAAAGTGTCCGCTGCTGCCACCCTTCCTTCTTCCCCTCCTCTTCTAAGCACCAGATACCAGGAGCCAGAGCAGGGAGTGGGCTAAACTCTGCTGTGCCCGATTGCCTTCTTCCGTTTCCCTTTCTTGTTCTTTGGTGCATCCCTCAACTTTCATATGATTACCCTCCCCTTGGATTCTTGTCCCTACAATAATTGACAACAGATGCCTATTCTCTCCAAAACAAGGCAAGCTCGGAGCTCCATGTGCCTCACTAAGCAGTGAGTGTGGATGCTGGTACTTTGTGCAATGGCCATGGTCTCCTTTGTTGTACATTCTTGGGTTACATCCAAGGCCACACATGAGTAGCACACAGAACAGATATCTGTCCATCCCCTCCCACCCCACCCCCCAAAATAACCAGCAAGACCATTAACCAGCGATACAATGCCTCCCTTGTATTCTCTAGCAAGGCCTGGGCAGTGGCCCGGACACTATCTTTTATATACAGGGTGCCCCACTCCCAGGGAGGAGCACAGCCACTTCTCGCTCAGCTCCCATTCCTCCATCAGCATCTCTAGCATGCGCAAACTGTAGAGCAGCAGTTCTCAGCTTGTGGGTCATGACCCACCTGGGGGTTCCCCATCAGACACACTGCATCCGATCAGATATTTCCATTATGATCCATAAAGCAGAATTACAGCTATGAATTAGCAACTAAATAATGTTGTGGTTGGAGTCACTGTAACATGAGGACCTGCATTCAAGGGTCAAAGCATTAGGAAGGTTGAAAACCGCTGCTGCAGAGAGAAAGGTTAACCTTGTTCCCAAACTTGGCATGGAGAGAACTTGTCTTTAGTTGGAGACACATTTCCAGAGATTAAAATGTCTCCCTTTTTCAGCCTCCCAAGGACCTACGATATAATGCGAAAGTCATGTCCTATATGAGACTTGTGAGACTTGGCTTTCTTCCCCCTCCCCCGCTGTCTATTTGCAAAACACCTTCCACCTCATCCTGGGGCATCCATCTATGAGCACAGAAGCTTGTTCAAAGGTCTCTATGAAAATGCTAGCACAGGTGACAAATGGCCTTCACTCCCCTTCCATCCATCATGGTATCTTGCCCATAAAATCTTGGCGAGCGGAGACGCGGCTGTCGCTTCTCCCAGTAGAGGAATCTCAGCTCCAAGAAATGGTTTATCTTTTCTTTTCTTTGGGAAAGATAGCCTTGCTCTCTGCATATCTTACTGTGTTGGAACCTTGAGACAAATGTCTGGGCATAGAAACACGGGGCTATTCCCAGGCCCCAGGTGCTGAACAGAAGGACACCCCTCCTCTTGGAAGAAGTTCCGTTACAATTGTCCTTCTAAAAAAAAAAAAGCACCCTTCATCCCACCCCACCCCCCAAAAAACCCTTCATAATTTTAAATTAAGAACCCTTTTAAAAATCACCTTTTTGTTCTATTTCTTGATTTTTTTTTCTGGAGCTAGAAGAAACACTATTCTTATCAGAAGAGACTGCATCCTTCCTTCCTTCCTTCCTTCCTTCCTTCCTTCCTTCCTTCCTCAGCTGTGTCCAGCCAAATACACTCCATGAGATTCTGTCAAACGTGTTCTCCTCACCTTCAGAGGCTCAGTGTGGGTTTTTAAGGACTTTTGCTCCCAATGTCACCGGCAGGGTCACAGGAATTGTTTCAGGAGCAGGTGGCTCTAATTCTAAATTTGCTCATGACCCCAGAGCATCCCCAGTGGACAGCCCGCACCGTGGTTGGCATGTTTATTTCACGACATTCAGGTGCAGGAAATGGCACATCTCTCTAGTTAATTCAATCTTAATTGATATTTGAGCCTGCCACCTGGGCTGCTGTAATAAGTTTGATTTCAGTTATGTTTGGGAGCTTCTTCTCTGGTGTCATAAAAAAAAAAAACCCTCCAAAGACTTAAATGGCCTCCAAAAGACATCACAGGAGCCTTTAGACCTCTGTTTATGATATCATCACAGAGTCAACCATTGTCTAGGGTCACACAGTGACATTCGAAGATGACAATGGTGCCATTGGCTCCATTTATTCTGTTCCTGTTATAGGCAGGTATGGAAGTGCTTCTCCTGGCTCTTGGAGGCCATGGAACTTTCTGTTTCTTCAACATCCAGTTGCCAACTCTATTAGTCACGAGCCTCACTGCAACAGAATAGCTGACAAAATCAACTATTCTGGCTCACAACTCAAGGGTCCAGTCCATCGTGACAGGGTAGTCATGGAAACAGAAGTATGAGGCCTCTAGTTCCATTGCATCTACAGCCAGGAGGCAAATAGAAACTTTTCCCTTTTACTCCAGTCCAGGACCCCCACCCCATGGGCTAGTGCCACTCTCTGAGGGCCATGGGCTAGCAGCCATCATGGGTCACAATTTCACTTGTAAAATGGGAGAAAGTCTTATACTCACAGAAAAACAAGAGTGACCTCTTCAAAGTGCTTTCTTATGAGACATCTCCCCATCTGTTAAACCAAGCTGCCTCTGAGGCAAGATACTACAATTATCAATAAGATGTGACTGCGAATCCATGAGCAGACACGTAGCACCCTGAAGGCACCAATGTGACTCAGGGTTGTTGCATTTCCCCTCTGCAGACTCTCAGCAATGCCTCTGATTCCTCCTCAAGGACAGAGAGAATGACATCTGGATTTGTTTTCTGCCTTGTTCTGGCTGTTACTGGCCCAGGGTCACATAGAAAAGGAGAAGTATATAAGAAATTTTTGTTTCATCTTTCCAGTGGGAGACCTGAGCTCATTGTCACCTTCTGATCATCATCGTCATCCTCACTGACACAAGACATTGTCTGAAGTCTCTTACATCCCATACCCCATTTCTGAAGACTCTCCTGGATACCATTCTAACGTCTTCACATGTGTCTTTTTATGTACATCTAGTCTCATGAAATATATGTTGTTTCAGAAAGTAGGCATTTTGATGGCTAGATGTGATATTTTGCACTCCATTTTTCTCCTTTTGTACTAGACTGCATGTTAAGCCCCTTCCTGGTATTCTGTGTAAATCTAACCCACTAATCTTGCTGCTGCAAGATGACCTGCCACACCCCATCCTTTCCCCAAGCCTCTTCTGGTGATGGAGCCCAGGACTCATTCATGCTAGTGTTTGCTTGTTGGGCAACTGTGGAAAAGTCTTCCATGCTTTAATCTGAGAACTTATTCACACAGAATTTTTAACTCGACCTGTTATTTTTTTAATGTAAAGGAAATACTTAATGAATATATAAAATTTGATTTTTTTAAAAAAAATTACACCAGTGGTTAAGATAAAAATCACTTTCAATCTTATGACCCAGAGAAAAACTAAGGAATATTTTAGTATCTATAAATGCATTCCTTTGCAAAATGAAAATACTTCCTTCCCTCTTTAACTCCTTTTTTAAATAAAAAGGCAGGTTTCTCTGTGCAGAATATTTTGTAACTTGATTCTTTATCTTTATAAAGCCTTGCTAAGAGACTGGAGAGATGTCACCATGGCTCAATGGCCTCACTCCTCCTGCAGAGGACCAAGATCCCGTTCTCAGGATCCACATAGCAGTTCCCTGCTATCTATCACTCTAGCTCCAGGGTGTCTGAGGCCCTCACATGTAATTTACCCACTTTACTTCCCAACTTTAAAGAAGGTCACTATAGCTCTATCTTTGTTTCTGTGATTGCGTTAGAATTTATTGCTGCAAGTGGAGTTTCCTGTTCCAAGTTATATGAGTTATAACTTGGATCAAACAAAGCAACTCACTACGAAGAAAGTTTTAGTTGGCTTATCGTTCCAGAGGGTTAGAGTTCATGATGGTGGAACAAAGGCATGGGGGAGGGGATGAARAGCTGAGTGCTCACAGCTCATACTACAAGCAGGAGGCAGCACAAATCCTGCCTCCAGGGGTATACCTCCTCCGACAAGGCCACACCTCCTAATCCTTCCCAAATAGTCTCACCAGCCAGGGACCAACTATTCAAGTATGTCTGTCTATGGGGGCCATTCTCATTCAAACCACCACACAAATGATGTACAGTTTGTAAGCATTCCAGATAGCTGCCAACCTACAAAATAGAAAGAACTGGGTTCCTTTCTTTCCAAGACGATACGGCCAGTAGCATAGGAAGAGTACTGCTGGTTACCTTGGATACCGTTTCCTATTTCCCTAGAGGTAGAAGGGAAGCACATGCTGCTTTCTTCCTTGGATCCAGAACACTGAATCCAATAATTTGATACAGCCCAAAGGGCTCTAAACACCGAAGTTATTTAAAAGAATCATTTGGCAAAATGGAGCCTCTGGTTGTATGAGGTCATCTAGATGGTCAGAGCAGAGAAAGGATCTTGGGGTACACACTCAGTCCCCCCCCCCAAGTATGTGCAGTCACCGGGTCCCTGGGAACAGGGGCACAGGCCCAGCAGGAGTGCAGGGCAGTCTGCAGAGTCCAGGTGAAAGGTGATCTTAGAAGGCAGAGGGCAGCGAGGAGGGGGTTGGAAGAGGCTGTTCTCTCACAGACAGCAGTAGATGTCAAGAACTAGGAAGTGAGCACAGGAGACATCCTCAGGCATGGCCCAAGCATCTTACAGATTTGACGTCTTAGACAATGAAAAGGCTTGACATGGGCAAAACGGTGATACAGATGCAGCACCTCTCCGTGCCAGGAACTGAACCAGGACCTGGCTCGCCTTTAAGCTCCTGTCTCTTAGATTAGGAGCTCTGCCTCCATCAACTGTATTTTATGGGAACAAGCACTCAGGCTTAGGGGAACTGGGCAACTCCCAGTGTCCTGGAGCTAGGAATTAGATCGTAAAATCAGGGTCTAAACCCAGCCCTTGCCAGCTCCGCATTCTATTCCCTAGATAACTATGGCTGGGAAAGAATTAACACAAGGCAAGCTTAACAGGAACAAGATCATCCTTGCTGCGAGAGAGGCAGGGCAGATGTTAAATAATTTAAAAATAAGCCCGGAAAACACAACTACTTAAAAGGAAATATTTGTCCAGATACATGCTGGAAAGAAACCCCAGAGGACTTCTGGAAGGAGGTGACAAGAGATTGCCAAACTCTGAAAGTTCTGAGAAGGCAAAACAAGGTCACCGGCCCATATATTGAGGACTCAGAGTCCCACAGTGACCCTCACATTTCCTCATTTTCTTCAGGGTCTGTGATGATCTGCTCAAGGAGGAAAAGCAGGAAACCAACGTGATCCTTGAAGATTGCCTCTTGGATCCCTCGCTCCGAGAACGCCTTTCCATTATCTCCCGAACCTTCGAGAACCAGAGGAAGCTGATTCAAGGAAACAACATGCTCTTTCTGGATCACATTTTCACGATCGAGCCCCCGGTGAGCTCCTATGTAGTGAACACAAGTGAGGGTGCAGGGCTGGGGGGCTGCAGGGCTAGGGGTGTGCAGGGCTGAGGGTGCAGGGCTCGGGGGTGGGGTGGGACTGGGGGTGCACAGGGCTGGGGTTGCACGTGGCTGGGAGTGTGCAGGGCTGGGGGTGCATGGCTGGGGGTGCGGGGCTGGGGGTGTGGGGCTGGGGGTGAAGGGCTGGGAATGCAGGGCTGGGGGGCTGCAGGGCTGGGGGCTCAGGGCTGTTTCAGCTAGATTCTCTACCCTGGGACTGACTGGCATAGCAAGTCCTGAGGCCTGGGGTCACGATTGGCGTGAGACACTGCATGAAGGTCGATGGCAAGAATGCCAGTAGGTCACAGTTTCTGTGCCACTGTCCCTGCTTCCTCAGGGCTGCTCAGGACATGTGGTTTGTGTATGTCGTCTTACAACAACCCTGAAAGATAGAGTGAAACCCCCACTATACAAGTAAAGAAATGAGCAGTTGGCTCTCCTCGCTTGCTTAAGGCCGAGCATCTGGTGTCCATAGTTGTAGATTTAGCCCTGCCCAGTCTGACTATGGAGCCAGACCTTGTCAATCTTAGCAACACAGCTCTTGCAAATATGCAATTCTTCATCCAGTGCATTTGTGCGATAATGCTTGCTCCCGAGATCACCAAGACTGTCTTCAGACGCTTCTAGATGTCCCCATGTAGGCAAAACCACCCAGGACTTCAAATGACTTTGTCCTCGATCCACTCAGCATAGTTAGTGACTGCATGGTCTGTGCCAAGCGCCATGTGCACCAGGCCCCCAGGAACAGCAGATACAGTCTTTGGCACCCCAGGGTATCCAGTGCTGTCTACAGTGGACTTATTCCACAGCCCAAACTCAGTACCATTCTGCTCTATTGCCTCCGTGTGCAAGTATTAGGTCCAGAGAGATGGTTCAGGGGTTAAGAGCACATACAGGTTTCACAAAGGACGCGAGTTTGCTCCCAACTACCTGTGACTTTAGTCCCAGGGGATTCTATTCCCTCTTCTGGCTTTATAGGCACCTATATGCATGTGGCACATGACATACACACGATGGCGCACACACCTAGTGCATGTTTGCATGCCTCATATATATGTCAGTGTGCACTTGGCGCCTGGCCACACAGATGTCAGACATGATCAGATGTCTTCTCTGTTGCACTTTATCGTCCTTAGGCAGGACTGCTCAGCAAACCTGAAGCTCACCGTTCCAGCCAGACCAGCTAGCTAGGGAACTGCCGGGATCCACCAGTCTCTGCTCCCTAGTGCTGGGGTTCCAGGGACACACGGTCATGCCCAGCTTTCTTATACGGGAGCTAGGGATTCGAACTCGGATTTTCACGGTGGAAGAGCACACATACTTGCCAAGTGATCTCCCCCCACCAGCCCCACTAACAGCTTTCCTATTTGCTGTGTGTCGTGTATTCAGCTACCCGCTGCCTCCTCAGGACATCCCACTTAACAGGCATAGAATGGTTTCAGGACAGCAACTACAAAAGGAGTGGAGAGAGCCCAACGCTTAATCTAAGGGGTTCCCTGTTGCTGTGTAAGCCAGAGGGAAGAAAAGGCTCGTAGGAAGTATCGCCATCGTTGCGCTTCCATCTGTGCTTCCGTGGCTAAGGAGGTTTGAGAAACAGTAGGCTCCATACATGCTATGAATCTCCAAGAAAGTGCTTTCTCCTTGGAGCATCCTCTGGTTGGGTGTTTGTTTGACCCACCATGGGAGTCACTGGCGACATTAGGAATGAATGATACCCTGGGTGAGAGGTCAGGCATCCCCACAGCGAGAAGTTAAAGAGAGCTTCTCGGAAGAACTCTTGAGTGATTCTCGGGCTTTAGGAACAAACTGATGAGAGTCCATGGAATGTTCCATCCAGGATGTCAGGAGCCAGCCACTTCGCTGGCGGTAAAAAGCTAGGTGGGAAATAGAGCTGGAGATACAGGTCGAGGCTGAACCTTCTGTCACATTGGAAACGTCTCCAAGGCACAGAACAACAAAGGGGTCTCCAGACATTTTGAGGGTGAGGCCAGCAAGAGGTTACGTCAGGATGAGAAGCAGAATTAAAGATAGATAAAGTTCAGAGATGTGGATGGCTGGAGCAAGCAAGCCAGCAGCTGAGCTGAGTGAGAAGAGCCAGCGGCCGGTTGAGGCAACTTCAGACTTTACCGAGGTCCTCGGGGTTCAGTGTTCTTCCCGCCTCGCAGTGGAGAGCCAGCGTGGCAGCTGCTCGGCTTGATGCTTGCGAGTATGTGAGAGCGGGTGGCGGAGGCGGCGGGATTGGAAATGTGTGGTTGACGGGTACATGGGTGCCGCCCACGGGAAAGTCCTATCCATACCCCAGTGGGAAGTAGGAGTGCTAGAATGACCTCTGACCTTCTCCTGGGCTTCCTTGCCTAAGTCGGAGTGGGGGGGTATGCTGAGACGTGGCCTTTGATGTGCTGCCAGGCACCTCGTTGCTGTTCCCATCCCAGGGCATCTTCTTGCTGTTGGGAAGAAACCCATTTTCTTTAAGTGGTAACGCACAGAAGTGGTACTGTTCTAGTAAATACGCCAATTTGTTTATACTATGTAGAAAATAATACCATAATGAAACTCTGGAAAATCCATTTACAGTGTAAGTGGTCTTTGTGGAATCTATGATGCCTTTGGCCCTTTCCATGCAGCATTTGGATTTTCTCCTCATTACAGTCTTCACTGGTAGGCTCTTGACAATTTCCTTAACAAATGAGCACGGAGGCATGGGACCCCACCAGTGTCTTCCTGCAGTAACTCTGACCAGTAACTCTCGGGATCAGATATGACAGACTGTTTTAACGTACAGCTATTAGCACATATTAGTTGTATGTACTAGTGGATTTCTCTATGGTCACACCCATCATGCTTCAGTCACGTCTGTTCCCCTAAGTCCCCTCTCACCTTCACTAATAGTCGTTCCTACTGCAATCACAGTGCCTTTGGGGATGTCCTGTCTCACACATGTGAGAGAACACACGTGGCTACGTGTCTTTGTCACTTCACTTAACATAGTGACCCCTAGTCCAGTCCATTTCCATATAAAGGACAAGGTTTTACTCTTCTTTATGGGTGAATAATACTCCACTGTGTGTATCTACCATATTTTCTCTATGGGTTCCTAGGCTGATTCCATACCTTGGGCATTATGACTAGTGTTCAATAGGCATGGATATGCAGTCTTCTGGTGTGTGCTGATTTCATTTCCTTTGGGTAATGGCACACATGGCTGTATGGTAGTTCTCTTCTTTTTATATTTTTAAGTATGGCCCATATCATTGTCTGTCTACGGTAGTTAATTTACATTCTTGAGGTAAGTTATTTATTGATCTTAAATCTCCGGCTCAATGATTCGATCAATCTGTATGTCATGTATGTCATTTGTAGTGCTTGTAATATAATCTTTAAGTTACTTTTGAAGTGATTTTCTGAGAAAGCCCTGCCAGTCCTCCAGCTTCACGGCACGTGGGTCTTTGCCTGTAGAGAGCCTGGCTTTCTGAGGCTGGTAAATGAGCTAGGATAATCTCAGCTGATGGCTTTGGATGGGGTTCTCAGGAGAAGGGATTGGAACTGGACACTGGAGAAAGCCTGAGGTTTACTGAAGTGGAAAGGGAGGAGAGTGGTCCCAGCTCGAGAAATCATGGAAGCTGGCAAGGGGGAGCATTCTGTTTACAGATGGCTGGGTAACCGTGAGCTGAGCAGGGTTTCTGCTTGGGGAGGTAGTTAGAGGGAAGGTGGCCTATCATGGTCAGCCTACAGCTCCTTGTCACCCACTGTGATGTTCTGGAGACACTGGATCTGAGAGATGGCAATGTGTGTTCTTTGCAAAAGCAGGTTTGGAGTCAAACAAATGGGAAACTATGTGGGAAAAGACGGTGAGTGTCCAAGGGGCAGAGTTCAAACAGCGCTTGCCCAGCACCACACCCCTCCCACCGAACACCTGCTGGGGCTGCCATTCTGAAGGTCCCAGCTTAGCCAGTGCTGATGAGGCTCTGAGACACACTACAGGAGAGCAGTGCACTCAAAGGGAGCTAGAAAGTTTACCCTGATTCCCATGTGTGGCTTGAATTGGAGGTGGATGGTCCAGGTCAGTGGATAGAAGGTGATAGAAGGCAAGGGGCAGAGTAAACAAGTCTGCAGCCAAGATCAGAGTGATTTCATGAGGGCAATAGTGACCTGGAACCGTCCAATGGCAGATACAAGGCATGGTCAAAAGGAAGGCACAACGTGTTTTTTGATTGGTCAGTGAGACTGAGATACCACAAGGGTCAGAGATCTCACCTGGCTGATGGATGGATGGATGGATGGATGGATGGATGGATGGATGGATGGATGGATGGTATTCAGAAAATATTAGTGAGTTTGGCTCTGAGCATGTCAAATTTGAGATTACTACAGATGTCTAGGAAGCTTCAGAAATGTAGAACCAAAATTGGTGCTGGAAGGGATTCAAAAAGTTCAGAATGAAAAGAAAGATTTCTGACGATGCTGTAGAGGTCTTGATCAAAGATGCTGGGACCTCAGAGTGGGAGGAAAGAGAGAAGAGCCATTGAGAGCTTTCTCTATCCCCAGGACACCTGGTCCTGCACCACTGTCTACTGACCTTCTCTCTGAACATTGCTTAGCTTTCAGGTCTCCTGTATCAAATGGCTGCTACTTGCTTTGTGAAAGTTTAAGTACACATTGGTGATTAGCTTTTTCCTGTGATTTGATCCCAGTTAAGCAGCTTCTTGCTCTGAATTGATCTTGCAGCAGAAGCAGGAAAGATTAAGAGCAAGCAGTGTTACCAGCTGAACTAATAACCAATCTCAGCCACATTCTACCCAAATAACCAAAATAATGGTCATCAGCAGAGGTACAGGCACCATATTCTGATGGGCTGACTGCTTTGCCTCTGGCCATGGAGGAAGGAGAGCACATTCAAGTGAGGTAAACATAAAGGTAACTCAAAAGCAACAAACAAGCAATAAAATCAAAATAACCCTAACACCTTAGGGTCTGAATAGAAAGAAGAAACATCACTTTATTTTACCAGGTCGGCATCTATAAAGCTTCATTCTTCAAGCACATCAGCTAATACTAAAGTTTTGCTTAGTCCTGCATATGGGCTGGATGCCCTGTACATTGCGTATTTTATGAGAACATTGTTCCAGTTTCAGAGGCTCTTCCCGTTTAAAGCAAGGAGATTCAAGATCAGGAAATCAATCCTGTCCCTAAATTGCCCAAAGGTGGTGATGGGTTTGAATTTAAATCTCATTTTATTGATATTACCCTGTGAGGAGCTGTTTGGCTCAATCCTGGCGGAATGAAAGGGCTCAGACTCTATTGTAGTAAGTTCTTGCTGTTCCAACATCTTCTCTCCATTTGGCCCTTTGGTGGTTTTATGAGAAAGCCCCTAGAGGCTCATGTTTGACTACTTGGTCCACAGTTGGTGAAACTGTTTGGGAAGAATTAGAAGGTGTGGTCTTATTGGAGGAGGTATGCCATTGTGGGTGGGGCTTGAGGTTTCAAAAGACTCTTGTCATTCCCAATTAGCTGTCTCCCTTCTGCTGGTGGTTCAAGATGTGAGCTTTCAGCTGTTCCATCTGCCATAGCTTTGCCCGCCATCGTGGATGCTAGCCCTCTGTCACTAGCCAAATCAAATGCTTTCTTTCATAAGTTGCTTTGGTCCTGGCGCTCTGTCACAGCAACAGAAAAGTAACTAAGACAGGCCCCGTGTCTTAGCAAACTTCCTTCTCACACTCATTTTTTATGAAAGGTGGCCGTAACTATGGATATTGGGTCTGCAGCTTGTGAACTTTCAGGAGTTAGATTTAGGTGTCTTGGTTCCAAAAGGAGGGCATCAAGGACTCAGAATGACCAGGAGACAGAAGACCAAAAAGAACTTTTAAACTTTGTAAAAATGGTGGTTAATTATCTATCGATATTTTCAAGGCAATTAAGATTACTGCGGACTCTTTAGTATGTGAGACATAACTTGACTTCAAGTTTCCCATATACCAATTCTTTTGATAATATCTTGGCATAAGATTCCTTGATAATTTCTTAATGTCATTAGCTTGGCTTTCTCCATTTATTGCTTACCAAGGAAGGCATAGAATCAAGTAGACTACAGATAATGTGTCAAGCTGCCTGCTTCCACGTGAGATCTTTCCCTGTCTCCAGAAAGAACCCACCAAAACAGAGTCTATTATGCCTGTTATTTTTGCCTTCCAGAAAAGCAAATGGAACTGTTTCATAAGTATAATATTTACTTGTGCCAGGCAGACGATGACTGGGCCTGAACTTTGATAGTCTAATTCTGTGGTTTCCTCTGCTTGAGTCTCCTGGGTCTCCCTGAAAGAGAGAAATACAAAAAGAAAAAAAAAACTCAGTTCTGAAAATTGAGAGTTGAGAGAATACCACAAGGCAAAAAGAGTGAATTAAGGTTTCACTTCCCATGGGCGTCTGGTGACCCTCCCAAGACCTCAGCGCAGATGTAAGCATCCTGTCTCTGAACTGTAGTGCTGCTGGCTCAGGTCACGCTTTGAAGATACAGCAATTTTCTGGACATGGAACAATTAGTATCTTCTCCAAAAGAAAGGTCCGAATATTTGAAGATATTTTCCCAACTAGCTGGCCGCACGTCTGAAGTATTTGAGCCGGCCCGACGGTCCTGCTTCTCCTACCCCACCCACATCTCCTCCATCAGAGTAGACCTAACCCAGCAACCCTAGGGAAGCTGAGGCTTCACCTACTGAGCTATCAAAAGGAAGAGAGGCTCAGTCATTTCCTCATTACCATGCAAGTAATAGTAACCCTCACTCTGACGTTATTTAAGCCTCTGAGAAACATGCTGCTCCAGCAATTCAGACTTAAATTTGAGCCCAGCTCAAATTTAGTTTACTGGATCCTTTTCCTCATTTTCCATAGAGGGCGAGCTCAGCAGAACCAGGTTGGGTGCAAGTCCAGATGGCTAACAAGAAGATGCAGTGCTTTTTGTCCTGCATAGTCCTTCCTCTGCTCCAATCATTAGCTGTGACTCACAAGGCAAACACGTGGGCGCTGACTCCTCACAAATGGACACCAGGAAGGAGCCCAAGGACATGGATCTGCTGAGATGGAACTGCCCTTGACAAGCTCTGCCAGTTTGGTTGGCCGTCTTTTAGCCTTGTTCATTAGGATTCTCCTTTCCGGTCTTTGTGCTAAGGCCCACTTTTTGGCACTTGTACCAGAACTTTGACTGTTGCATTGAAGAACCAGTGTGGGTGGAAAGAAGCCCAGGGAAGTCTTAGAATCGGCAGGGCTGCTCGTTAAACCGGTCACTACCTTTTCTTTCTGGGAACAAGAGAAAGGCTCGGACATCCCACATGGCCACCTCCACTAGCTGAGAGCCCCAGGGAGTTCTGTATATTTGGGTTGAAGATAAAATCGAGACAGAAAGTGCCTTTTGTGGAGCATCCTCTGTCAAATGGACAGATCCTAGGACTCCCTCTTAGCAGCCTTTATGAACATTATTTTGAGCATAACAACTTTCCTTGACTTTCAGTGTCCCAGCTGAAGGATCTAAGCAATTCTTGCCAGCTCTGTGTGTGCCAATTTGGTCTTTTCTCCCAAACAGTAATGAGGATAGTGCACTTGTCAATTGTTTTAGAGTTCCATTTATTATTATTTTTTATCATTGTTGTTTGAAACAATTAGCATTTGTACCAAGAGTCATAGCTTCTGCTATTGGTTGAATCTGTTATAAGTAATGGAAAAGATGACAGCATTTTGTTTGTAGATTGGTCAGTAAGAAGAATTTGGCATTGAGGGTTGGAGAGATGGCTCCATGATTGGGCAAGCTTGTTGCTCTTGCAAAGGACAAGAGAGTTCAGTTCCCAGCCCCATATCTAGTGGCCCACGCAGTGCCGCAACTCTGGCCTCCATGGGCATATGATGCCCTCTTGTGGCCTGTGTGGACATCTGCATACATGTATGCATACATACATACACATAGGYATGTACACACACAGATAAAATTTTAAATGAATCCTTTTTTAAAAAATTAGAAAAGACATTTGGTTTTGAAAGAATGCTTTCTTTCTGCAAAAATTTCTTTTTACTTCCCTATTTTTGGGAAACCGAATCTCCAGAGCTGCTGGATAGTTGAAGGTGTTTACGCTGCCAAGCATGAAGTAAGTCACTTTGTGTCAGAGCTCCACTTAAGGTCATTGTCCCCATATCTTATTCTGAAGGGACAGGACTTTGACCCTCACTCAACATGGAGAAGCTTGATAAGGAGCCACCAGTACGTCTCTCAGGAGCATTAACACACACATGTGGGCTTTGTTCTCTAAAAGAACCTGCTTTGAGTCACCTTCCAGAAGAACCCAAGCATATGTGGAGAGTGTCACATTGTTCACAGGGGGAGGGGATTGCCAGGGAGGACTGTGCCACATAAGTCTGAGTATCAATGGTAGTGGTTCTAAATGTCCTTTCTCCATTCATGGCATAGTGAGAGAGGTGGGCCTTAACCTACTTTTAGTATTGCAGAGGTCTTAACAAAGTCAGGTAAAATACCATACACTCCTAGCCTCTGTGACCCCTACTCCCACCTGTCTCTTTCTCTCTCTGAGACCAGGCTACCCTGGAACTTTCTCTGTAGACCAGGTTGACCTCAAACTCCCGGAGATCCGCCTACCTCTGCCTCCTGAGTGCTGGGATTAAAGCCATGTGCCGCCACTGCTCTGCTCAGTTTCTATCTTTAAACTGGCGATAAAAGGCCCTCACAGAGGTGAAGACTGAGCGAGATGAAGGGGCCGGAACTGTGAGCACAGGTGGTAAGAACCTGAGCTCTCAGGAAACGCTTGCAAACTTGAGGTTCTGAGGTAGACACGCTTGCCTGTTTGCGAGTTAGATTGACTGGAAAGTGTGACTGCGTGAGTCACACTTACACAGGTAACCAGAGAAACAAATGCACTTCTTTTATGTAACACACATAGGAATTCACATCGCAGACATCGAGTCCTCCTGCCTTCCAGATCAATCAACAATGTATAAATACACATGTAACTCTGCCCTAGCGCTTTAAATGCCTACTTAGCAAGGTTTTAGAGAATATGATCTTATCGGCACCATTTATTTTCGTGCGCATGCCTGACACTGAGTGTCAAAGAACTACAGCAGCTTTAGATGGCATCTGTCGGTTAATTGAGGCTAGAAGACCCACCCTAAGTGTGGTCTTCACCTCCCCATAAACCAGACTGAGTAAAGGTGAGAAAACAAACTACACAGTAGCCATCTTTCTCTGCTCCGTGGACACAGTGTGACCAGCCACCCCAAGCTCCTGATGTCCCTGCCACAGAGAACTGTGCCCTCAAATGGTGAGCCAAAAGGAACCCTTTAAAAAAGCCAGTCGCCTTTAAGGACACCTCTCTCCCTGTGTTTATCACTCGTCACGGGCCGGCAGCTGCCTGCTTACAACATCCAGAGAGGCTCCACACCAGCCATGAGATTGCTTGGTCCACGGTTCTTATTCAGAAGGAACTAGAAAGCTCCAAGAATAATAATGGAACATTGGGCCAATGAGCATATAACATTAGACTTAAAGATTCAAAGCCAGTTCCTTGTAGTAGGTGCCTCAAGGAGCTGGGAAAGACAAAAGCACCGGAGAAAAGGGGAGATGGTTATATTAGACCTGAGGGCAGCTGTATTCATCATTATCATTACATCAGAGTAATCATACTCTAATAGTAATAGAACTCACGTGAGAAGTGGAGAGAACAGCCAGAGGAGAGAGAGAGTCTTTGAGATAGAAGGAAAACTGAACAGCAGAGATCCGAGTGAGGGGGCAAATCCAAGAGTTCATAGACACAGGATATTGGTGCTGCAGCCAATGGGGAAATTCCTGAATGTTTTGATTTTTCTGAAATGTCAGAGCTGAGCAATAAAAAAAGAGGAAAGGTATTTCCAGGAGCACGTGAGCTGGGAGTTAATTACATCCGGGTTGGTAAGATGTAAGGTGGGAGGGTTGGCAGGCAGGGAGTGTCAAGTGGCCATTTTAGGCATATTGCCTGTTTGTAAGGTTTGTTCTTTGATCTGCTAGGAAATGCCATAGCTTTGGGGGTTTTGGGTTTTTTTTTTTAAACCAACATTTCGCTAGAAAGAAATAGAAGTTTACCTTTCAGTGATGCCCAGCTGAAAGGAAATAGAGAATGCCACCACACCACCACATCCCTCTGGGGGAGGAAACAGGATGACCACACTTTGGGTCTGATAGATACACAACCCTGTTAGTTCCCCGACACACACCCTGACCCAGGAAAGGACTTTGGGGTAGCATTTGTCCTTGGATTATCTCCCATGTTCCCAAAAAGATTCAAGTTACCAGTGGATGCTGCGGACTCAGCAGAGCAGCTGCAGTTCTGCATGAGAACACCCCAGCGCTGGTCAGTCCCCATTCAGTCTGAGCCCTATAGACTGGCTCCTTAGTCACCAAAAACCCTCTCACCATCTTAACTGGGTGCCAGTACCCCTTTGTCTGGGGAGGGCCAGACTACCCCTCTCAACTGTGCCTCAGCTCCCAACCCTTCATTTCCCCATAGCAGACTTATTTGACCATGGCAGGTTCAAGGGTGCTTGGAGGCTTAAGCCGTGCTGCCCCTTCGTCTGTGCATACACCCCGGACCCTGTGGCTTGGGGGCCATGAAGATGGTCTTGCTTACCCTGAACAATAAGACTTCTTTTCACATGTTCTGAGATAATCTGACTTGCAGGTCATCCTTTGGAGACCACTTCTTAATGACTCACTGACACTTTTCTAGTGTGGATCATCTCAGGATCCGGAACGTCCCTTGGCACTTGAGCCAGTCTGTGTTGGAACAAGTTAGCTGCATCTACTCAGGGTCTGGTCAGAGCAGGGTCTAAACCCTCCAGCGGATTCGCATTCATCACATGAATCATTCTTAGAAAGGGTACCCATTGGCACGTCTTCAGTTAGCTGAAGACTCAGCTGAATGGCTGAGCCATACCTGCTTGGCCTGTCACCTTTTCTAAGTCTGAACACCCCATCATGGCCCTTAAACCCTACCCAAGGGCCAGGCATTTGCCATTTACCAGAAGGGAACAAATATTTGTTTCAAGCTCTTTCAAGGAAGACTCTGCAGTGAAATGACCAAGTCCAAGAGAGTGCTTGGAATTGCTCTGCCCCCTCCGGGATCTGGGATCTCAGGGGCCTCTCTGAGCACTAYAGTTGTATGGTTTTGAGGTTCATCCCTAAAGCGACAAAAAGGGCAGAAAGCAGCTTCAGACATAATCCATGCCTGATAATAACTACTCAATGTGCAAGAAGAGTAGAAACGGTCGACTCTGCGATTAGCAAGTACCTACCAAGAGCCAACTCTGCTTGGGTGCTAGAGATGAAGGGGTGAGTGACTGCCTCCTTCTCTTGAACTTAGCTGGGATACAAAGCCACCTCACGACCTTTGTAGCATTCTGTTGCTTCTTAGAGCCTTGGTGTCCTCCCCTTACTCCAAAGTCAGGAGGAAGACTGCCTGAGAAGGTCACAGATCAGACTGATTGCTCTTGTAAGTCAAAAGTGCGTCTTGTTTCCTGTTTTCCACTCTGCCTGATGCTGCCTTTTCTCCAGGTGGTGGGTTGAACGGAGGACCTTACCTCTGTGAGGTGATGATGTCAGCCATGTGTTCTCTTCTCCATTCTTTGTTCCAGGAGTATTTTTCCTTCCAGCCAGACTGGATCTGCTATGCTTTGGGGACTGTCTGAAACCGGAGCCTGATTATTTATTAAGTTGTCTTGCCTCGGTGTTCTATTGAGCTCTGTATAGATTTCTAAACGTGTTTAGTACTTCTGCTCACTTGGCCCTATTTACAAAAACCTCAGGAAAAGGCACATATTTTCTCCCTGATGCCTCTTCAACCTTTCAGCTTATCCTTCTAAGGAGAAACAGGGCTGGCTGGTGGTCAACAAACACCTAGGGAGCCCTTACTGAATACATATTGTTTCTCTAGCAGCCTGAGAAATCAGTGAAGAAATACCAAATTAATATGGTCAATACAATATTTTAAATCAGTTTTTCCCTAGTAGGTACATTCTGGTAGGTAGCTTATTCCTACACAGTAGCAAAACTTGGTGTCTTAGTTAGGGTTTTACTGCTATGATTAGACACCATGACCAATGCAAGTCTTACAAGGACAACATTTAATTGGGGCTGGCTTCCAGCTTCAGAGATTCAGTCCAGTATCATCAAGGCAGGAACATGGCAGCATCCAGGCAGGCATAGTGCAGGCAGAGCCGAAAGTTCTACATCTTCATCTGAAGACTGCTAGCAGAAGACTGACTTCCAGGCAACTAGGATGAGGGTCTTAAAGCCCACACCTACAGTGACACACCTACTCCAACAGGGCCACACCTCCTAATAGTGCCTCTCCCTGGGCCTAGCATCTGCAAACCATCACACTTGGGTTTCTTACTATGGTTTTCAGGGGACTTGTGAATTAAAATGACAGAATCACTCTGAGCTGGGCACCGCCCTCCCTTGGGCCATTGCTATGGCTCAACAGAGTAGAGGCATTTCTAGTTGCTGTCACTCAAAAGCTAGGAAGGTAGTGCCTCTGCTTAGGAAGCCAGGCACTCCTCCCTCTGCAGTCCCTGCAGACCTTTTTTTTTTTTTTAAAGGACAGCCCTTTTCATGTATATTCATGTCAATTACCCTGCTAATGGCCCACCCTGTTTCCTCTGATATCCCAGGGAGTATGCATGGGGCAGATAGCAGATGCTCACTGAACACATAGATCTTAAAAACGCTTTGTTCCACAAAGCATGATAACACACCCCTGCAATCTGAGGGAAGGAGACAGAGGATTGTGAGTTTGGGGCCAGCCTTGGCTACACAGTAAAAGTCCTTTTTTTTTTTTTTTTTTTTTTAAAGAAAAAAAGAACCTATCCTCCCTGGTCTCCTCTTTAAGGCATTTCATATTCATAAACTCACTGGCATTATCTTTTAAACCTGTTCAAAATTTGTGCCACTTGATAAGTTACCAAGCCATGTAAGTCACATCTGCTGAGTAAAATAGTGTTTTCTCACGGGTGGTAAGAGTGTGCCCTTCAGGTTCCAAGGATTTCAGCCTTCATGTGCAGCGTAGTGAGAATGTGATTTGGTGCGGCCACCACAGAAAACAGTGTAAGGTTCCCAAAGAAATCAAAACAGAGCTACTATGTCACCCAGAGTCTCTCTTCTTGCTGCATATCCCAGGGAATGGAACATTGAATAGCACAGGCCCAGTCCTACGTTCTCTGCGGCACGATTTAAATAGCCAACCTGCTGGACTACTTGAAAATCCATGGGCAGGTTGTATAGGACCTGCGTCGGCACAGGACATACCAAGACCAAGTTCTCGGCACAAAGGAGATTCATTTATCCCAGAAGGACAGAGGGCAGGGGAATAAGAGAGAAAGACAGGAGTCAGAGGACGAGGGAGAAGGGGAAGAAACAAAAGGAGGGGGAAGGAGGGAGGAGGGGAAAAGGAGGGGGAGGATGGAGGAAGGATATTTGCCCTGGAGGGACAAAGGACTGCCTCTGGATAGAGGAGACGCTTGTGGTCCCTAGGCAAATAGTTTATAACAGGAAAAGGGGAAACCTGGGTTAGCGTGAGCTGGTTTGTTTTGATTGTGCATGTTAATTAAGGTTGCCAAAAAGGGGGCAACCTTTTGAGTGCTTTTCAGAACTTTGATAGCCAGACCTTGGTTAGTCAGCCTCGGGAAGAGGAAGTGGTCAAATAAAGGAACAGACCTAGGTGGCTAGTTTAGGAATGTAACCTATGGATTCCAAGGGAGAGATAAGTGCGGAAGGGAAAAGCCTGCCGCCATGTGTGCCGTGCTCAGGCCTTCACAGGCAAATCAAGAACGAGATGTGATATATACTTACCAGGGAGTACTGTTCAGCCTTGAAACAGATACCCTCTTGGACGGGTAAGATGCGCTCAGTGGGTAAAGGCGCTTGCTGCCAAGCCTGACATCTGGAGTTTAATCCTTGGAACCCGCATGGTGCAAAGAGAGAATTGATTCCACGCTTTCTCCTGATCTTCATATCCACATTGTGGCAAGCACAAATCTGCAAGGGTGTGTGTGCGCACAATAAATAAATGCAAAACCCTCTAACGTGTGCATGGCGTCAGGTTGGGGGGTGTCCCCTGGCATTTGCAACAACATTGCTAAGTGAATCAGGCTAGACCCAGAAAGGCCAGGCCCATAGCTGATGTTCTCAGGCATATGAGAGAAAAAAAGAGAGCTTGTACAAACAAGAGCAGAAAGGCAGGAGCCAGGGCTCAGAGGGTGATTGTGGGCAAGTGGGAAGATGCTGGTCAAACAGCCGTGAGCCCTGGAGAGCCAGTGCCAGCGCAGCTCCTGCAGCTGGTCACATCAGAATAGACCCGAGATGCTCCCGGGGCACAACAGAGGAACTGCTTAGGAAATGCACGTGCTAATCTACTTGACCATAAGAACCATTTGCTATCCATGCATGGGTCAAATATCCTTAAATATATGGGGAAGAAGTCATGAAATTATCATTTGAAAACAATGCCTTTCTTTCTTGTTCCTATTTCAGGAAGGCGATGTCTGGCCCAACTCATCAGCTGAAATCACTGTGTACTTTAACCCCCTAGAGGCCAGGCTCTACCAGCAGACGGTTTACTGTGACATTTCAGGTATGAACTTGTTCTGTGTGGTCACCAGGTTATTAAGTGCTCAGAACATGTTTTATGTATGTATATATATGTATATATATACATGTGTATATATACACATGTATGTGTGTATGAATGCATGTATGTGTATGTATATATGTGTGTATGCATGTGCATATATATGTATATATGTATATGTGTACATGTGTGAGTGCATGTGTGTATAAGAATGTGGGAGATCATGTACTCAGGCCATTTGTTGCTACATGATACCAATAGAAAGATCTATGTCCAAAGAGGCATCTCTGAATCCACTTCATTAAAGTCTGCCCCTTGGCAAAGCTTTGAAGTAATAATCAATTTAGTGGGGCAAAATGAGATTGAGGAAGGATCTTATGTGGTCTCAAAATGTCGTCCATCAAAATACTTAAAAGTTATAAGTGGAGGAAACTCAGTTTTACAGTGAGGAGCACAGAAGATGGCATCTTAGTTATGGAACAAGTGGCCCCCTAGGTCCACTCCAAAAGGATGCAGCTAGGACACAGCTTCCTGTCAACAACATCAGGACCAGTCTACCACATCCTCTGGCCTGACCCAGGGGATGCTTCAGGCAAACCAACGGAAGCACAAATTGTAAGGTCCAGCCTGGATCATCACAAACCTCAATGTCATGAAAATCAAGGGAGGAAGGATGAGCTGTCCAAGAGAGACTTGAGAGAGCAGTGACCGTGACATGATCTAGACTGAATTTGTTGCTGCAAAGAGCACCCACAGGGAAGAGACAAGGAAGTTCTTTATCCTTCTAGGAAATTTTGTCCATTTTCATTAACCACCCATTGAGTCATTCATTGTCTGGTAAGACAGTCTCTCACTTCATGCCCAGGGCAAACTTGAAACTCACTGTGTAATCCAGACAGGCCTCCCTAATGCTGGGATTACAGACGTGAGCCACCACATCCAACTTCTCTAACTCTGTATTAAGGTTTGTTGATTTACTAACTTCACATGATTCTCTTTGGTCCTCAATATGAGAGACACACGTCTAATTTACCTTTATCTTCTTTCCTTCACTATGCTTATAGAGTTATAATTTATATACAGTTAAATTCACCCTGTCTCTGTGACTTTTGAAAGCCCTGAGCAGTGGTATCACCCCTACCCAAATCAAGATAGGGAAAAACCCCATCACCCCACAAAGTTCCTTGATGCCCCCCTTCACTGGCAGCACTAAGCCCCCATCTTGCCTTCAGAAGCTGGTCATTCTTACTGTATTTATTTCGTGAGTTTCACTTACAGCTTTAAATATTATATATTTAAATATATTTGTATATTAAACCCTAATGGTTTTGTTCCCTGGATCTTATAATGCCTCTCTTGGCATGTAAGGATACTGGTATACCTAACCTTCCCATCAATATTCTGCAACCCTCCCCTCTGCCTTCTATGGGTTTGCCCAGTTCTTTAATAAGCTCATTATTGATAACCATAGTTAAACCTACTATTTACATAGATATCGTCATCACTACAAGAATATATGTTCCTAAGGTCTATACCAAGGAGTCTCTTTATCTCTGCATCATTAGCCATGCTGCCTACCTCTGCTGTTTCATCTGTAGGTTGCACGGGGTAGCATGGATACTTTAATTCTTTAAACTGGGAGCATGAATGATGAGTCCACAGTCACCCAAGTCCCACCAACTGCCCAAACCCACCATTGTCCCACATCTGTGAAGCCACGCTCCTCCGCCAGTCTTGGGCTGCCAACCAGAGACTGTGCTAGCCTCCCCTTCGACACACCTACCATCGTACATGTCATGGGGATGATTTCCCTGCTTTCCCATATAATCTTAACATCTCTGTATTCATCCCTAAGCAAAATGGTCTCGGCTTCCTGTATTTTTTTTTTTTTGAAATTTCAGTGTGGGAATCATGCTGTGTAAAGAGAGCCTATGCCGCAAGCACTGAGAACATAGAGCTATTCAACAAAATGGTCAATGAAAGAGCAGATGATTGAAACAAAAATACACCCAAATGGGCAACCGCATTCGGTTTGATTGGGTGTTTTCCTTGCACATGGAGGTGGGATTCTCACCATGGCCCCATGATGAATGCGGAATGGATGAGGAGTTTCGGATAGGCACATATCACCTTTCCATGCCGCAGACCAGCATCCAGGACACCAGACGTCCTAGGGGGTGTGCAGGAAGTGTTTGGCAGGGTGGCAGTGTTCAGACACAGTCTGGAAGCATGCCAGTGGCCCCCATGCCACAGGTGGTGGGACCTCCTCCAGCTCTGCGGGGACACTGTGCTGGGCGTCATTCCAGGGGGCCGGCTGCTCTCCAGGAGGTTCCCAAACAATGCACCACGAGCTGTATTCATCCATTGTTCCCTTTTGTGCTTTCAGATTCTCCCCACAGATCTCTAATCCTGGGTAGACCGCAATGCAGTGTTTTCTCCATCTGCGTGTCACTCTTCTTTATTTTGTTAGTCATTTATTAAAAGATTCAGTTGCCAAAGAGGGGCTCTGTTTATGTAGTGAGTCCATATTATCATTCCTGTAAGTTCTGTGCAATTCCGTGTCCTTTGGAGGGCTGTTGATTGCTGGCTATTATCTTCCACCAGCTGGCAAAACCCCCTGGTCCTCCCTTACCAAGGAACACTTTGTTAAGTGGAGAGAAAGGTTCCTTCCTGGCTGCCTTTCTTTTTGTTTGCCTGGGCTTTAAGATGCCGCAGTTTGTTTCTTTCATCTTGCAGCTAAGTACTTGACAGAAGCAATTTAAGGGAAGAAGGGCTTAGTTTGTCTCTTGTTAGAGAGGGTCCAGTCCTTCAAGACACCAAACATGTAGCAGGGAGACTCCTCACATCTCAACAGAGTAGGGAGCAAAATACTTGGGCTGGAAGGGGGGCTGTGCTATAACCCTCAAGGGCTGCTCCCCAAGAATTACTTCCTCCAGCCTGGAATTTCCTGCTGGTTCTAAAGTCACCAAAAATAGCTCAGCCAGTCAGGGACCAAGTATTTGAACTTGTGAGTCTATGGGGGACATTTTGCATTCGAACCATGAAAGGTCTCTATGTTCATAGAAGTAAGTGCCTAAGTGCATAGAGTTCTGATTCCTTTTCAGGCTTTTTTTTAAAGTAAAAGATTGTGTGTGTGTGTGTGTGTGTGTGTGTGTGTGTGTGTGTGTGTGTGTGTGTGTGTGGTGTAAGAGCAGTCAGTGTTCTTACCTGCTGCCACCTCCCCGCCTCCCACCTTCAAGCTTTTAACTAAGGTGCCAGTGGACTTCAGTTGCTACATTTATCTCTCTTTGCTTTCAAGTTAGTGCTAAGAATTGCCCTGTGCTTTGGTGCCCTGTGGTTCCACTGGGGCGGGTTTGCCTCTGCCAGCTCTGTCTTTGGTACTTGCTAGGTTTCTTTAGACTGTGCACATTTTATCCATCTTGGAAAATTCTCATCATCAGCCTCTTTCAGTGCTGCTTCCCTTTCTTCTCAAAAGTACTTCAGAAGTAATCTCTTCTTCAACCTCCTGTCTCCCTGTAATTTATATATTTTTATTACGCTTATCTGCTTGTGTATGTGTGCATTCAGCGCAGCACATGGGTGGGCATCACAGGACTGCTTGGAGTCGGTCAGTTCTCTCCTTCCACCGTGTGGGTCCTGGGGAGCGAACTCTGGTCACCCATCTCAGCTGCAATTGTTTTTACCTGCTGGGCCACCTTGCCGGCCTCTGTTCTGAGTATTTTATTCTAAGTTATTTCTTCTGCTTGACTAATGATTTCTTCAGCCCCATCTATTCTTGGTATACTCATCTACCCAACTTTACATTTTCATTGATTTCATTTTTAGAAATCGTGCAATTTCTTATTTCCACATTTTCTTCCTTCATTGTGGTTTCTATTTCTTACTATACCTCTTCAAATCTTCCAGGAAGGCCACGTTAGGATTTCTCTAACAATTTTCTATTATGAACCTCTGGGGTTGCTTGTGGAAAGTACTGATTTTCCTCTGGTACTACCTAGACTGTTCCCTCAGATAGTTGGAAATGTTTATATTGTAAAGTCATTTAACAAGGCTATGAGGTTCCAAACACACTCTTTCAGGTGGGGATTTTTGTTAGTTCATCTGTCAGGCTTCTTCAGCAGCCTGTCTAATGGTGAGCACGTTTGGATTGCAAGCCTGTCCACGGGCCTTTGATTTCTCTCAGGACCATCTTCCCATCATCAGACCGTTAGCTACATAACAGGCCTCATCTCTTCATCCTAGGCCAGTAGGTGGAAACTTCCTCGGCTGTTCTTGTTGCTGTTGTTTTTAGAGGTAGATTTTCCATGATTCTAGGTTTATGGAAAAATCTCGGTTTAATATTCTGTTCCCAGATAAGAACAAGTTTACATCTTCTTAGTATGAGGGTAAACAGGAGCCAGGAGACCATGACACCTGCGTCTACTCTGCAAATCACCGGACCTTCTTAGACTCACGTTGCTATTTTACTAGGCTTAGGTATRCCCCCTTCATTTCTACTATCTGGTATTGTCCTTCCTTTATTATGAGCTTAGATAAATGCTAAAATGTATATTTATCTGTTTTTAATTGCTTTATTTACTCTTTACATAGGAAGTGCAAGATTGATCTGAGTTAGCTAACTGCCTTGTCAGTTCACAGATTTAACAATTTTCTTATGTTTTTCAAGTTAATATCCTTAGAGAATCTGTACCAGTCTCAACTCTGGTTACATTAAAAATGTAGATTATTGGGCTTCATCTATGTTTTATTGAAGCAAAATTCCGAGAAAGCAGTGCTGGAGAATATGCATTTAAAATGAGGACCAAAAAGTAATTACAACCAAGTTTCAGGATTAAAGATTCATATACAAGGAAATGGGTTGTATTTCTGTATCCCAACAGTGAAGGGTGGGAAAATGAAATTTCAGAAAGCAATATTGCTTAAATAGCATTATGAATACAAAGTACCCAGAGATAAGCTGGACAAAATGCAAGATCTGTGCAGTGAAATGTATAAAAGGTAGTTGTAATTATAGACCTGTACAAAATGGAAAAGTCCACACCGCCTGTAATCAGTGGTTTAGGGATGCTACAATGCCACCCGCCCCTATGTATGTATAGATTTGCTGCAATCAGAATAAAAAAATCTCAACTGCTTTTAAAACTAGGAAAACACAAGCTGTGTCTGAAGTTCCTGTGGAAGACCTGGAGAGGTGGCTCTGTGCTTAAGAGCACTGGCGTCTCTGAGTTCCTGAGAACCCGAGTTCAGTTCCCAGCACCATGCCAGGTGGCGCACGCTGCCTGTGACCCCATCTCCAGGGAGACGTGTGTTTCTGTCTGTTTCCTCTCTGTGTGTATGTGTCTCTCATACACACAATTTTTTTTTAAATAATGAAAATAAATCTCTAAGTTTCCTGTAGACATGCAGAGACTCTGGATGACCCCCAAATATTCAGAGGTTCGGAAACTAGAACCTGCAGACTTTTGACGCTCTTCTTCAGCCGGTCATAGACCCTCGGTGAATGCCCAGTGGTCCTCGCTCCTGCAACCGGCAGTCCTTCCCTGTACAGATACCCATCACCTTTGCCGCCAATAATCAAACTAATGCAATATCCTTGTTTGGGTATTTATAGATACACCAACCTACGAGCACAAAGACTTCCAGCAAGTATCATTTGAGGCTCGCAGTGGCCCACTGGGGTGGCTGCACATTCCTTTTATTTTATAGATGAGAAGGTTAGAATGTAGAAAACTCAGATGAGCCGCCTGCCTGAGGAACTCTGCATCCAGTATTTGAATCTACTCTGAGCCATACTCTGCCACACATCCCATCCCCTGTCAAGTTCCTCACCATTCCATGATGGCACGGAGCCTGTGAAATGGTTCAATTATTGCAGCTAGGAGAAATTCCCAGGGGCCTAACTCATCCAGAACTCCACCCAGTTTCCCCAAGATGCCTAAAATATAAACCCAACAACTCACCCGACACTGCTGTATAATACCAAGAAATTAAAACATTAATTACCTGTAAGCTTATCAATGGTTGACCACATCTACTCCCTAATACCAGATATGAATTACATTTTCTTTCTAGACTGCTATGCCTAGGAACTGTAATGTAAATGATAAAAGAGTATGCTGAAGGTTCTAAAAACACTACAAAATTGCCCTCCGGCCAGAGGTCACCAGTTGGCAAAGGACGGCACAGAGATGCACAAAGGACTTAAATGTTCACTGAGGACTATGTGGGAACTACAACAGGGCACACTGGGTTTGATGTAAGGAAAATAGGTCAGTGTGTTTTCACAGAACAGCCCGGGTCAAGCCAAACCATCTCCTTCAGTCTTTGTTTTGCTCAGGGGGATGTAGGGTCTGGATGCATGGCTTGCTACTTTGATCAGTCCAGGAGTGCATTTTGCTTCTTCTTCTTCTCCTCCTCATCCTCTTCCTTCTTCTTCACAGTGCTCCAAGTTTAACATTTTTGTTGTACAGTTTTTATTTTTATTTTCTATATTCTTTGTTTACATTCCATATGATTTCCCCTTTCCCAGTTTCCCCCTCCCCATAAGTCCTATAAGCCCTCTTCCCTCCACCCATTCCCCAATCAACGCCCTCCCACTTCTCTGTCCTGGTACAATGCTGCATCAAGCCTTTCCAGGACCAGGGCCCTCTCCTTCCTTCTTCTTGGGAATCATTTGATATGTGAATTATGTCTTGGGTATTCAGAGCTTCTGGGCTAATATCCACTTATCAGTGACTGCATTCCATGTGTGTTCTTTTGTGAATGAGTTACCTCACTTAGGATGATATTTTCCAGTTCCAACCATTTGCCTAAGAATTTCATGACTTCATTGTTGTACAGTTTTTATACTTTGTGTTTGAAGTCTTGTTCTGTACCTCATGTTAATAAGCAACTCTGATCACAGTGTAGTCGGGGCTATGAGGAAATGCCATAGGCTCGGTAGTTTATAAACAAGGGAAGTTTTGGGCCTCTGTAATTTTGCAGGCTGAGAAGTGTGAGATCCAGGTGGCAGCAGACTTGGTGTCTGATGAGGGCCCATTTCTCCCAGTGCCCCTTTAGGTGGGTCCTTACCCCATGAGAGGGGTAAAGGAACTCCATCTGGGCCCCTCTGTAGGGACACCAACCTCATTCAGAAATGCTCTGACCTCATCCAGTCCTCTTCCCCAATTTCCACTTTTTTATCCTGCCACCTTGGGAATTAAGATCTCAATGCATGATTTCAATGCATGATGCAGGTAGGCAGAGAACCGCAGATAGCAAGCTGTCAGAGGCCGGTGCTTTGCATCTTCTGGTATTTAACGCAATGAAGTCCTTTGCCTGCAGGGATTTCAGGCTCATTGAATGTGCTCTGTTGAACATCCCTTCACTCCTCATGTGTACAGCCAGCTTACTCCAAATGTACAGAAGAAACAAATTTTTTAATGCTTTAAGAGTGCACTCTTGCATTAAGGAGCCTGTCCTTGCAGCTTACGGCTCCCTTGCATTTGTTCCTCCTGATGTCTTTTTGCTAAAATGAGAAAAATACCTGCTCAGAAAATCCTGTGCAGAAGGAACATTTGTAGCATGACTCTAAGATTCCAACAAGCCCCCAGGAACGAAGAGCTACTTGATTCTCAAACACCTTCTGCCACAGGAGGTGCCTAGCTACAGACAGGGCCAGCTCCTTTAAATAATAAATAATCCCCAAAGGAAGCAGGGGTCCACTGCTTGTTATGACTGGTGTTTGGTTTTTTTGTTTGTTTTCTTCTGTTTTGTTTTTAACAGAAGTCAGTCAAGGGAACAGATGGAGAAGGTTTAGGCCCAACAGTTATAAATAGCCCCACTGTTTATCCCTTGATACATTAGCAGCTTTCTCTCTTGGCTAGTCTGTGAGTCAGAATCTCAATCAAAAAACCATTTCTTGTGACCATAGAGTTCAAGTCATTTCCCAGAGACTGGAATTCTAGAGGAACAGAGATTTGGATGTTCTAAAATTCAGCTTACATCGTAGGGCAGTGTTTCTCAGCCTGTAGGTCACAATCCTTTTGGGGTGGGGGGAAAGGTCACATATCAGGTATCCTTTATACTAAATTATGATTCATAACAGTAGCACAATTACAGCTATGAAGTAGCAATGAAAATAATTTCAGGGTTAGGGGTCACCACAACATGTGGAATTGTACTAACTGGTCACAGTGTTGGGAAGGTTGAGACCCATCAATCCTAGAGCATTTCCCTTTGCTGATGCCTGTTTTCCAGGGATGGAGCAGAGCGAAGAAACCCTCTAAAGAGATTAGTTGTCCCAAATATTGTAAAACTCGGTCTTGTTTCTTATAATCAAAGATGTAACTGCCTAGTGGTCACAATCCTGTCTAGAACTAGATGTACAAAAGGACAGTATTCCTGTCTCTGAAAGATAGTGAAGATAAAAAGCTGCTAAGTAGCAACAGAAGACAGTAGGATGTCACAAGGCATTATAATTAACGGTGTCAACAGTGAATGAGAACTGTTGCTTGCTGCCACTTGGTAGTTCTGAATGTATTTTCAATAACAATAAAAACTAAACCCAACAAGCCATCAAAAGTGTTTTGAGTATTCAAAGTTATATACAAAGCAAATATGTCCTTTTGCCTAGGAATTAAGGCCAGTGATTGATAACTGGGACCTCACAAAACTAAAAAGCTTCTGTACAGCTAAAGAAACAACCAGTCATTGAAGAAGAAATCCCCAGAGCAAGAGAAAATGTGTCAGGCACACATCTGACAGGCACGATTAATATCCGTAATATACAAAGAACTCAGAAAACAGTCAGGAAAACAAATGACCCAATTTTAGAATATGTACTGGAGATCTAAACAGAGTTCTCAATAGAAGAAATAAAAATGGCTAAGAAATACCTCAGTAAGTATTAATCATCTTTAACAATCAGGGGAATTCAAGTTAAGACAACTTTGAGACTTCATTTCACCCCAGTCAGAATGGCTAGGATTGAGCCAGGTGAGGGTGGTGCATGCCTTTCATCCCAGCACTCAAGAGGCAGAGGCAGGTGGATCTCAAGGCCAGCCTGGTCTACAGAGCGAGTCCCAGGACAGCCAGGGCCATGCAAAGAAACCCTATCTCAAAACAACAACAATAACAAACATAAAATCCCAACCAACCAACCAAACAAACAAACACAAACAAGCAAAACCAGAATGGCTAGGATCAACCAAACAACTGGTTGTTTTGCTGGTAAGGTTGTGGGAATATAGGAACTTTCATTCACTGTTGGCAGGAATTCTAATTGGTCTTTCCACCCTGGAAATCAGTATGGAGAATTCTCAAAATAAAATAAAATAAAATAAAATAAAATAAAATAAAATAAAATAAAAATAAACCCAGCACATGACCCATCTGGACCATTCCTTGTCATCTGACCAAAAGACTCGACATCCTACTTCACAGAAACTGGCTCAACAGTGTTCATTGCCAACTCTGTTCACAAGCTAGACATAGAAACAACCTAGATGCCCTTCAACAGATGAATGGACAATGAAAATGTCGTATATACTCAATGGAATAATATACAGCTATAAAGAAAAGTTAAATCCTGAAATTTACAGGTAATTGGATGGACCTTGAATAGATCATATTGAATGAGGTATCCCAGACCTAGAAAGACAAGTGCCAAATGTTCTCTCTCATCTGTGGTCCCCAGCTCCAGAGGCTCAGGAGTGAGTCTATAATGTGGAGTAACCATGGGAACCAAGATAGTATACTGTAGACAGGTAGCAGCAAGGGTTGGGGTAGGGTGGTGTACTGGCTGGTTTTGTGTGTCAACTTGACACAGGCTGGAGTTATCACAGAGAAAGGAGTTTCAGTTGGGGAAGTGCCTCCATGAAATCTAGTTGTGGGGCATTTTCTCAATTGATCAAGGGGGGAGGGCCCCTTGTGAGTGGTACCATCTCACTGGTATTCTTGAGTTCTATAAGAGAGCAGGCTGAGCAAGCCAGAGGAAGCAAGCCAGTAAATAACATTCCCCCATGGCTTCTGCATCAGCTCCTGCTTCCTGACCTGCTTGAGTTCCAGTCCTGACTTCCTTTGGTGATGAACAGCTGTGTGGAAGTGTAAGCGAAATAAACCCTTTCCTCCCCAACTTGCTTCTTGGTCATGATGTTTGTGCAGGAATAGAAACCCTGACTATGACAGGTGGGGAATAGCAATATACAAGTGACATAAAATGAGGAGTGGAAAGTGGGAGGGACTTCAACTGGGGAGAAAAGTAGTCAATCAGTACAGAGAAGGTGGTACAAGGGACAAATTGTTGTTTGATAAAACCGTAAGGGATCGTTATTTTTACATTTACCTAAAACTGTAATTATTCAYAGGCTGTGTGTGTCTATGTGTGTGTGTGTTGTGTACACAGAGACACACACAGCAGTTAAACCACTTGGGCTGGCCATGCTCCCCAAAAGAAACCATAGACTGAAAAACTTGCAGTACCAGGGCACATAGCCAACCTCCGTCTTGTGTCCTCTCCTCTTTTAGAATGTGGAAATATCTTCACTAGATAACATAAGATTAATTAGAAATTACTGGATATATAAAAAGTCTCTCCTAATTCCACCTTCCTCTTGAATAGTTGGTCACAAGAAACATCCTCTTGAATGACTCCCTAAACAACATAGACTATCAATGTAGCCCCTTGGTCGCCTGTCAGGACGTGGGGGTGGGCATCTGTTGCCGAACACACAGCACGCTTAGGACACAGGATTCGGCTGACTAGAGCTGAATTTAACTTGAGAAGCTTCCTTCCTGCCACCAGGAAATGGTCCTAGGAAATAGCATGCAAGCTGCTGAGGGAGGGAAGCCATCATGCAGCCCTACTCAGCTACATTTTAAACAAACAAACAAAATCAGGTACAAAGTAATATGTAATTTATGCTCTCACTTATTTATATCAACAGTCGCTTTGATATTTAATTAAGCACAGACAATAGGCACCCTAACGTTGGCCATAATTATTTTAAGAGGGTGGAGTTATGAGAGACTTTCTATATATCCGGTAATTTCTAATTAATCTTATATTATCTAGTGAAGATTTTTCTACATTCTAAAAGAGAAGACACAAGAGAGAGGTTGGCTATGTACCCTTGTTAACTCTGGGTCCATGGGGAATGTGTTAAGACACGTACATTTGAGGTCATTCCATGACCTCTGTGGAATTACATAGAAAAAGCTGTGTAAAGTGTAAGAGTCCGGATCAGACCCACAAAGCTAGACAGTTCTCTTGGTCTTCCTGAATCTAGATCAAAACAGTGTCGCTTAGCATCTTGTGGTGGCTTCCACTTGATGAGTGGCATCTCTGGTCACCCCCTCAGATGCAGAGTAACTACCTTGCTTTATTAAAAGCTTCAGAATAATGCTAAGACTTGGTTAAATAAATTGTTTTAATTGAAGCAATAATTGTATATATAATAACTACATTGTACAATATGATATTTGGATACATAAATGCAATGTTATGATCAAATCAAGGTAGGACGTCTTCCATTGTCTTAGCCATTTATCATTTGTGTCTTCTAGCATTTTGAAATATACAATGTATTCTGGCTTCCCTCCTGCTGTGCCATGGAACACTAGAACTAGTGTGTGTGTGTGTGTGTGTGTGTGTGTGTGTGTGTGTGTGTGTGTGTTGTATGTATGTCTGTGAAAGAGAGAAACGAGGCGGTGTGGTGGAGATAGAACACAGGGCCTTGTGCTGACCATTCTTGCCCTCTTCCACTGAGCTGTCCCCACCCAATCTGACTGTATTTGATACCCTCCCTGCTCTCTGCCCTGTTCCACCTCTGGTAACCATTCCTCGACCCTCAGCTGCAATGGGGCCAGCTTTAGCATCTGCACAGGAGTGAGAACACGTAGCATTTGCCTTTCTGTACCCAGAGGTTAACTTTCTTAATTGTCTTTTTCCTGATAAAATGTCAGCCCAAATTGCTACGTAAGCTGTTCGTTAAAGGTAAG
This sequence comes from Apodemus speciosus, assembly GCA_002335545.1. Classification (NCBI taxonomy): domain Eukaryota; kingdom Metazoa; phylum Chordata; class Mammalia; order Rodentia; family Muridae; genus Apodemus; species Apodemus speciosus. Next base: position 1,514,094 of record BDUI01000006.1, read on the forward strand.
AACCCAGCAATATTACTGTTTCCTAAAGATGAGAGATGACCTCCACCTTAGTTAAATTGTAGTTCTCTCGGTATTGAACAGTACTGGGGGTTATTTAAGAAGCTCCGTGCTTTACATTGGTAATAAGCTGTCGGTGGTTTGGGATAATAAAGCACTGTCTGGTGTACTAAAGTCAGAATTGCTTTTATAGGCCGAGAGATCCGCTTGCCCCTCCGAATCAGAGGAGAAGGAATGGGGCCCAAGATTCACTTCAACTTCGAATTACTGGACATTGGCAAAGTGTTTGTTGGATCTGCCCACTGCTACGAGGTGGGCACCACCCCTGCTCCCTGAGGCTTCTAACTGTACCTCATCTCCCCTCTGCTTCTCCTGATGTGTTTTTGGTTTGGTAGAAACTTGGTTCAGTTGCCTCCTTTTGCATTTTATGCCTCAATTCTAACCTCTCTCCTAGTCAAAGTAGAATGTCTTCTCCCAGTCTTTTATTTTGTCAAATGCTAAAGCTCTTCAGCACTGTAATTTAATTGGCTTTATCCTTCTGAGTTTGTAGACTGCAGAGGGAAAAACCCATAAATACAGCTCCCCATCTGTCTAGTGCTTGTTCCGGGACAACATAAATCCCACAGATCAGAGGAGAGAGAGCTTTCTGCATTTTTGAGACTGTTGTAATGAGGATAGTGATTTTCACACTTCATGGTCTCCTCTCGGTCCTCTCTCTCCCTGACTGTGTTTTAAAAACCAATCATCACTTTTCCGAAAGAGTGTTGTGCTCCGTCTTCCTAATTAAGCAGAAACTGGAATTTTCCAATACGAACTTATGGTCCTTCAGAGTCAACGTCACTTTAGTGTCACCTCGTGGGTCAACTTACTCTTACACACCATTGTTACACACCTTCATATATGTGACGCACATATATGCAAGTGGCTACTATGGAAACTTGGTTTTAGGGTACTCCTAAGTTGTAAATGTTTGTATCTTACCGAGCTAATGCAAGCAGTTATTTAATAAGTGATAAGTAGCTGGGGAGAAGGTGTGTGTGTGTGTGTGTGTGTGTGTGTGTGTGTGTGTGTGTGTGTGTGTGTGTAATTTACAATCATTACAGAACTGTGAAAGGTAGGATTTATTATCCTTCCGTCCTGAGAAATACCAGGAGAACATGGTCAGTTCTCCTACAATACTGCCCTCAGGGAATGTTGGTGAAGTGCTGGTACTTTGGGTATAGTCTCTACACAGTACTTGCAAAAAGCCCATGGAGCAGGCAGGGACAGTTGCTCCTTCTGTTTCTGGCCACGTAAGCTAGGGCTTAGCGATGGTTTTTCTACATAGGCTAATGATAGCTAAAGCACGGAGTAAAGGCTCAGCAGACACTCTCCTACAGTGGGCGTCTGGAACCACAGCATTCACTCCTAGCACACACTGCAAGACCGAAGCCTCCCCTGTAGCTGCCAACTGAAGGGGAAAGTTCTGAGGACTGCATATGAGGCTTTTATAGGAGATGGCCTTGCAGATAGCATATTACTATCACGGTCTATTACTTGTATGGGTCTACAAATAGAGGACAGAGAATCTAGTCATGATGGCAGTATGGAAGGAATGAGTACCAACCCTGACAGCCATAGGTGTAAGAAACTTGGCCAAGCCACTCAGCTTGAGAACATCACGAGCCCCGGGTCACCAATCCCTCTAGGAATGGGGGGGGGTGTTTCCAGCACCCCACCTTTCCACACCAAGCCAATCCCATCTACAGGGAGAAGTGCCTACATGACGTGGAGATAGGGCACCTCATCCCCACACTCACTGAGGTAACTGAGGCACACAATGATGTCAGGTTCAATGATCTACACAGGCACACTGTCTGAATAATATTAAAACATGAGAGAGCTACATACACGGCTAACTTCTACATTATCCTGTGTTGTGCAGTCTTTAGAGAAGAGTCTCCAAAGCAGAGAGGGGAAATGATATTTCTTACTCATTGCTGTTGCTTGTGTAATTTATCCCACATGAATTCTCCTTACACCTTACAGATTGTACTTTATGGATGCCACACCAGGAAAAGACATTTAGTTCTGATGCGAAAGGGATATGGTTTCCCTGCCTGTAATAATAATTTTTCTTTTAGCAATTGACTAGGCATGCCCAGACTTTAACTGCAGAGCAAACCCCAGGCAGCCAAAGTGTTCAGTGAGGTGCGACATCAGATTGGACAGAGGTGAAAGCGGCAGAGGGGGGTGACAAGGCACGTCTATGGGGAGATTTTGCACTCTCGGCATCTTCAATGCTGACACTCCACTGCGTCTCTTAATTTATTATATTACCTCCTTGAGAAATCTGAATGACTAGCTACTGACCTTAGTCACTGCTGAGCTCAGCAGATGCATAAGGAAAAAAAAACTATAATCCCAAGAGTATGCAGAATTCTCCAGTGCAATCCTGGGGTAAAGCAAAGGGAGGCCAAGTTCTATTATCAGTGATCCCCTCTCCCAAGGTGGACCTCAGGGGTAAGAGCCTCAGGACCATGTCCCAGACCATCAGCTGGATTCAGTATTCCTAAGTAGATGTTTCCTTGTCAAGAGTAAGAGAATGACATCATATTCTCCGAGGTAGAGGGACGGATTGGGAGATGTCTCTGTCAGTAAAGTGCTTGTGACCCAAGCGTGAAGAGCTGAGGTCAGATCCCTGGGACCCTTGAAAAGCCCTGGACATGGTGGCACTTCCCTGTAATCCTAGTGCTAGGGAGATGGAGACAGGAAGATCCCTGGGCGAGCCAGCTCAGTGAGCTCCAGGCTTAGGGAGAGACTCTGTGTCTGTGAATAAGGTGGAGTAGTTAAGAGAGCACTGGGTGTGACCTCTGGCCTCCACATGCACAGACATACAGACATGCATATACAGGTACATACCGACAAGAACACACACATACACACACACACACACACACACACACACACACACAGAGAGAGAGAGAGAGAGAAAGAGAGAGAGAGATAGAGAGAGAGAGACAGAGACAGAGACAGAGACAGAGAACTGTCACTGTTCAGAAAATCTGGGAAAGATAGCCATATTACCCAAACAACAATAAAAGCAACAAACAAAAGGGGTTTGTGCTTGTGTCTAGAGAGAACAACCAAGGGCTATGAATGCCTTAGAGTAGCGGCCCTCAGCCACCTTCACGCTGCGACCCTTTAACACGGTTCCGTGTGTTGCGGTGACCCCCCCCCCCATACAATTCTTTTTCTTGCTGTTTCTTAACTGTAATCTTGCTACTGTTGTGAATCATAATGTAAGTATTGGTGTTTTCCAGTGGTCTTAGTAGACCCCTGTGAAAGGGTTGTTTGATTCCCCAAAGGGCGAGAACCTCTGCTTTAGAGAGTAGCCTTCAAGGTTGTTTATATAATCAAGATATACCGTATATGTGAATGAACATTTTAAAGGGTAAATAAAAATATTTTTTAAAAGAGTAGCCTGCAAGATAGCACTAGCGTGCATGAATTACCCCTTGAATGCAGGTGAGTCCTGTGCCCACAGTGCTGGGCAATAGGGAGGCAAGGACCACTTTCATTTGTAGACTCTGTTGCCAGGTACGACTTTTACAATTACACGAATTAACACATTTACTCTCCTAACAATATAGGAAGTTGAAGAGGGCAGAAGTGAAAGTTGCGGCCTAGAGAAATTAGGGAGTTTGTCTAAAATTGCTTAGCTAGGAAGTCAAATGCAAATCCGGGATTTGAACCCAGGATGCTTGGCTTCCGAGTCCAAAAATAATCATTTTTCTACACGGTCTCTTTAAAAGAGAAAAAGATGGGAGTGCAATTCGGACCACCAGAAACCTTAGAACAGGGAATTTTGGAAATAGACATAAAATGGTGAGCCGGGCAGCGAGCAACCTTATTTATGGTTTTGTTTTGGGGCACTGGTTATCTGCCATTGGCAGAAGTGGCTGTGTTCCTCTGTGGAGGACGCGACTCTCTGTCCAGAGCAGCCTGAGCCTCTGAGCTTAGTCACCACAGCTGATCTCCTTGGCCACCTAATGCACTGCCCTGACAAAACGATAGGAACAGTGTGGCGTGGTGGGGGCTTCCTCTAGGCAGGGTGCTGGGTTTGCATTACTACACTCTCCCCTCCCCTGAGACACCCCCTCCTCCTGCCATCCCAATCCTCATCCTTCAGCACTTATCCCAAAGCAGGAGATAGCCAACCACACCTCGTCTCCACCTCTCCCTCCCTGGACATTTGTCCTCTGGGTTCTGCAACCACCCCCATCACAGTCACTCTCTTCAAGGTCAGGGTGACATCTCATTATACATAAAACCCCAAACTCATTTCTTAGACCCCCTTCTGTCACGTTTATGGGACGCCTTCCTTGGCTTCCAGAATGTTCCGGAATTCCTTGCCACATCCCTTGGGTGCCTCACATTTTTCCTACTAAGTTTCTGGATGTCTTTGGACACTTCTCAGTTTTCACTTAGCCTAAGCCTCCTTGTGCATATTGCACCTCGTTGCTTGCTTATAGAGAACATTTAAGAGGTATTCTAAGAGTCTCCATTTATAGATAGAATTATGACCAGATTCCATGTGGTAGAAAGAGGACAGATAACTAACTTGCTTTGACTAACCTCCAGTGTCTTGGGGTGTCGATTAAGGGATGTGCCCATATATCAAGAGAGGAAGCTGGTCTCCCTTCTGGGTGTAAAGGCAGAATTGTCAAGGAACAGAGAGCAGTGTCTTTGCAGGCCCAGAAGGGAGCAGCATGACTGTAGTACAGGTTCATGTACACTAATGAGGAGGCGTGGGTGGGAACAGCAGCTGAAGACCAGCTGTGGAGGACTCTGCACACCAGGAGTGAGCTCATGTGCACTCAGAGCTACGGTGCAATCAGATACGGGCACAAGCAGGGTACCAGGACATTAGCGTACAGGAATAGTGTCAGAAGTAAACTGATTGCTTGCACAAGAAGCCCCAGATAACCACTCATCCAATGGTGTTTGAGATGAACACATCCCAGGAGGATAAACTCTCATCTTCAGAGAGTACCCTCATCATCTAGAGTCCTCGGTGACATCTGACATGCAGTCTCCAGGCTCCGTGACAGGCACGGGCTCAGGCAGTTGGTGCCGCTCCATTTTGACTTGCTCTCTTCTTTTACAGCCCATACTTAACCCCAGTTTCCTCGTGCATGTGAAAGAGTTGTTTATCTTTTTGTGGTTCCTTTATAGAGAATATTTAAAAGTTAGTCTAAGAGTCTTCCTTCATAGATATAACTACAGCCAGTCTTTTAGTGGTATGAGTATAATTCAAATGACTAACTTTAAGTATTTTTTTTAATTTTTAGTTATGTATATGTGGGCGGAGTGCATGCGGACACGGGTGCTTGTGAGGTCTGTAGAGCTGGAGTTCAGGTAGTCAGGAGATACCAACATGGGTTCCATGAACAGAACTGGGGTCCCCTGTATGAACGGTATGCGCTCTTAGCATCTGAGCCATCACTCCAACTCCAACTAACTTAATTTTAAAGCAAACACCAAAAGCATAAAATGATCTCACGACGCAGGAGTCCCAGTCTTCAAGCATTTAGGACATCAGACAATTCAGTTCTCCCAAGAGTTTCCCTTGGTCATAATTCCCGAGGTTTGCCCTGGCGCTGAACAATACATCATGTATTTACACAGAGACTGACCACTGTTTCTTGACCTGACCACATCTGACTTTGCCCGACACAGGCAATCCTGTCCAACAAAGGCAGCATCGACGCCCTCTTCAACGTCATCCCTCCAACTTCAGCCATGGGGGCCTGCTTTGTTTTCAATCCCAAAGAAGGCATCATTGAACCGAGCGGGGTCCAAGCTGTCCAGATCTCCTTCAGTTCTACCATCTTGGGGCACTTTGAAGAAGAGTTCCTGATCGATGTCAACGGGTCCCCTGAGCCAGTGAAATTAACCATTAGGTACAGTACATTCCTAACTAAGGTAGAAACTGACTGGAGTGTTCCCTGCTGCTTTCTAGAGCCTCAATAAGTAGAGAACATCTTAGATGTTCACAGTTGTCTGTTGATATGGCCAGTTCAGCACAGTGGAATGTTTTAAATGCCCACCAGTGTTTCGTTCCAGATTGGATGTCCTTGTAATGTGAATGCAGATATTCTATCTTGACATCTGGTTTTCCTGTGAGCTGTCACCTATCAAATAAGGATTTAAATCAGTGGTTCTTAACCTGCGGGTTGTGACTCCTTTGAGGGTAGCATACCAGATATCCTGCATATCAAATATTTACATCATAATTCATAACAGTAGCAAAACTATAATTATGAAGTAGCAATGAAATAATTTTATGGTTGGGGTCACCACAACATGAGGCAGCGTAAGGAAGGCTGAGAACCACTGGCTTAAATACTGACTCCTGGTTACTCTCTGCGGTTCCCTATCCAAGTATTAATCAGGCCAGACCCTTCTGGGCTTCTGAGACCTGATGATATTGGTTGGGCATGTTCCCCATGGTGTTATGTAGACTGCACTCTGTGTTTTAAGCTGTTTGGAGAAAATGAGTTATTGTGGTAGTCCCCACAACCTGCCTTCTTGACAACAGCTTTGTCTATTTTTGGTTTTTCTGAGCTTTGGTCATTCACTTTTATCATATGAAAATTCTGTAAACAGCCTTATTTACAATGCCCTCGAGCACTGCAAAAGTGGCCACTCATTAGTCTGTTTGCCAAGGATAGACACTTAAAGCTTTTATGACAGAAGTCTTTTGAGGTCTTTTCCCACTGTGGTAACTGATAGTCTCAAATGGAATTTGTCCTTGGGTTTTGAAAAAAAAAATCTGTTTTTGTAATCCAACAGGATGATATTGACCATTGCTGTTTAAAAAGACCATTTTCTCCCAGATAGAAAGATCACACCTTCAAAACACATCACCCTGACTCTAGAAACCAGTCACAAGAGGTTCTTTAAATACATGAAAGTCTCTCTTATGGTTACTGCTAACAGGCTCCATCCTTCTACACACTGCTGTGTCTGTCTCTTGGAGCCCGGGATAGCAAGGAAAGAAAGGCATGATGTGTTTGTTTGTTTGTTTGTTTGTTTGTTTGTTTTTAAAGTATTGATCTCATACTATCCACTAGAAATTTAAAATCTCGAGATCAGCTCAAAGGCTTTTATTCTCAAACTCATCTCAAGGATTCCTGTTATTGCCTAGATTGTGTCCCTGGACTTTCAGGTACTGAGTCTTAGCATCTCAGAGTGCCACTGTTCTTGGAGATGAGATCACCTTAAGTAGGTGATTAAGTTAAGATGAGGTCATAGGGGTAGAGTGTAATCCAATAGAAGTGGATTAGAAGTGAAGATTAGGGCGTAGACATACAGAACAAGACACAAAGTAGAGATGCCATCTAGAGCTGAAGGCAGAAGCTCTTGGGGAAAAAACTATTGCCAAGGCCCACCCTTCCAAGGACAGAAATGAATTTCTATCATTTGCTGTTCCATTTTTGGTTGTTGTTGTTGCAGACAGTCCCTGATAATTAAGGAGGGCAAATGGCGTACCTTATACCATGCCCGGGGACTTAGCCCATCACATTAGGATTTTCTTAAAATATCAAGGGTTATCTGAAACACTCTCAAGACATCTATAATTTCCCCCTCGATCATCCATGTTTGTTATAATATTAAAAATCTATTCAGGCATGGTGCTGCTCATCTGTCATCCCAGCATTTGGGAGGTAGAGGCAGGAGGATTAGAGTTCAAGATCATCTTTAGCTACGCGGCAAGTTTGAGGTCAACCTGCGCTCCATGAGACGCTATCTTTAAAAAGCTATTAAAAATTAGAGTTATAGCCCAAGTAGTTGAAAGCACAGACTGCTCCAGAAGGTGCGGCAGACTTGCGCTGATTTACACCCGTGATTTACATCCTTTAGCTTCTGTACTGTATTCCACAGCACGAGCAGTCACCCCATTTCTTGTGTCCATAACAACTCACACCACATACCTCATAGCAAGCTGTTCATCTGGTCCCTTGAGGGCCCTTTATCTTCCCTCAGAAGATCAACTCTCCAAGTTTTTGGGTTAAGCTTTCTGACTTCTTGATATCATTATGTGTGGTCAAGGATCATACCCTCGAACAGCATCCAGCAACCAACATGCTTCCACACAAAAACTTGGCTTCAGATGCTTACAGATTTACTCTTTTGTGGGCCTAAGACAAAGGATAGCCTTTATGAATATAGACAACAATAATCCTTAACAATAAACCACCAAACCAACCTATAAAAGGATTAAACACCAAGATCAGATGGATTTTACCCCCCAGAAAGTCAAGACTGGATCACATAGCAAAATAAAGCCAGCACGACATAACATTAGTAACATATAATATTACAAAATAAAAGAGAAATCCAAATAGTTATCTGAGCACACACAAAAGGGTATTTGCCAAAACCCACCAATGTTCTGTGATTGAAAAAGGAAAAGAGATCTAGAGCTTAATAATATACAGAAATTTCCTCAACATAAACCAAGAGACCCAAACTCAAGAGCCAATGCTCGGAGACAGTTCACCGCAAACACACATCAATATGCATGGCTTTGGATTAGACAGTAGTGTCTCAGACAAGACACCTAAGCACAAAGCAAGCAAAGACAAATAAATAAAGTAGACTTCATCAAAACGTAAGAAGATTTGTGCTTCAAAGTTCACTACCAAGCTGAGTGGGAGATTGTATTTGCAATTCAGGTATCTAATAAGGGACTTCTAACTAATATATTTAGATACAATGCAGTAAGAAGATAAATAATGAGATTTAGAACTACACTGAGCTTTTAAGACACTTCCCTCAAAAAGATAGAGGTCTGAGCAATATCATGGTTATGGAGATGTATATCAAGAAAGGCCACCACGCCATTGTGTAGTTGACCAGAAGCAACAAAATGGAGAATAAACACTGGCAAAGCTTTGGGGCATTTGGAGTATGCACTTGATGGTTGTGTGACAGTTATATTGACTGTCAACTTGACAGGCCCTAGATTTACCGAGGAGACAAACCTCTGGACTTGTCTGTGATAGAGTTTCTAGACTGCATTTACTTAGGTGAGAAGACCCAGTCTAACTGGGCTGGGATCTCAGGCTGAGTTAGAAGGAGAAAGATCCCTAACTGCAGATGTAACATGACCAGAGGCCTTATGTCCCTGCTGCCACACCTTCCCCGCCATGGTGGGCTGCACCCTTAAACTGTGAGCCAAAAGAACCCCTCCCTTTCTTAAGTTACCTTTCATACAGATATTGTGTCACGGCAATGGGAAACCGAATGAATGCAAGTAGAAATGTAAGACATGGCAGCTGGTATAAATAATAGTCCTGCCCTTACCTGAAATAAATGAACATTTGACCTGACAATTCTATCAGCATGTATACTAAGAAGAAATGAAGGCATATGCCCATATATAAACTTGTACATGAATGTTTAATAACGTCATTATTCGTACTGGGCAAAGATAAGCAAAATAGGATACATCTATTCATGAAATTTTATCAGCCACAAAAAGGGGTGAAAAAAGAAAGAAGCATGGATGCATACTATGACATGGTACAGTGGATGAACCTTAAAGGATCATAACCAGTGCAAAAGGCCAGTCATGTGCATATGCACACACACACACACACACACAGAGAGAGAGAGAGAGAGAGAGAGAGAGACAAAGAGAGAGAGAGAGAGAGAAAGAGAGAGAGAGAGAGA